>JAHZTW010000004.1:67560132-67608466 GCA_020283515.1 Alliaria petiolata | reverse complement strand
GGAATCAAGTTCTGCGCATACCTAGTTCTTATAAGGGGATCTGAACTCGTCCTGTTAGACTGATTCCACTTGCAGCTTTCTACTTATTAAAACCTGCAATCAACTGCTATGGCAATGGTCCTTTCTGTGTCAATCTCTTGTGGTTAGTTCTTCTGAAAACTAAAAATTTCACTGATTTTGACTCGATAAAACAAAGTTTTGACTGACTCTTAATAACCAAAATAAAGCAAAATACATCAGTATTGTCCTCCCCCAGACTTGAACAACACTGTCCCCAGTGTTATTAAGCCTGAAGTTGGAAGAATAAATGAAAAGGAACCATGAAACGAGCAAGGAGAAAGCACTTACCTGTGTTCGCGCGGGGTGTTGATCGACACAGACTAGTGTCGATCGACACTGTGTCTGTAGTCGGATTCTGACTTCCCAAAATCGTAATTGGGTCCTATAAAAGTGTAAATCCGAGTTCTCCAAAGCTTGCACTGTCAGAGTACTCACATAACACGATTAAAAGCACCAATATCTAGTCCAATCTCATAACTAAACCAAGTTTCCAAATCAAACTGAAAATTGACTCAAAAATGAAAGAAAAACTGACTCAAAACTAACTTACTAGTGGGTTGCCTCCCACTAAGCGCTTTTTTACAGTCATTAGCTTGACTTTGGCAGGTGATTAGGCGATGGGTGCATCAGCCAGAGGCTCAGTTTGTGCTTCTGGGATTTCGGCTTGTGCCCAATAATGTTTCACCCTTTGTCCATTGACTGTAAACTCCTTGCCATTTGGGTCGATTAGGACTATGGCTCCATATGGCTTGACATCTTTGATTGTGAAAGGACCTGACCAACGAGAACGCAATTTACCAGGAAACAATTGTAAACGAGAGTTATAAAGGAGTACATGGTCATTCGGTTCGAATTGCCTGGATATAATCTTCTTGTCATGATAGGCCTTTGTTCTCTCTTTGTACAGCTTTGAATTCTCATAAGCATGATGTCTGAGCTCATCCAATTCATTTAGCTGTATCAGGCGCCTTTCTGCAGCAGACTTGATGTCGAAATTCAGCAATTTCACTGCCCATGCTGCCTTGAATTCGAGCTCCACTGGAAGATGACAAGCTTTCCCATAAAGTAGATGAAATGGTGTAGTACCAAGTGGCGTTTTGAATGCTGTTCTGTAAGCCCAAAGCGCATCATCCAGTTTCACAGCCCAATCTTTCCTTGTGGCGCCAACTTTCTTCTCCAGAATCTCTTTAATCTGTCTGTTTGAAACTTCTACTTGCCCACTTGTTTGAGGATGTTAAGGAGTAGCCACTCTATGTTGAACACCATGTTTCTTCAGCAGCTTCTCAAAAACCTTGTTAATGAAATGCTTGCCACCATCGCTTATAACGATCTGAGGTACTCCAAATCTTGGGAAGATAATGGTCTTAAACATCTTAAGAACCACATTATAATCATTGGTTGGACTGGCAATTGCTTCGACCCATTTGGACACATAATCCACAGCAACCAAGATGTACTTATTCCCATAAGATGAGGGAAAATGACCCATGAAATCAATGCCCCAGCAATCAAAGACTTCTATCTCTAGAATGAAGTTTTTTGGCATTTCATGTCTCCTGCTGATCTTCCCTTTCCTTTGACAAGCATCACATCCAGAGATGAAAGCATGAGCATCTTTGAACATTGTTGGCCACCAGAATCCATCTTGAAGAACTTTTGAAACTGTCTTGAATGTTGCAAAGTCACCTGCATAATTCGAACCATGGCAATGAAACAGCACGTCCTGCACCTCAGCTTCAGCAATACATCTTCTGTAGATTCCATCTGAGCAATGCTTGTACAGATAGGGCTCATCCCAATAATACCTCCGAAGTTCCCTGTAGAATTTCTTCTTCTCATAACCCTTAAGACCAGTTGGTTCATCTTCTGCAGCAAGGTAGTTGGCAATATCAGCATACCACGGTCTATGACAAGTAGAAACAGTCATCATTGGTTCTCTAAATGCGTCATTCATAGCCTTCAAAATCTGTTCCATCATCTGCATATGGTGTCGATCGACACACGGGGTCTTGCGTCGTGGTCGTCGTCCTCAAACCGGAGTGTCGATCGATGCTCATGTGTGTCGATCGACACTGGTTCTGATTCTGCAGAAATTTGCAAATTTCCTGCACTTCTTCCTTTCAATCCAGTCTCAATCGAATTGATAGTCTCTTCTGGCAAGAAATCATCAATTGGCACGTCATCTTCGACCTTGATTCTGGATAGATGATCAGCAATCCATTTTCAACTCCTTTCTTGTCCTTCACCTCAATATCAAACTCTTGAAGGAGCAGAATCCATCTCAGCAATCTGGGTTTTGCATCCTTCTTCTGCATCAAGTATTTGAGTGCAGAATGATCAGTATGAACCACTACCTTGGACCCAACAAGGTATGGTCGAAATTTCTCAAAAGCGAACACCACAGCTAACAATTCATTCTCAGTTGTTGCATAATTTCGCTGTGCTTCATCAAGTGTTCGGCTTGCATAATAGATGGCATGAAGCTTCTTTTCCTTCTTCTGCCCAAGTACAGCGCCCACTGCGAAATCACTAGCATCACACATTACCTCAAAAGGTAAATCCCAGTCTGGTGGCTGTGCAATTGGGGCGCTCACCAAGGCTTTCTTAATCTGCTCAAAAGATGAGTGACATTCTGCAAAAAACTCAAACTTCACATCCTTGCAAAGCAAAGTAGTAAGAGGTCTTGCAATTTTACTTAAGTCTTTGATGAATCTTCTGTAAAATCCAGTGTGGCCTAGAAAACTTCTCACTGCCTTCACTGAATTTGGCAGCTGCAGAGTCGTCATCACTTCGATCTTGGCGCGGTCCACTTTGATCCCAGCAGTTGAAACTCTATGTCCAAGTACAATGCCATCTTGAACCATGAAATGACATTTCTCCCAATTCAGAACTAAGTACTTCTCTTCACATCTAGCTAGCACCTTGCAGAGATTGTCTAGACAGCCTTTGAAGGAAGACCCATAGACAGAGAAGTCATCCATAAAGACTTCCATACAATCTTCAATCATCTCTGTGAAGATAGACATCATGCAGCGCTGGAATGTTGCAGGAGCATTACAAAGTCCAAATGGCATTCTGCGGTATGCAAATGTACATAAGGACATGCAAATGTGGTCTTCTCCTGGTCATCTGGGTGAATGGGAATCTGAAAGAAACCAAAGTACCCATCCAGGAAGCAGTAGTAAGGATGATTCGCCAGCCTTTCCAGCATCTGATCAATGAAAGGCAATGGAAAATGGTCCTTCCTTGTGGCTGCGTTCAACTTCCTGTAATCGATGCACATCATGTGTCCAGTCACAGTTCTTGTAGGAATCAGCTCCTCTTTCTCATTCTTCACCACTGTGACTCCTCCTTTCTTAGGAACCACATGAACTGGGCTGATCCAAGCGCTGTCTGAGATAGGATAGATGATCCCTGCGGCCAAAAGCTTCAGAATCTCCTTCTTCACGACCTCCTTTAAGTTCGGATTCAGCCTCCTTTGATGCTCTACTGATGTCTTGGTTTCATCCTCAAGATGAATGCGATGCATACACAAGTCTGGAGATATACCTGAAATGTCATCAAGAGAATAGCCAAGAGCTTTGCGAAATTTGCGCAGCTTGCTTAGCAGTAACGTGAGCTTTGCATTGTTCAAAGTAGCATTAACAATAACAGGATAAGTGGAATTGGGACCAAGAAATGCGTACCTTAGCCCGGCAGGGAGCTGTTTAAGTTCAACTTTAGGTGCTTTGGCTTCACTCCATTCGCTCGGTGTTGCAGTCCTCGCAGGGTGTCGATCGACACCAAAATGTGTCGATCGACACAAGGGCGTATCAAGCTCCATTTGTGCGACTAGTTGCAGCGCTTGCTTGCTTGTTTTCAACATCTTGTTGAACCCCTCAGAAACCTCATCTAGATGTTGTATCTCTGCTGTGGTGTTGGCCAGTATACTCTCCAAAGGATCCTCAGGACTCATCTCATTGAAAATCTCTTCAGCTAGATGGGTGAGTGAATCCACAAAGAAAGTCTGCCCATCTATTGTTGGCCTCTTCATTAGCTTGTCCATGTCAAATCTCATGATTAGGTCTCCCACTTTCAGTGCAATGCTGCCTCTCTTGACATCAATGATAGCTCCTGCTGTGTCTAGGAAATGTCTACCCAAGATAAGAGGATCTTTGGGTTCTTCTCCATACTTCAGCACCACAAAATCAGTTGGGATCATGCAATCACCAACCTTTATTGGAACATCCTCCAATACACCTTCTGGTATTCGAGTGGTCCTGTCTGCAAGGATTAGGGAGATCTTTGTTGGTTTAAAATCAGTCATCCCAAGACTTTTAGCAACTGAGAGTGGCATGAGGTTGACACTAGCTCCCAAATCGCAAAGAGATCTCTCAAATCTTTCTGCAAAGATAGAACAATCCAACACAAAGCTTCCAGGATCCTTGAGCTTTTCTGGTAGCTTGTTCTGAATCACTGCACTGACTTGCTCTGAAATCAGAGCAACTCCTTCTTCAAGCCCCAAGTTCTTTGTCACCATTCTCTTCACATATCGCCTAAGAACAGGAGTAATCTTCAAAGCATCAATCAATGTTATCTCCAATATTAGTTTATCCATGATTGCCTTGCATTTGTCTTCATCTAACTCCTGTTTGGTCTTCTTCTGGGTTCTGGGATATGGGATTTTGTGTTTGTAAACTCGTTCCTCTGAAGTTTCTGCAGTTTTGGGTGCTTCTGCAGTCGTTTTGGTTTGGCGTCGATCGACACCCGCCTGGTGTCGATCGACACACGGGTTTGGTGTCTCGACAACTTTGCGATTCTCGTCTGGTGTCGATCGACACTCATCTGTCTCGATCGACACTGGCTCCGCAGAGGTTTCATCAGCTTCCTCTTCGAATTCCTGTAACTCCACAAGATCTTCATCACTTGGATTCTTCCTCTGCTCTGTTTCCAGCTTGCTTCTGCTCCTTGTTGTGATGGCATTGACATGGTGTCTGGGATTTGTATCAGTCTTCCCAGGAAGAAATCCCTCTTGTCTTTTAACAGATTCTGCAGTTTGAGCCACTTGAGTATCCAATTTCTTGACATGGTTGTTCAGAGATTCGAATTTTCCATTCAAGTCTTGATACATGGCGTCCATCTTTCCATTAAAGCTCACTGTCATCTTCTGTTGTCCTTCTAAAAGTTGTTCCATTATTTCTTTCAAACCACTATCTTCAGAAGATTGAGCTGGTGGGTTTTGATAGGAGGAAGACCCATAGTTTCTGGTGTAGTTAGTGCTTTGATAAGACTTCTGAAACTCGGTCTTTTGAAACTGGGATCTTGGAGAATAACCACCTGAGTTCTGAATTCCAGAGAAAGAGCTTCTCTGGTTGTTTCCATTGTAGAACATGTCCCCTTGTTGATTCCCAAACTTCTGCCCCTGAAAGCCACCTTCATTCACGAAATTGCAGTCTTCCATTTGAACCTCAGCAATTGGTTCGAAATGCTCCACTTCTGCAGCAAATTGCACTTGTTTCTTCCCCACTAGAAGGTTGTGCATAGACCCTAGCATGGCCTTCATCTCTGCGATTTGTCCTCCATCATTGGCGCCAGCTGATGCTTTCCTTTGAAGATCTGTATTCTTGGTACTATTACTAGATACCAAGTTCTCAATCAGCTTTACTGCTTCTGCTGGGGATCTAGTGTTGAAGTTCTCATTGCTTGCAGCATCAAGCGCCATCTGGTACCTCCAGTCTATCCCTCTAAAGAAAATTCCCAGTAGCTGAACATCAGTGAATCCGTGATGGGGGCAATCTCTCTGGTATGCCTTGAATCTGATCCAGGAACCTTTGAATGCTTCACTAGGTCCTTGAGAAAAGGTAGAGATCTTCATTCGTAGCTCCTCGGACCTCGCATCATCAAAGAAGTTGTTGAGGAATGCGTTTTTGGTCTCCTCCCAAGTGGTCAAAGAACCAGGTTCCAATTGCTTCAGCCAGTACGCAGCATCTCCTTCAAGAGAATATGGGAAGAGCTTGCAGAAGAGATAGTCTTCAGTCACTCCATGTGCCTTAATACTTGACGCCAGGTCTTCAAACCTCTCCAGATGATCCATCGGATGCTCATGAGGAAGACCATGAAAAGGGTGTTGAGCCACAAGAGTATAGAATGCGGGCTTCAGCTCAAAGTCATTCCTCTGAAAAGTGGGTAGGCGGATTGCAGCTCTATTGGCGTAGAACTGATCTGGCCTATTGTAGTCGCCAAGGGTGCGCTCATCCTCTGCGTCATTGACTTGTTCAACGATCACAGCCCCCATTGTCATCAAGACGCGCCCCTTCTTCATTGCGCCGGTTTCCTTCTCGGTCTCGTACCAGACCTGCGGCATCTTGCATCAAGACTATAGTGTTTGACATCTTCGTCTGCGAAGGGTGTCGATCGATGATGATGTTGGTGACGATCGACGCTCTCGCAGATTTTCGGTTTGTATGCTCTAGTTCCGCGAGTGCCTTTAAGTTAAGCAAAGTTAGCTCTGCTTCCTTGTTGCTTCTGGTGGAGCGTTTCTGCATACACCTGAAACAAAAGAAAGAAAAGTAGTTAGTAAAATAGTTAGCTAAAACTTAGACAAAAATTCCAAACAAGAAATATGTCTAGATAGAAATCAATTCCCCGGCAACGGCGCCAAAATTTGATATGCTCAAATTAGCTCTGAGCTACTCTCTCAAATTAAGTGATCACTGTAGTACTTAGGGGTCGAATTCCACAGAGAATCGATGTAACTAGACAAATTCTAATTCAGATTTATGCTAAGAGTAATGTAGGAAAGCAGTAAAGCAATAAAGTAAACAAGTAAGTTCGAATTCTGGTTTTAAAATCAAGGAGACAAGGCTAGGCAATGAGGTATCTCAGGAAGATTTAGGTTGAAGGTTTGACTACTATTTAGGATTAATTGTTCTAGAACTCGAAACACGAAAATCAAACAAACCAGCTTTCGCTGCAGATGTTATCAATGTCTAAACCTAGAAAACCAACTTTCGCTGCGAGTTCTAAAACAAAGACATGCATTAATGTCAAGTTCGATATTGTTCACAAAGACCTAAACCAATTGTCGTTGCGAATAGATTCCAATGCTCATCTAAAGACTTGATCGCTAGGTGATTAACTACACTTTCGCATCCGTTTAATTACCTAGGGTTTCGAAATCTAGGTGATCAGTCCTAAGTTTCAGAGTTAAAAACAATCTAAGATGAAGAACAAGCAAATAATCCCAATAGTAAACCAATTCTAGCAACCTATCATCAATCCCTTGAATTCCCCACAACCTAACTATGAAACTACTCAGACATGGATGCAGCAAACATCATAGAATAAGTAATTTGCATAAAAAGAATAGAAGAGATACAAGGGTTCCAAATCTCTCAAGAACAGAATGCAGATTTATCTCCCTAAAGCTCTCAAAGACTAAACTCTCTCTTTGTCTCTCTAAATTATAAAGTGTATGCCTAAACAATGGCATAAAAGTTCTATATATAGGCTAAGGCATGAATCTTCAATTCCCTAGAAGATTAGGAAAAGTCTTGAAGATTTCCTTTTTCTTCAAAATTCTGGAAACTTCACGTCTTTAGTTTCGGGAAAGTCGGTGTCGATCGACACCAGCTAGTGTCGATCGACACTAATCGTGCATCTTCAATCCAACTTCGTGACTTCATTCCATTATGCTCCAAAATGTATCCAAACCTCCAGTTCAGCTCCAATTGTACCTGAACATGCATAGACTCTAAATAGACTCGAAAATAATACTAAGACTCAATAAAAACACTTATATCATGGTCCAAAATGGGTAAAAACCATGATATATCAGTAGCCGACGGTTACACAGAGACAGCAGCAGGGGTTGAAGTAACCGCCGCGCATCAAAGCAGTAAGGAGGATCTCAAGACGAAAGACCACTAGGTGAAGCATTTTCTGTTTCAAGCGATCGATCGCACGGTGTTTGAGCAGATCTTGGATCGGAGGACATCCAAGGTCATCTGGGATTCGATGAAGATGAAATTTGGAGGCAATGAGAGAGTGAAGCGATCTCTTCTAAACACATTGAGGAGAGAATTTGAGGTTTTATCCATAAAGATGGATGAAACCATTGATGATTACTTTAGAAGAGTAATGGTGGTTTCCAACAAGATTAGAAGCAACTGAGAAGTGATGTCGGATTCGAAGATTGTGGAGAAAATTATTCGAACCTTGACTAACAAATTCACTTATGTGGTGTTGTCAATTGAGGAGTCCAAAGACACGAGAGACATATCCATTGATGAACTGCAGATTTCTTTATCTGTTCATGAACAAAAATTCAAGAAGAAACCTCTTGAAGAAGAAATGCGGCTCTCAATGTTAATGTCCAAGGCAGAGGCAGGGGATCATCCAGAGGCAGAGGCAGAGGTAGAGGAAGAGGTCGTGCCTTCAACAAAGCAACTGTTGAATGTTTCAAGTGTCACAACTTGGGACATTTTCAATATGAATGCCCAAAGTGGGACAGTGAGGCACATTATGCAGAGTTAGATGAGAAAGAAGAAGTTTTGCTAATGTCTTATGTGGAACTTCATGGAGCACAACGAAGCGATGCTTGGTTCGTAGATTCTGGGTGCTCGAATCACATGTGTGGAGACAAAGGCATATTCTCGGAGTTGGACACAAATTTTACTCACCACATGAAACTTAGAAACAATCATAAATTGATTGTTGCTGGAAAAGGTGTGGTGAAAGTTGTGCTCACGGGAGTAACCTATGCAGTGAGTGATGTGTATTATGTTCCTGATTTAAAGAACAATCTGCTGAGAGTTGGACAGCTACAATAGAAGGGGATGGATGTGCTATTCAAGGGAGGAACACAGAAGACGTGTAGCATTTACCATCCCACAAGAGGAAAGATAGCTGAGTCCATCATGAGTGCAAACAGGATGTATGTGCTAATTGCTGAAACTTGTGGAAATCAAGATGAAAAATGTCTACAGATTGATGTCTCAAACAAAACAGAGCTATGGCACCATCACTACGGTCACTTGAGCTACACTGGCTTGATCACTCTGCACAACAAGGAGATGGTCGTGGGGTTACCAGAGATTCAACAAGTCAAAGCTACATGTGAAGCCTACGTGAAAGGAAAGCAACATAGAGTACTTTTTCCTAAGCAAAGCGCATGGAGAGCAACTGAGAAGCTGCAACTCATTCATTCTGACTTGTGTCAAATAGCCAGAAGAGGTACATAATCAGCTTTATCGATGATTTCTCTAGAAAAGCTTGGATCTACTTTGCCTTAGAGAAATCATAAGCTCTTCATCATTTCAAGCTGTTCAAAGCATTTGTTGAAAAACAGACCGAAATGTTCATCAAATGCTTGTGAACGGATAGAGGGGGAGAGTACAACTCTGGAGAATTCAAGGAGTTCTGTGACAAGCATGGAACTAAGAGGCAGCTAACTACTGCATACACCCCTCAACAGAACGGAGTAGCTGAGAGGAAAAGTCGAACCATCATGAACATGGTGAAAACAGTTCTGCGAGAGAAAGAGATACCAAGATCATTTTTTGGCCTGAAGCTGTTCAATGGGCAAATCATGTTCTTAACAGGTCAACTACTGTAGCCGTGACAGAAAAAAACACCGGAGGAAGCTTGGAGTGACAAGAAACCATCAGTGGAGCACTTCAAAATCTTTGGCTGTGTGTGACATGTTCACATCTCAGATGTTAAGCGTACCAAGCTTGATGACAAAAGTGTGAAATGCGTCTTACTAGGCTACAACAGTGAATCCAAAGCTTTCAATATGTATGATCCAGTGGAGAAAAGAATTCACATCAGCCGAGATGTGATATTTGAAGAAGAAACGAAGTGGGCTTGGGAAAGAAATCATTTGGCTGAGAAAAATGTCGAGCTTGAGTGGGAAAATGATCAGAATAGGGGAGTAAATGAAGAAGGTGACGAGAATGATGCAGAAGCTGCAGGTTTTGAAAATGCAGAAAATGCAGAAGATGCAAATGTCGAAAATGAAGCTCAAAACCCAATAGCTCAGTTCCAGCCCCAAGTTGGAGAAACCAGAGCTCGAAGACCACCTATATGGGCTGCTGACTATACTTCAAGGGAGGAATTATCAGATGCAGAGGAAGAAATCAACATGGCAAAGATTGACGTCTCAAATGTTGATTTCCTTGCTTTCATGATCATTTCAGATCCCACAAACTTTCAAGAAGCAGCCAAACATCAAAAGTGGAGAGAGGCGATGGATGCAGAAATGAATTCAATTGAGAAAAATAAGACATGGTCTCTCATCTCATTACCGGATGGAGCTAAAGCAATTGGAGTCAAGTGGATTTACAAAACCAAGTTTAATGAGCTGGGAGAGGTGGACAAGTTTAAAGCGAGGCTTGTTGTGAAAGGCTATGCACATGAATATGGAGTGGATTACACGGAAGTCTTTGCTCCAGTAGCTCGAATGGATACTGTAAGAATGATCCTTGCTGTAGCTGCACATAGAGGCTGACCGTCTATCAATTAGACGTCAAATCTGCTTTCTTACAAGGAAAACTAGAAGAGGATATATATGTGGAACAACCTCAAGGATATGAAGTTTCAGACAAGAAAGAGATGGTCTACAAGCTGCACAAAGCTCTCTATGGACTAAAACAAGCACCAGGAGCTTGGTTCAGTTGCATAGAAGCTTATTTCATCAAGGAAGGCTTCATAAACAGTCCAAATGAACAAACTCTGTTTATCAAGAAACTCGGAGGTAACATTCTGATTGTAAGCGTTTGTGTTGATGATTTGTTGTTCAAGGGAAACAATGATGAGTTACTAGAAGAGTTTAAGAACGCAATGAAGCGTGAGTTTGATATGACGGATTTAGGGAAAATGAGATATTTTCTTGGCACCGAAGTGATACAAAAACCAGAGAAATGAATCTTCATCTGCCAAAGAAAGTATGTTGCTGAAGTAATTGATAGGTTTGGGATGCAACACCACGATCATGTCTTCAATCCGATCGTTCCAGGTCAAAAGATTGGTCGAGATGAGCTCGGTGAGAATATTGATGCAACACTGTACACGCAGATGGTGGGGAGTCTAATGTACCTCACTGCATCACGACCTGATCTAATGTTTGTGGTGTGTTTAATCAGTCGCTTCATGGCATCTCCGACTCAACTACATTTGGCCATTGCAAAGAGAGTTCTGTGATATCTTGAAGGAACATTGAAGTGTGGTATTTGGTACAAGCGTCGGAAAATGAGTGACTTGGTGGCATACACAGACAGTGACTATGCAGGTGATATAGATGATAGCAAGAGCACATCGGGCTATGTATTTATGATGAGTGGAGGAGCTGTGGCATGGTTATCTCGGAAACAACCTATTGTCACACTCTCCACCACGGAAGCAGAGTATGTTGCGGCTGTAGCTTTGTGCATGTGAAGCTATTTGGATGAGAAGGATACTAAAGGAGATCAGTCATGTACAAGATGAAGAAATGGTGGTGCTTTGCGACAATACTTCAACTATCAAGCTATCCAAAAATGCTGTGATGCACGGAAGATCCAAGCATATACGGGTACATTACCATTTTCTGAGGGACTTAACCAAGCAAGGTATCATCAAACTCGTTTACTGCGACACTGAGATGCAGCTTGCGGACATGATGATAAAGCCATTGAAGCTGGTTTCCTTTCAGAAAGCCAGAGCAGCGTTTGGAATGATCACTTTGGATGAACTGAATCTCCTAGAGAGTTAAGTTCAAGGGAAGGTTTGTTGGAGTCTGTTTATAAGTTGTTCTGTTTCTTCAATGCTTTGCGTTTCATTTGCTTCTGTTTGCTGAGTCAATATTCAGTTAGAGTCAAGTAGCTTAAGTTGGGTTAGTGGTCATAGTTGTTTCCTGTTTTCTCGTTGAAGTCAGTTTCTTATGGCATAGTAGATATATAACCATATTGTTAGATATTTAGACTAAACTATGGCTAAATATCTAATATGGATTCTAAAAAAAATGAAAGACAAAACATAGCTAATAGTATAGTTCTAATAAATCAGACTAAGTTAGTTGTATTTAAATCAAATATGCTTTTTTGGATTCATAAAATTACAAACATTATCATAATATAACTTTCTTCGTATCAAAATATCAAACAAACTATTTTTAACAAATCCGAGCGTAACCCGGAAAATCACCTAGTGGATAATGAAATGATTCGAGCTAGTCAAAACACGGTCTGATTCAATTGCCACGTGTAGTAGACAACGGCATTTTTATAGTTTCAGTTTCAGCCAATTCAAAGCAAGAAACGACAAATCATAAACAATAATTATATGGAGATTAAAATACTAAACATGAATTTTGTATGGTAGATTCAATAGTTGAATAATGTAACTTTATGTAGTTTCTTCATGCGCGTTGACCGAGTTCAAGCGAATGAGACTAGAACATAGAGAGCATATCTAGTGAAGAAGAGGAAATGTCGATATTCTGGAATCTGGATACAGGTTTTTTCGGAGAAACACATTCGAAAGCTGAGCAAACCTGATTAAAAATTAATAACTAATCAATTATTTTACAATGTAAAAAAACAAAAAAAGTTATTTTGAATTTTCATGAATTCATCAAATCCATTTTCTATATTTTAAAATTTTTATTCTAACAGATAATATGTTCGTTTGTTAAACTTATGCTGAGTTTGTATACTTTAACCGATTTATTACAAAAAATTAAACCTACCTATTATATTTTTCCCATCTCTAATTAATTAATGATATATAAGATTACTCAATCGATAAGAATTTTAATTGAGTATTCAATCCTTCGTACAAAATTTGGATAAAACAGATTATTAGTCTTGTGCCACTATAAACTTCATTTTCTCTTGTTCAGTACGCTAATTTTGCTGTACAACACAAATAAATTGCCATTTTGTGAAGGTTATATTAAGTTATGAATTAATGTAAAGGGATATGGAGTAGCTAGGTACCCGCTGAATATTTGAAAGAATGCACATACAAATTAAGTAAAAGCAAGAAAAGACGAGCACTTATATGGTGTCCAGACACAGTTTGGTACTCCCTCTGTTTCACAAAGAGTGTCATTTTGAAAGTTTTCACACATATTAAGAAAAACATAAAAAGTTCTACTTTACCCCTTATTAATACTTTAAATAAATTTATTTCTCTTGTTAATACAATAAATGAATAGGGTTAAAACTGGATTTTTATTCAAATTTCTGCATTGAAAATATAAAACGACACTCTTTGTGAAACAAAAATAAAATCTTAAAACGACACTCTTTGTGAAACGGAGGGAGTATTTAATTAGATCAAAAATATTTATAGGACAATGAATATGGTGTAGTTGATCTGGTGTGAAAGACTCAACAACTTTAATTTGGTATTAAATCAAAAACTTGTTTTATATATTTTGCATTTCACTTAATGTTTATTATGTTTTGCTTATTTTTGTTAATTTATTTTCTTTTTTTTTATTTCAAAATTTTCAATAATAATAATGCATTGATAATAATATTTATAAAATTATCATTACATTCATTATAAACTTATTTGATGGTTTAGAAAATATTTGATATGTAATTATATATATATTTGACTTTCAAATTACAAATAACGTGAAAGATGTGAATCACTCGATCAAATAGCATCTTTCAAGCCTTTAACATATAAGACTACTAGGTGATAACCTGCGCCATGCGCATGATGAAAAATCTATAAATAATTTTATTAAAGCTTAGTTTGAAATTGTTTAAAGTAAAAATAATTTAATCAGTTTTATATATATATGAATAATATAATTTAATATTTCAACTTTTTGACATAATATTTTTAACTTGTTTTCAAGTTAAAATATTTATATTATTTGGTTAATATATATGGTTCTATTAACAAACAATATAAACAAAAAATATATTTATAAATATGGATATCTATTAAAATCACCCATATCGGAGTATTTTTTATTGAGTTTTAATTTTTTATAATTTTTTTTAATCAAAATCACACATATCGAAATATTTTTTATTGTAAACATATTTTCTGCCTAATCAAAAAAGTATTGTGTATATCATATATTGTGTATAAATTATATTTCATTAAATAATTTTTTTTTAAACTATTGTTTTATTCAGTTTTAAGAAATGTATTGTGTAATATGATGTATATCATAAATCATCACATAACCTAAAATTCGATTTTAAATAATCCAAAAATTAAAACATAATATTAAAAATAATACATTGATAAAGGCATATAATGTAATTAGTCTAATCAAAAAAGGAAATTTGTTTTAAAATAATGGTAGAATAAGTGTGGTGGTGACACATCATCAAAATGGCACCACTGTAAATATTTCAAAAAATAAGTATACTCTATAAAAATGTTTCTCAATTAATATATAGGGGATTAGCAAAGTGGCGGTGGTCTAGTACAAGAGGGTTGGTTTTCTTGTACTCTAGATTCAAACACCCTTTGGGACGAAGATATATTCTTTAAATTAGAATATAAAAAAGTTAACTTCGGGTACTAGAGAAGATTATGTGCCTAAGATCTGGAATTTTCACAGTTAATAATAAAAAAAAAACATATAAGACTATCATAAAATGACATCACAACGTGATTATGTTTCTTTGTCGAGATTGCTAAACGTGTAGTTGTAGTAGGCAAAGAAACGCAACATATGATATGTTTTGGCTCTCTTCAACCGCAATATCAAACCAGTGTAAGAACCAATCAAGTTGTAGACTTGATCGTCAATGTCCAAAAGTGTCCCCAGTGAAAAGGTAAATTTTCACTTACATGATTTTTTTATCAGGATTAACACCAAATCCAATTAGATGGATTACAAAGGGGACTACAGGCAATGCATCATCTAACAACTAGCCATGAACAAAGACTAACACACAATACACATTCGATATCATACGATAAAAGCAATGGTGGATGCAAATACAAAAAATTGTGACATGTGCCACATACTCATTTTAGACTTTTTTATGTAATTAGTATAAATTTTAAAAAGTGCTCCTAATCAAAATATTTTTTCTAAAAGGTGTCTCATACTATATAACCTCCTAGATCCGACACTGGATAAAAGTATTGACTTATCTTATGTTCAACTAATGCCTTGTCCTTCCCTAGTCATGTTACCATTGTTTATTTTGATTATAAAAATAAAATATTAATCTTAGGACACATATTGGACAATAAATGAAGAGCAAGAAGCGGGCACACAAATCATCATATAATGAATGGGAGAGGGATGTTTCATTTCAATCATATCATACTGATTTACAATACTAATATAGTTCTAGAAAAAGAACGTGAATGTGAAAATATGACGTCTAAAAAGGATCCATGTGCTAAATAGATCAAGGTAACCTTTAAATATTTTGACGCAAGTGATTATTATTATTTGTTATATTTGATTTAATTATTATTTTTGTTCTTAGGATAAGATTGTACATGTACTCAAAATCGATGATTTAATTACGACGAAGAAGTTCAACGAAGAAGCACTAATTCAAATACTGAAACTTGGGCCTGTGATGGTGAGTATAGAGATAACAATGACACTTTAATTTTCCTTAATTAAACATATATTATGTAGTTGTTTTAACTTACAAGGATTTCAGTTCTTCATAAGTTTCTTCTTCTTAATTTGGGCCGTTTTCTCTTTGACGCAGTGGCCAAGCCGAGAAGTATATTATCATGTTGCTCTAATAGTTTGCTTGTTATTATTTATTATACTGATACATATTGACTCCATGCTACCGCTAAAGGCCTAAAAACGCTACTAAAAATCAATTTAATTTAGATATTACGCTTTTGGACAACCATCTTTACAATGGTATTGATCAAAAAATGCACAATAGTGCAACGTTGCAGTTAAAATTTTCGAAGATACAAGATTGTTTTTGAAAAGAGATAAAAGAACTGGAGAGATTTTATTAACTACTACAGTCGGGTGAATCTTCATTGGTCAAACCGAGCTCAATATTTGGTGTATCAACCGCACATTGAGGAATCAGAGGTGGTTTTAATGATTTTTTCAGTATTAATGAATTTGATCACACTGATGAACTGAATTATCTCTAGTCTGTTTTGGTTTTGAGGTGATTGTAATAATCTAACTGCATCTGTTTTGGTTTTAAGGTGATTGTATAATCTAACTGCATCACTTTGGCGAAATAATTGACAGCGAGATAGACATGTGTCTGGCGGCATTGTGCTTCACGAGACTCAGGTAGATGATGAGGAGCAACATGATCAAAGCGAACATTATTCATCCAGTGACATGAATGAGGTGATTAGATTTTTTTATTTATTCTTTCAGTGTTTGAGTTTAACGGCTTTTTTTAAAACACAAGTGCCTCCGGAAACTCCCGTTCGTTCTATATATTTTAGATTCTGCGTTTTTTTTCTTTTCTGTGGCTAAAACTTTGTTGAACATATTTCAAAGGGAGGAGGAGATGATGAGGAGCAACATGATCAAATCGAACATTATTCATCCAGTGACATGTAGGCCTGGGAATTTGGTTCATTACCCGCGGATCCCGCCCCAATAGACCCGCCGCGGAGCGGGTGCGAGTCAAAAAAAAAATTATTTACAAAAATGTGGGTTTTGCGGGGCGGGTACTTTTCAAATGCGGGGCGGGTGCGGATGTTCCAAATTTTTTTTGCGGGTTTGCGGGTTACCCGCTAATATATATATATATATATATATATATATATTTTAAATGTTAATTATTAAAAAAATTATTGACAAAATTCTTAAAATTTTAAAATATTATGTAATATATGTATAAATTCGCAAATAATTTTTTAAAAATTTTTAAATAAGTTGTATAGTTGTATATTTATATTTTGAATTTTTTTTATTAGGATTTTTTTTGTTAAAATTATATAAAATATATTTTTTATTTTTATTTAAATATTTGCGGGTTACCCGCGTGCGGGTATTATTAAATTCAAGCGGGGCGGGTGCGGGTCAGAAAAATTTTGTTTGGTTTTTTTGCGGGGCGGATCGATGCGGGTAAATAAAAGTTCAAACCCGCTGCGGGGCGGGTCGGGCGGAGCGGATCCGACCTGCAATCCAGGCCTAGTGACATGAATGAGGTGATTATATTTTTTTATTTATTCTTTCAGTGTTTGAGTTTTTCTAGATATAAAAGTCGATTGGATTTGATGACTTTTATTTTAAAACGGTTGCATATATTATCTCGAAATGCTTAAATGTTAAACTTAAAACGGTTTTATTTAACACAAGTGCCTCCTGAAACTCCCGTTCGTTCTATATATTTTAGATTCTGTGTTTTTTTCTTTTCTGTGGCTAAAACTTTGTTGAACTTTGTTGAACGATGGTTCGATCGGATCCCATTCATCCAGTTGGGTGGAATGTGATCACAATTAATGGGATCCGATCGAGCAATCGGTCGAATCGGTCGGACAGGACGATCGAACTAGTCCAAATTGCTCCTCATATATAAAATAAAATAGATCTGCTAATTAAATATATAATGTTAGATATGTCTCTATTCTATATAGTAAATATGTGTCTATTCTATATGGTAAATATGTGTCTATTCTATATGGTAAATATGTGTGTCTAACTGCATTGTTCGGTGTTTTTGTGTTTTTCTGTGGCTAAAACTTTAAACTTAAAACAAGTGGCAGATAGGAGAGGAACAAACTATTAATAGTAATTCTCCGATTTGGAATGCCGAGACTTTTCGGGCGGAAAGCAATAGATCGGTTGACCATTCACATCGTGTTATCACTAAGGTGGTTTTGATTATTTTAATGCAAATGTGAACTGTCTTTTTTTTTGTTTTTTTAATACAAATGAATTTGGTTCTGAACTTAAATTGATTATTACAAATAGAATCCACGAGAATGGGAGTGCGTTTTTTGTCTGTTAATCAAAGTGAGAACGCGGATGAAGATGAAAATCAGGACAAAGCGAATGAAGCGGTTTGTTATTCTTGTGGCATCACTGAGGTGATTTTTATTTCTTGAATGCAAATGAATTTAGTTCTGAACTTAACTTGATTTAACAGTCGGAGTCCACGGGAGCACATATGCGTAGTACTGATTAGGAGTAAAACGGTACTAAAAATCAATTTAATTTAGATATTACGCTTTTGGACAACCATCTTTACAATGGTATTGATCAAAAAATGCACAAAAAGTACAACGTTGCAGTTAAAATTTTCGAAGATACAAGATTGTTTTTGAAAAGAGATAATATAGTTCAAGAAAAATACTGTGAATGTGAAAGAAAAAATGGTTAAAAAAGATCTATGTACTAAAAGATCAAGGTAAAATTTATATATTTTTACCTTAGTGAAACCCACCCGAAAACTCTAGGGTGAAGAAGAAAATAAGAAACTTCTCGAAGAAAACTAGTGGAAGAAGACGATCCGCTATGCTTTGGGAAGATGAATGTTTTTAATTTACTTTTCATTTTTTTTGGCGCTTAAAGTTATTGTGGAGAATCATGTATGTTAAAGTTATTGGCAAGATGAATGTTTTTAATTTGACTTACTATCTGTTTTCAAGCTTGGTTACCTAAATGTTTTAAGACAAACATGATTTTAGTATTTGACTTGATTGGTCTCATTTTCTTTCCACCGAGATGGAGAGAGTGGTGTTGACCACATTCAGAACACATAAAATTCAACTTACGTTTTCCCATAGTTAGTCTAGTAGTGAATGGTATGAAAGCCATAACAACATTTCTTCAATATCAACATCTTCAATATTAGTCAAATAAATTGAATTGAACATTTAACCATTTCTTCAATATCAACATCTTCAATATCAACATATTCAACATCTTCATTTCTTCAATATCAACATCTTCAATATCAACATTTCTTCAATATCAACATCTTTAACATCTAACCATTTCTTCAATATCAACATCTTCAATATCAGTCAAATAAGTGAAACTGTTTACGGTGTAACAATTAACCTAAAAATAATAAATTAAATATTATCAGACTTATCTATATAATCAATATAGATATATACATAGAAGAAAAATATGGTTTACTCACTTGTTGATGAGAGCATTTTTTTTTCACCAAGCATTTTTGATGTTGCTGATGCCCGCTTCTGAATCAAATTTCACTTTGTTGACAATATGTTGTATAGACAACTCATGTTGTTGTTGTATGCAAACTTCTATATTCAAGAATGCTTGTACCGTTTCACTAGCGCGATGGCCCAACAAATAGCTGCATAAAAGTATGAACAAGTCAAATGGTTATCAAATTACAATGCGAAAAAAGATAAATATTGGATTGAAACGGTCACATATTAGATTCTCATTCATTTTATATGCAACAGTGATGTATTTAATCTTAGTTTTGTTGGATAAAATTGCAAAAAAAATTCAACAAGAGATTAATCAAGTAGTGATGTGATACTCCCAAGAAAGTTTTTGGAAACTTTCATTATTACAACTAGAGTTTGGTCCGCGCTACGCGCGGATATTATTCTAATATAATGATACGAAATTTTAATATATTTATAGATATATAATGTAATATTTTTTGGGTTACCTTACATTTTCTTTCAATGTTGGTTCACATTTTTGTATAATAATTTTTGACATATACATTATGTAATGAATTCATTAAATATTTATTTGATAAATTTCGCTGAATATATTGTTATATATCATGATCGGGTAAAATTTCATAATGGTCTATCGAAACTATCATAACAGGAAATAGTTTATGTATTAGCAAGCTATATTTTATAACCGGTAAGCCAAATTCTTGAGGCTTGTTCATGGTATATATATGTTTAAGGATATGTTGCAACAAAAGAAATAAGAATTGTAACATAGAAAACTACACGAAAGATTTACTATCTTAGAATATAATGGTTTCCTGCCTCGCAGTCATTTTTGCAATGAAGCTATGGTAATTCATGTGAGTGCTTAGTCTTCACCTCTTAAGTTATAGCCACACATTACGTTCCTTGACTCTTAAAATCAAATCTGCAGCTTCTGGATTACAGCCATATATTGGAAAAATCCATAATCTCACCATGTGGAGTTTGTTGACATAGACACCAAAATGAGTTTATATTTGAAGCCAAGAATTTTATGGCTGTGAGATATTTTGGTCTTTGGTTCTTAGACATCTCAATATCTTCGTGTTTCTCCACAGTGATTAAAGTGGTGGGTAAATAGAATACTCACCAGTCACCACTTGCAAAAAGAATTAAAAAACAAATTGTCGATTGAGCATAAATAATTAAGGAAATCACGATTTCGTGCTTCATGAAGCCTAAATATTCTAACCTGCTTTACCCTAGCCAATGTCTCTGTCCTTAGAGCAAGGAGATAGAAAGATAAATTAGGTTCTAGCTCACGTGAGATGGTCTTTCTCCACCAGCTTCACGAATTTTCAACTCATTTCATCTCTATCAATGGCAAGGTTAGAATAAACAAAAGCAGGAAATCGTGATAATGTTAACTTACATATGTTCTGTCCACCAAGCATGCTCTTTTACGAAAGGATGTGTTTGGATCACAAGCTAGGGCAGCAGCGTTTATTTCACCTTTCTTGGAAGCAGAAGGAGAAAAGATTTGTTTTCATAAGAGGGAGAGACATGTGTAAGAGGTTATTTGATAGAGCACGCATGTTGTACTTAGAAATGTCAGTACAACATGAATGTTTTTCATATGTATCTTTTAGTCTATGCGAGTAATATGCAATCTGGACGACACACGTGTTGTACTTAGAAACTTGCACGCTATGCACTGCCCATTTCCTCATCAATCATTGGCACAATTTATTCTGCTGTCTCTGCATATTAAATGTTAAATAATTAGTATTTGAGTAATCGTAGCAAGTGCCAAGAAAGAAGTGTAATCTAGACCTTCTACCAACCAACACTTACTTTGTTTGTTTTTTTTCATTCAAACACATTACTAATAGAGCAACATAATTTGAGGGAAAGATCAAAAGTAATACAGAACCAAGCAAAGGTAAATGTTAATTTCTGAAAGTTTCTCATCTAAAAACACAATATCATCCAAACCCATCTGAAGAACAACAATTTCTATTGTAAAAATTGGTAAACCTCACAAATTGCATGAACCAGATGGGAAAACCTCAAGAGTTTTCAATAAAATTATAATACTTCAATAAAATTCTAATACAAATATCCTGACCAAGTTATATGACAATGAGAACTCAGAAGATGTAGACGCGTGAGTTTTGAAATAAGCTCTCCGACCATGAGACTGGGATCTATGTCAAACTCAATGTTTGGACATTATGAAAACATTATGACGATTTCGAAGAAATGGAAAAATTTAATTAGGGTTTGAACCTGTTTTCATTTCTTCGTCTTCCCCACTGCAACCATGTAACTGAGACTCATCAACTTTGATTTATTCCCGGAGAAAAATCAGTTCTCCGACCATGAGACTAGGATCTCAACCATCGCAATCCTGGGATCTCAACCATCGCAATCCTTTCTATTATGCTTTTCTTCTTCTTGCACGGCACGATCTCCCAATCGAGCTATCGCCCTTTCCGTCACTAACTTTCACTTCCCTACATGTCGTGCTCGCAAAACGTTAGAAATCAAGTGTAAACGAAGCTAAGAGTGATTGTGTAAGCGTTGGGATGGTGGCGACATTGGGAAACTTTGGTGCAAAGAACAAATATTTGTGGATCTAGAATACGAAAAGAGTGAAAAGAATATGAATGGTTTGTTAAAATTAATATTTGCAGATCTAGAATACGAAGAGGTGTTGAGATTGAGTTAATGTTAGTTATTATTGAGGAATAAGAAACTAAGAGCATAAATATTGCTGATGTGGCAATTTGCAAAGAATTGTTAGTATTGCCACGTGTCCACCTAAAACACATACAAAAATTGCTGATGTGGCTAGCCTGAGGAGGCCCAAACAGTAGGTTTCATTTAGTATTGATAGATAGATGATGCGATTTATGCAGATTAATAAAAGCAAGATTGCATAAAGTCTTAAACTTGATGCAAGTAGATTTGTTCGTCGTGGACGTTATCGTGAATCTTTGGTGAAACATATAAATTGTCCGTTAAAAAATATCTTTATAGTCATTCTTATAATTTGTAATAAAATAGTTTCACATACGACCAAAAAAAAAAACTAAAATACCACATAATATGATTTTTCTTTCTTAATCAAGCTTGTATAATCATTTTATAGAAGACACCCAAACTAATGACAAATGACTGAGGTTAGAGAATTCATCTCAATAAAGTACCGAACATTTAATATGTCAAACTCAAAACCAAGAAAAATACATGAGAGATTTGCTAAAAAGTTGAAATTAAATATATATACTTTTTGTTATAAAATTTGAATATATTATCCAAAAGAACCAGAGTAAATATACAATGCTCGAAAACAAATAAGCTTCAGAGGCCAAAAATATAAAAAAGCAAGGCTAGAACTAATATATAGCGGGAGCTAAAAAACGGAACTAAGCGTTAGTAAACCATTGGGAGAGCAATCCAATGCACCTCTTTCGGGAGAGGCGGGCCAGAAGAGAATCCCTTGTGTTGTGATCAATCTGCTTGAAGACTGTTTCTAGAGATAGAGAAGAGCTATTGTTAAAACGATTGTTCCTTTCTTTCTAAATGAGATAAACCGTGCATTGAGCAACCAGACATTTAAGAATCTTGGATAGTGTCCGTGTAGAACCCTGCATCCATCCCAAAAGATCTTGCCAGTCGGCGAACAACAAGTTACCGCGACGATTAAGTCGAGGTAGAACAAAACTCCATACCTTGGAAAAAAATTCGCAGTGAAAGAGTAAATGATCACGGGTTTCCTCACTTGCGTTACAGAGGCAACAAGTCGGCGAGGTCGGGATGCCCCAGCTGGCTAATCTAGATTTAGTAAGCAGCCTGTCAAGCGTTGAAATCCAAAAGTGGAAAGCGTGTCTTGGCACCGATTGCTTATACCAGACCACCTTTGCCCAAGGAACCACTTGAGCGGAAGGCCTGAGCAGATCATCCTTGATATAGAAACTAGGGAGCCTTGTCCTCCCCCTTCAAGTAAATATATCAGGTCCTCTTGATAGGAGCCAAGGTCACAAGGAGAGAGTTTCGAAGGGTAGGATCCCTAGACCTTGCCGAAGGAAGACGCCATCCATGATCATCTGACGCAACAACAGAAACCAATAAGAATTCCCAAACGCCTTGGGCCCAAGAAATTAAATATTTTAACAACCGATTCACTCATTCTAAGGATTTTGAAAATTAAATAAAACTTGTTCTTGTATACGAAAGAGTAGATGTCCTACATTTGGATATACAAGAATATCTAAAGAAAACAAGTTTAGTATTTATACGATGTAGAAACTTATAAAAAATATATAAATATAAAGTTTTGAACTTATAAAATCTAGACTAAAAAATTGAAATTAATTATTTATTGTCACGAAATTCTCTTTTGTTAATCATCACCGATAGAAGATAACACAATACATTAAGTACAATAAACTAATCAATCATGTTCTTATTCATTCCAATACAGTGGATATATTAGGGGTTTTGTGAAGCAATTTGCTTCCAACCATAAAAATAAAATAAATTTAAACATGTAATCACGAACACGCCAACACTTACACAGTCATACGATACGTATAAACATCTATTTAGAATAACCCCAGAAATCCATCTCACTGCGCAACGAAAGCTGGTTGGTCGCAGGAACTGGCTCAACAACAGACGAAGAATTGTTGTTACCATCCTCAAACCTAATCCCTCTAGAGGAATCTTCATTTCCCATATGACAAGTCACAAGCCTATCCATCATCGACCACTCACCTAAACCTTGTTGGTGGTTATGGCTAGCCACTGTCTCACAAGTGCCAACCTCTAAACCAGGCTCGCACGCTTGCTGGTATTGTAACCCTTCACTAGCCGCACTCTCACAGTCCCTTGGAAGCCCTGAAGTGTAGTCAAATCCAAGGGAAGGTGGCTTGTGGAAGATTGGTGGGTACTGATGAAGAGCAAGGTCAGGCTTGTTCAGCTCGAATGTCGTGGCTCCGTGGTTTCGAACTAGCTGGTAAGGACTCTCTCGGTGCATAAAGCTACGAGCTTGGAGCGTGTTGTTGTTGTTGGACGCTTCATGGTTGTATTGGTCCGTTGAGTTAATGCTTGAGCCACCTTCATTCACTACCTTGAACAAATTCTTCTTCATGAACACCCTACAAACCACCCATCCATCTTCCTACAAGATCATATAATATATGTAACAAATAGATTAAATAAAATAGACCAACTTCCTAAATCCTAACCAATCAATTGAATTTTGTAACACATCAAATTATTAAAAGTGCATTCTCAAACTATTTAAATGCTCTTTGAAAATCTTATGTCAAAATGTTGTATAATTTCGCTTATACAAGTCAAAAAGACATACACTAGGGTTGCCTTGAGGATCATCAGCATCTTCAAGACGGTACTCATGCATGATCCAATCAGTCTTTTGGCCATGAGGAGCTCTTCCTTTGTAGAACACAAGTGTTTTCCTCATTCCTATCTTCGTGTAAGAGTTCCTTATGCACTTATCTCGTCCCGTCGCCTTCCAGAACCCTGCATGAGTAGCACGGTTTGTCCTTGACCCGGTGGGGTATTTCCTGTCCTTGTGGCTGAAGAAATACCATTCGTTCTGCGGCGTTGACCCTATCTTGCATCTCTCTACAAAAAAAAAACATAGAAATTTAGAGAATTGGATCAAAAATAGTGTTCATGTAAATATTCAATAATCAAGAAATGGGAGAGCTATAAAGATTTATGAGTTTTTGTCTCAAAAATCAATTAACAATTAGTGAAATGACATCGATACGAAATTCGTAACAAGCAATAAATTGTATGTTATGTTCTTGATAAATGAGTTAAATAAGTAAAACAGTACCCTGTAAATCCCAAGGCTCGAGCTTGTTTAAGTCAACCTCTCTGATAACTTCCATCTCAAACTTGTCGTAAGAGATTTTCTTCTTCAAGTAGTAATGGAGAAGCTCTTCGTCCGTCGGATGAAACCGAAACCCAGGTGGCACTCCTCCGTTCGACGAAGAACCCATTTCGATTACGTTTTCTTTGATCAACTCAACCAATCTCTTAAAACATTCAAGCACTGCCTTTCTTTCTAAGCAGCTACAAGTTCTTGATTATATTTATATACATACTCACACGTCATTGTCAACGGGATTAATTAAATGGTATATGTGAATGTATGATGATGCATGTTGATAATGATGATGGTGAAGTTGACGGCCGGTGACCACGCCGCCGGAGATGCTCAAAAAGCTATCGTAGAAAGCAAGATTCGCCGGAGATTAATATGACTTTTTAATTTAATATAAATGTCTCTACCCGCGCCTTGTGTTGCAGCGTGTGGTACACTTACGTAGAATCGACTGCTTCATGTGTCTCTACGCCATGTTGACCTAGTATCATTTATGAACGATCCCGATAAAAATTTAAACACTAACTTATTAGTATCATTAACCCCGTATTCAATTTTTGATTGCTCCGTACGCAAGGGTTTTTTTTTTTGTAGAAGGAAATTGTTAGAGAAAAAAAGACCCATATGGATTATGGGGATCTTCAACTCGGATCATACGGTCCATGTTTACGTATACACCTAGTTAGCAATTAATATGAATATTAAAGAGAGGAATAAATATACAGAGAGATATGAAATATAATGGAATATGGATCATAATATATGAATATGATGAATATGCCATGCACTAGCCAATGGCCAAGGTTAGGGCTTTTTTCCTGCACATGTGCCTATCTATGACCTGCGATTCTTTCTGATTTGTTTCGTTTCTCTAAATTTCAAGCTTCCTATCTGTTTTGTTAACTTGATTCATTGATTCATTGATTCAAGCAAGCAATAAATACATACTCATATATTTATATATACATATACATAGGTAAGATATATTTATTTATGAATGAATTAAATGGTTACGGGATTTGATGTTTGGGATAATCAACAATATAACAGTAGAGAAATGGAAGATAAATGATGACATATTTTTTTTGCCAACCGAATTTTTATAGACAGATTTAGTAAGGCAAACCAAATCGGAGAGTAAATGTTAAAAAGAAAAGAAGTAAAAATAGATCTAAATCTAGCAGATAGAGCCAAACAGTCAAATTTTAAATTCAGTAAAGATGAAATGAAAGATAACAAGAAACCACTAAGTTTCACAGGAGGCCAAGGAGATGCATTGGCAAACCACAGGAGATGGTGGGAAACGAGGTGGCCATCGCTAGATGTCTCCGGCCTTAAGCTTGTTCATTTAAGACAATCGAAGCGAAAGATTCGATACATATTCCATCAAGAAAATACAAGGGACAAATGGTTTAGGTGATAGATAGTGCCGTGGACATTCGAAGAGTGCACGATTAATAGTTTCTTCCTCTGTCCCACAGCGAGACCAAATAGATTCATTGTATCGACTCTTTATGAGAGACCCCAATCCCGGTATCTTAGCCGAGAGTGGTCCTCACGCGTTAAAGTGGTTCTCACGCAATAAACCGTTTTTTAAAAAGATTAATAAATAATAAAATGAATGTATTAAATACTGACAAAAATTCTTTTATTAAAATCAAATCGGAAACTGAAAACGTCAAAACCATAAAAACCAGAATTTGTAACTAAATATATAAATAACGGAAATATCTTTTAAAATATTTAAATAAAACTAAAGCGCCCCTTTTTGGTTCCCGAAATAGCACCGCTCCAACTTTAACTCAAGTCACCTGAAAAGGGAAAGGAGGGGTGAGTATTCCATCCATACTCAGTGAGAGCGTGCTAAAGAGTCCGCGTGATCCTTTGGATACACCATTTAAACCAGCAATATAAGCATACTAAATATAGACATTAAACGCAAGCAAACAACCTACATAGAATTTCTAGCATTTTTACTTAACAAGTTCAATCATTTCCATACTAAACCATTTGAAACACATCAATCAGCCTAGCAAGTTTATATCACATTCCCAGGGATCAACCGTCCAAGGCACTCATTATGTGCCACAGCCCAAACTGGGATTGACAAGTCACAAGGTGCCACCGCCCACTACAGGGTTTGACAACGCCTCGTCAGCCCTTTCCCGATCACTACAACTTCACAATAGTCCCTCGTTGTAGGCCGTCAATCAACACTAATCCGACATATCAGCGGTACAAACATCGGCAACTAAGCCACACACACTAATACTTTCATACCGTATAAGTCTCAACTTAACAATACACCAAATGTCAATCACATAACAATTACCACATTCATCAGCATCAATCATCAATCAAATCTAATACCTATATCAAGCAGACAAATATAACTAATTCAGCTAATGCATCTTTAGGAATCATAAACCGATCCTCTCCTTTGCTTTCGGTTGAAAATGCGATTCGGACAGGTTGACATGCGGAAAAGAAACACCGATAACTCTCTGCATACAACTCCTAATCACGATCAGAAAGACGTTCTGGAAAGATAACAGAAAGGGATTTCCAACGGTATCTAGATCGACTCCTGGAGCTCTCTGGATCGTCGGGAAAATTGGTTCGAAACTTCATCTACGAAACTGGGAAAAACTGAGATTTCTGGGGTTTGACAGAATGATACGCTTGGATTAGAAATGTCATAACTAACGGAATATACCTTCAAACCGGATGATTCAAGATGTTTTGGAAATACAGGAGAATCCTCTTTCCAACCACACCAAGATCGCGATCTGGTTCGATCTGAGTCGACGGGAAATTTCTTCGGAAGGTGACGGATCGGAATGATATTGGTTGAGAAAAATTGGCAGAGCTTCGCTATAGATTTTAGGTAGTCTCTAAGCTTGGTGGACGAAATCTATATATAGGAGAGGGAGGCTAGGGTTGACAAAAAGTTTAGGTTTAGGATGTGGGCTTTCGGATTGGGCCTTTAGGGCTTGTGGAAGAAAGATGGGTTTAGAAGAAAATAAAAATGGGTTTGGGAGAAATAGTTGGGTCAGGGATGTCACAAACTCCCCCACTTAAAAATGAATTCGTCCTCGAATTCGGGGAATGACTTCGCAGCTTCTCCCCCACTTGATTTCCGACCAACCTGTAAGCGTCTTCTACCTTGATGTTTGATCGTGACATCCCAACGCTTCCGCTGCGCACTCTAACTTCTCAGATACTGGTTGGAACTTGTGCCTCATTGATCTTCGAAACTAAACTTTCAACAACGCAAACTCAAACATGCTAACAAAACATGCTTTAATCGAACAAGACTTAACCTCAGTCGTCGGTGTTTAACTTTTCAAAAATTCCCCATACCCCAAAAATAGTTTGAAAATATTTTACTACCGCCTTCCAGGACAGAACCGGCTTGGCAACCTTACGCTCTGATACCAAATTGAGAGACCCCAATCCCGCTATCTTAGCCGAGAGTGGTCCTCACGCGTTAAAGTGATTCTCACGCAATAAACCGTTTTTAAAAAAAAATAATAAATAATAAAATGAATGTATTAAATACTGACAAAAATTCTTTTATTAAAATCAAATCGGAAACTGAAAACGTCAAAACCATAAAAACCAGAATTTGTAACTAAATATATAAATAACGGAAATATCTTTTAAAATATTTAAATAAAACTAAAGCGCCCCTTTTTGGTTCCCGAAATAGCACCGCTCCAACTTTAACTCAAGTCACCTGAAAAGGGAAAGGAGGGGTGAGTATTCCATCCATACTCAGTGAGAGCGTGCTAAAGAGTCCGCGTGATCCTTTGGATACACCATTTAAACCAGCAATATAAGCATACTAAATATAGACATTAAACGCAAGCAAACAACCTACATAGAATTTCTAGCATTTTTACTTAACAAGTTCAATCATTTCCATACTAAACCATTTGAAACACATCAATCAGCCTAGCAAGTTTATATCACATTCCCAGGGATCAACCGTCCAAGGCACTCATTATGTGCCACAGCCCAAACTGGGATTGACAAGTCACAAGGTGCCACCGCCCACTACAGGGTTTGACAACGCCTCGTCAGCCCTTTCCCGATCACTACAACTTCACAATAGTCCCTCGTTGTAGGCCGTCAATCAACACTAATCCGACATATCAGCGGTACAAACATCGGCAACTAAGCCACACACACTAATACTTTCATACCGTATAAGTCTCAACTTAACAATACACCAAATGTCAATCACATAACAATTACCACATTCATCAGCATCAATCATCAATCAAATCTAATACCTATATCAAGCAGACAAATATAACTAATTCAGCTAATGCATCTTTAGGAATCATAAACCGATCCTCTCCTTTGCTTTCGGTTGAAAATGCGATTCGGACAGGTTGACATGCGGAAAAGAAACACCGATAACTCTCTGCATACAACTCCTAATCACGATCAGAAAGACGTTCTGGAAAGATAACAGAAAGGGATTTCCAACGGTATCTAGATCGACTCCTGGAGCTCTCTGGATCGTCGGGAAAATTGGTTCGAAACTTCATCTACGAAACTGGGAAAAACTGAGATTTCTGGGGTTTGACAGAATGATACGCTTGGATTAGAAATGTCATAACTAACTGAATATACCTTCAAATCGGATGATTCAAGATGTTTTTGAAATACAGGAGAATCCTCTTTCCAACCACATCAAGATCGCGATCTGGTTCGATCTGAGTCGACGGGAAATTTCTTCGGAAGGTGACGGATCGGAATGATATTGGTTGAGAAAAATTGGCAGAGCTTCGCTATAGATTTTAGGTAGTCTCTAAGCTTGGTGGACGAAATCTATATATATGAGAGGGAGGCTAGGGTTGACAAAAAGTTTAGGTTTAGGATGTGGGCTTTCGGATTGGGCCTTTAGGGCTTGTGGAAGAAAGATGGGTTTAGAAGAAAATAAAAATGGGTTTGAGAGAAATAGTTGGGTCAGGGATGTCACAAACTCCCCCACTTAAAAATGAATTCGTCCTCGAATTCGCGGAATGACTTCGCAGCTTCTCCCCCACTTGATTTCCGACCAATCTTGAAGCGTCTTCTTCATTGATGTTTGATCGTGACATCCCAACGCTTCCGCTGCGCACTCTAACTTCTCAGATACTGGTTGGAACTTGTGCCTCATTGATCTTCGAAACTAAAATTTCAACAACGCAAACTCAAACATGCTAACAAAACCTGCTTTAATCGAACAAGACTTAACCTCAGTCGTCGGTGTTTAACTTTTCAAAAATTTCCCATACCCCAAAAATAGTTTGAAAATATACTACTACCGCCTTCCAGGACAGAACCGGCTTGGCAACCTTACGCTCTGATACCAAATTGAGAGACCCCAATCCCGCTATCTTAGCCGAGAGTGGTCCTCACGCGTTAAAGTGGTTCTCACGCAATAAACCGTTTTTNAACGATCCCGATAAAAATTTAAACACTAAACTATTAGTATCATTAACCCCGTATTCAATTTTTGATTGCTCCGTAAGCAAGGGTTTTTTTTTTTTGGAGAAGGAAATTGTCATGTTAGAGAAAAAAAGACCCATATGGATATGGGGATCTTCAACTCGGATCAAATGGTCCATGTTTACGTTTACACCTAGTTAGCAATTACTATGAATATTAAAGAGGAATAAATACACAGAGAGATATGAAATATAATATATGATCATAATGTATGAATATGAATATGCCATGCACTAGCCAATGGCCAAGGTTAGGGCTTTTTTTTCCTGCACATGTGCCTATCTATGACCTCCGATTCTTTCTGATTTGTTTCGTTTCTCTAAATTTCAAGCTTCCTATCTGTTTTGTTAACTTGATTCATTGATTCAAGCAAGCAATAAATACATACTCATATATTTATATATATATATATATACATCATAGGTAAGATATATTTATTTATGAATGAATTAAATGGTTACGGGATTTGATGTTTGAGATAATCAAGATTACAGTAGAGAAATGGCAGATAAATGATGACATAGTTTTTTTGCCAACCGAATTTTTATAAACAGATTTGGTAAATATGGCAAACCAAATCGGAGAGTGAAAGTTATTAAAAAAAAAAAGGAAGTAAAAATAGATCTAATTCTAGCAGATAGAGCCAATAGTCAATTTTTAAATTCAGTAGAGATGAAATGAAAGATAACCAAAAAACCACTAAGCTTCACAGGAGGCCAAGGAGATGCATTGGCAAACCGCAGGAGATGGTGGGAAACGAGGTGGCCATCGCTAGATGTCTCCTTAAGCTTGTACATTTACGACAATCGAAGCGAAAGATTTGATACATATTCCATCAAGAAAATACAAGGGACAAATGGTTTAGGTGATAGATAGTGCCCAAGATTTTCAGGCCGTACATTCGAAGAGTGCACGATTAATAGTTTCTTCCTCTGTCCCACAGCGAGACCAAATATATTCATTGTCTCGACTCTTTAACCAAGTATTTACAGCAATGCTATGAGATATCGCTTACCAGATGAAGTGTTTTGATCTTTGAGGGTCGTGTTATTATCCTCTACGCTTGGGCTTTGAGAGATCGTATAGTCTTACGTGTGTCAAGTGTAGCAAATAACGTGCGCTCCAATATTCTGATTTAACTCTATATATCATACAGATCGTATAGTCGAGGTATGTCGTTGTGGTTTAAAAATTCGTGTCACATGGATAATGTTCCACTCCTTGCCTCCTTGGTCCTCATATTCATAAAGATGGTTTACACTAAATTAGGGTGAAAATTTATGTATTTGCAACAGACCGTACGTTAACATACAATATTACATTCGTGCGTAGCAAGAATCAAAAATTTAAATCATGATTTGTAACGCCAGGCGGTACATTAATATTTTCACATTTTCTGTGTTTATTAGTTAATTTAACTAATGCCTATGACTTATTTATTGTTGGGTTACATAATTAAGATTCATCTTTTACAATCGTTAGTGAAAGATTTAGTTCTTTTACATGATGAATTAAAGCATCAGGTCTTTTTTTAAATGTTTTTTTTTTAAAGACAATTGGATGACTAATAAGTTATTCAGTAGTAGTCGGTTTACACCAAACCGAGCCTAAACCGGTCTTCTATGAATGACAAGTTGACAACAATAACATCACTAAAATCTGAGTGACCTGAAACATTGATTCTGGTTCTAACTTTACAAGTTGAATACCTAAGAAACAGCTAAAGGTTTTGAATATACAAACTCCCACAGCTTGCCACATTCTTGTTTATAAACCAGAAAGGCTTCAAAGACAAATCACAACATGAAATCAATCATTTTTTTTTCATGGACAGGTCAAAGTGAATGCAATCCAAATCTTTTTTTTTTCAGGTCAAGCAGAGTTTTTCTAACCATCAACCGTTTCCTTCACTCCCGGTGTCTCGCCTTGGAGATTGTTTTGATCAATCCTTTGGTGATTTTCCAGAACCAAATAAGATTCATCACTGACAGAACCGGTGCTATCGAAAGAAGACTGTAAAATCCCAATGGGAACACTTGCTTCACCTGCAGAAAACCAACTTTTTAAGATTCACATCTCTAAAATGTATCTTCCTCCTTGGTTTATATAATCAATGAAGCTCGGCATTGAACTTACCTGATGGAAATGGAGGTACATGTGAACAAAGAAGTAGACAAACAAAAGGATCCTCGCGACCTGGAAGAGAAGCAAGAGACATTTTGGTTTTAATTTTCTCGTTTTGCTAGAACAGAGAGATTTGTTTTGGTCTATTTAACAGTACCAGCCAACCCAAGAACAGGGCAATCCCGTTGAGCGTGTAAGCCTTAGAGCCTTTTTGACCACTAGCATCCAAGTACCTGTCATTAACACGCTTGATGTTTAGAGGCCACGCGTAATCAAAACCACGAATAACACCGATTTGAGAATCCGGAGAACTTACCACCGTAGATTGACAAACGGCGTCGTGGCCTCTGACAAGAGAACTAGGAATATGTAGAACTGGCTTTGCCCACTAGTGACAGAAAGAATGATCGAGAACATCGATAAGCAGTGATGAAACACCTTGAATAGGTAACAAGAGAAAACACCATTAGCTTATACCAATCCATTCACCCACTCTAAAGGAAACATGAGTTAAATGCTAAATCTTAATCAACATCTTTTACAAATTTGGAAAATATTATATGATGCTTTTTAGTACTTACATATTCAATACCACCAAGAGCAGGGAAATGCCAAAAGATCATCGCTAAGTCTGCTAGAAAATAGCCTAAGGAGATCTGTGAAGAGACGAACGTTACTATATTATCTCAGCAACAAACGCAGAGAAAAATGAACAGAAGAGATAATCTACTATTGCCTAAAAACTCACCCCCATTACAGCTTCTGATAACCTCGTTGTACTATTGATGACTAAATCGCCATGAACTTTCTCATCAAACTGATCTGATATCACCAGGAGATAGATTGAAGCCACAGAAACAAAGATAGCATGGAAAGTTGAGAATCCCCTGTGAAAATAAAATAAAACATCTCTTCCTCAAATACTATATCATAAACCCACAAAAGAAGATCAAACTCTAATGCGGAGATAATGAAATTAAACCTGTTGTTCCATTCCATTCTAACTTTGTTATCGAGTTTTCCATAAGCACTGAAGAGCAAAGGACTTATGAAACCAGTCAAGTCATAAACCTACAAAAACAAGAATTGAACAAACCAGAAAGTTACAAAATCCAGATTCTTGCAACTATCTTGCATCCTAGACCTAAAGGGCCAAAAGGACTTACGATTTTGCACATGAGAATACCGGAACAAACAGATGCAAGCAGGACGAGCTGTTTCGAAGAGACGAAACCATCATCATCATCACCAGGAGATGCGAAACTGGTCGTCATTGAAAGATTCTTGCTTTGATGCGATTAATGGTTCGAACAGAGCTAATTGACAAAACCCAGAATCAAAACCTTATATATAGTCTCAAGGAATCGAAGAAAGAAACAGTTTTTTCGAATTACGATTCCGATTTCAAAAGGTGAAAGCAAAACCTAGAGATGAGTCAAAGAGTAAACCTGAGGAATCATCCAAAGAACAAAAGATGAGGAGGAGAATCAACGGCAGAAGAATACGTGAAACCGGAGGAATCTCTCTATCTGGTTCTATTTCGATACTGGTCCCGCTCAATTACAATCCTCAGATGTCGAAATTGTCAAAGTTTCGAGCTTTCTCTCTCTATTTCTATGAAGGAATCGAATTTAATATCTCACACCCGCCATTCGCGTCGTTGGTAAGTTAATTATATGTTGCTTCACTATTTGGGTTTTTGTGATTAAATGATGGAGCCAGAAAGTTCTTCCCTTTTAATCTATTTTCATGTGAAAAGTTGGGAAATTTTTGAAAAGGAGCATTTATTGTTTACCCAAACAAGTGGATCATTTCGTCAATTTACAAGACGTGGTACTGACTTGGTTTGGTTGTTGAATTGAACACAAATAAAAGTACCAATCTTTACTTTTTTTTTTTTTGACCAAGAAACTATACAAATGGAAATATTGTGATGTCGACTGACCAACTGTTTCAAAAGATTCTTACTCTCCGTCTCCAATTTTGTTGTTGCATTTGGAGGAGAATATTACATGCGAATGTAGCGAGCACATGTAGATGATGTATAGAAGTTGTTTGGAGAAATCAAATTATTACATTTGAGGTTTTTATATTCAAAACTTATAAACCAAATAAGTGAAGTTATTAAGCAAACTATCAGCGCAAGTAAAACTACCTCAAAGAACACAGTTTTGATTTGTATATGAAGAAATAAGAATCATGGGCTTTGTTTGTTGGGTATAACTTTAGTATATTACCATTAGATTTGGTAGTGCTCTAAACTCAATACAAATTCAATAAACCCAAAAGAAATCTATGAAAAAGAAAAAAAAAAGATATGGAGCATATTTAATAACAACTAGATATAAGGTTATTAAAGATTTGAGAAAGTGACCGAATTCCACAATTTTTTGAAGTATATTCATATAAAGAAGTTGGCGATTGATTCTTAATCTAAAAGGAAGTAGCGTTAATAAGGTAGACTCTTACAAATAGAGATGATAGAGACACAAAACCGAAGCGAAAAGCTAGAGCATGAGCAAAGATTCTATAAAAAAAACCTCAAACTAGAAACGAATATTTTTTTTTTTTGCAATTTCTACATTTTATAGATCTACATTACCTTGATTCTTGTTTCTTGCAATGAATATTTATAAAGAGACATTTTAATATATTTGATCACATATTTTTTTGAATAACCGGATACTTTTTATTACCCAAATATTAGCATTACAATGAGAGAAAAGATATGAAATGATAGTTTACGGTACATATACAACTGCATTATATATGATCCTTAACAGTTAACACTAGCGATTTTGATCGCCTTGCTGAATGAACATGAACAGAAGATTGCATAATTGGGAGTAGAGAACGCTGCATTGATGGAAGAAAATGCTCCCTTAAGATCGGAGATGGATGGAGAAAGCATGTTCGCCAATGATACTACGTATCATGCACACATCAACCTATGCAAACTTTTGATTCAATTCCATTATCCGGAGACATTCATCCAAAATGTCATCACACCCCTACAACATTGAAAAACAATCATTGGCTCCATGTCCTAGATGTAGTAGCACTAATAACACCACATGAGAAATCATTGATCACCTCATTAAAGGAAGAAACTTACTCCTCCTAGGTAAAGTACCTTGCATTTGGTGGAAGTTAATCAAGAATCAGCTCATAACTCTATTGAATCTGTTTATATAGATGCAAAATTTTCATAACATTTGGAAGACAGAGAGAAACCAATAATATAATTACCATGGTAGCTCTACCGATCTAAATGAGCATTTTAAAATCATATGGTACATCTTTTTCTTCAATATGAACCTGTTGATGGCAATAAATTTTTATGTTAAATATTTGTAACATTTTCTTTTTATGTTAATATTATTTTAAAATCTAATTAGAAAATGCTTTTTACACATGTCAAAATCTGATCGACTGGTTGACATATATGATCATATTAATAACTAAGTTTCAGACATTAAATTTTATACAATTAAAAATACTGAAAACTATAAATCATATTCATAAATCCAAAATATTCTCGAATGAATGACTCTTCTGCTTTTTGTTGGGCTTTTTAAAATATCTTCATGGGCTTATTTGATCCCTTTCTTTTGTGCGTGTTGAATCAAAACTTTGAATTAGCTAATTCCAAAATATTATTGGTTTTCATTCCAAGAGATGATATTTAGATAAAATATTTCAAACTATATCGACATAAGAAGTTGTTTAATCGATGTAGTAACTATCTTATGAACAGAAACTCTTACACACACCGTAGATTTTATTAATAAAACAGCCTCGTCACCAAGGTATACGTACAACAGCAAACCAACAAAATAAAATCAAACCAAACAAAGTATATAATTATACAGACACAATTTGAAGACATTGACGAGACAAGTTCGCATGCACACATAGAGCGTGGACTTGTAGTCACATCGCCTTTTATTCACCACACAAGCTTCCAAAGCTTTTCATATCATTACATTATTATAATCTTACAGTAACAGTATTAAGTAAAAGACTTGTGGACAAGTCTCTCACTCAACTTAACGACGGAAGCTCCTAACCTGACGAGGCGGGTCGGTCTCGCTGTCGTTAAGCTTGACACCTGTGTAGACGGCTGCACCAGATATGGCACCAAGTGTTGGAGCCACCAGATAAACCCAAAGTGACCTGTAGTTTCCTGATGCAACGGCCGGTCCAAGAGTCCTCACTGGGTTCATAGATCCACCACTCGATGGCCTTTACATAACTCAAATTTTTTAGAAACGTTTTTGATGCAATGATTCGAGACAATCTGAAGCTTAAGATAGCCTTTAATTTGGACTTACCCTGCGACAAGAATGTTGAGCATGACAGTGGCTCCAACAGCTATACCGGCCAATTCTCCAACCTGCTCAGTAAACCCAATCAAGAAAAGAGAATATTCATTTAGGATTAGCTATATAAGTTAATTACAATCACGGGCTAATCTATATAGGCATCCATTACAATGTTTGTTTCTTTCTAAAAAGCATTTGAATATGTATAAAGATCAGCAACCTAACTACTTTTTCTTTTAAATAATTTTTTTATATTAATATAACTAGTTGGATACAAAATTTGCATTTGGCATCCACATAGTTGAACACTATTCTGATTTAATAGTTTGATTTTCTTTCTTTTAAATGTAATCACAACTTTGAGTCTTTTCGTAAAAGAAATTGTATAAACTGTAGATGCAAAAACCAAAAGCAAATGAAAGGAGAATTTTTATTTGCTATTCCATTTGCGTTTACAATTTATAAAAGGCAAGTCAAGAAAAAGATATGATACTGTTTTCTGAAACCGCAAACATAAGAAAATGCAAAAAGGTTGCGTTTAAAAGTTAAGAAAAGATATAATATATCTTTGTTTTTCTTTTTTTAAACACGCTGGATAAAAAAACACATCAAGAAAATTCACCGTTTTTTAAATAAGGTCAAATGAATTGTGTAAAATAAATTGTCAAAAGCCAAAAGCAAACCAAAGGAGAAGAAACTCCGTTTGCTATTCCTTTTGCGTCTACAATTTGTGAAAGGAGAAAGTACGGAAAATTAAAGAAACTAAAAGCATTCTTTGCTATAAAAAAATGTGAAATAAGAAAACGTGAAAATTGCAAAAAAAAAGTTTGCGTTTTAAAGCAATATGTAACTATCAGCCTCCATAGAATTGGGTAGAGAAAGAGAGACTTACGGCACGAGTGTCAGTGGCGACGGCAGTAACAACAAAGAGGAGAATGAAAGTGATGATAAACTCAAGAGCAAAGGCTTGCCCGACACTAACTGATGGAACAGTGACACCTCCCGACATGAAAGGATGGAAAACTCCTTTGAGTGTGAATGAAGCGCAAATGGAAGCTGAGACTTGAGCCGCTATGTAAGCTGGCACGTGGGCCCAAGGGAAATGTCTTAGAGCTGCGAATGCTATGGTCAATGATGGGTTCAAGTGAGCTCCTGAGATGTGACCGGTTGAGAGAATTATGACCATCACTGCGAGCCCGGCGCATGCCGCGTTACCGATTAGGGTTTCAGCTCCGTCGTATTTCTGGTTGACGATCGGACCGGCCGTCGCGGTGAATATCAAGATGAACGTTCCAACGAACTCTGCTCCAAGCTGAATCACACACACACATAATGATGAACAAGTGCTAGAGGAATAGAGGCTATAGAGATAATTTCTTGTGTAGCAAGGAAAGAGAGCAGTGTTCTTTATTGAAAATAAAGATTGTTTTTCTATAGTTTATTTATTTTGGAATTTATGAAGCTGATACAATATTACTAAATGTTTTTATGAGGCATCAAAGTTTATGTCACAAAATTCAATTATGTTCAATTTTTTAATATATGGATTTTTTAATGCTATTTATAAATGGATTTTTCATGTAATGTAAGCCCATTTGAGAACTTTTCTTATTTCAGTTGAAATATAATTATTAATTAGCTAAATACAGTCAACGGTTAGTATTGTATCGTATGAGCTGTCCATTCATATACTCCATATTCTCACCCCACTTGCCAGCATCAATTTAACAAAACAAAACAAAAAATCATAGATTATAAGAGAGAAAAAAAAACATTATATAATTAGTACTAATCATAGCATACCGTAAGTCCTAGATACCAGCCTTATCAATAGCTAATTCTACGGAGTGGTATTATTGGATGATGACAAAAAGACAGGAGCCATGGCTGCTTCCGTCATGTACAGAGAAGAAACGCTCACAACAATTAAATGAATTGAAGACCTAACCGAACCATACGTAACATAAATGTTTCCAAAAAATAAAAAATACTAATATAGATGTAATAATTAATTAATTTGTATTCGTCGTCACTAGATAAAACCATTAATCAATTTATTCGTGTGACCGTTTTATTTTTTCTCAAAAGAAAATTAAATTAAATTTATGCAACTTGCGTGTTTAATAAACCAGTTATATATGTCATCACATTCAAATATCGTTGTGAATTTTACTATAAAAAAAAACAATATACTAACATGTATATATATATATATATATGAGGAGAGGCGGTGTCCATCGAATAATTTAAGTTGAGGTGGGCCTTAATTAGAATTATACTATTATTGTATCTTGTTTTTGTAGAGTTATTTAATAATATTTTCATTTGTATTTTCTTACATTTGTCACACTCTTTTTCTAATTTGCCAGTTTCATTTAATTTTCGGTTGCGGCTTCTAGTTCATGTCGTGTTACAATCTCCTCCAAGTGTGACGTAAACCCCTTTGATCTTTTTCAGTAAAAATACTTTAGAAAAATATATAAAGAAATATTATCTTTTGGTGACTACTTCTCTCCATTTCAGAGCTCAATTACAAAAACTATTGAAACATATATTTGTATAATAAATTATTAACGTCCCGATCTCATTGTTTGCCCAATTGATCTATCTAACTATATATATTTGTTATTATTTTTTTCAAACGTCAATTTCGATGATTTTTAATTACATAAGTTTCGTACGAGAGAAATAATAAAGCAAAAGGAGCAAGAAGAAGAGAGTTACTTGAACAAAAAAAAAAGAGAGTTAAAAAAAAAAAAAAGAAGAAGAGAGTTTACGTACCTTGCGAGTGAGGGAGACACCGGGAGAGGGAAAATCGGTGAAACACGTGTCGTGTTGACCCCAAGTGGGTCCCATAACCGGCAAGCATTTGCATGGAGGCATCGGTTTCCGATGATCGAACGACATTGAATCTACTCTCATCCCCGTGATCAACGGTCCTCCCGGCGTTCCTGGCGTCGGAGGAGCCGTCACCGCCACCGCACCCATCTCATCAGCCTCCGGTGGAGCCATTCCCAAAGTTTTTTTTATGGTTTTTTTTTGTTTTGAAGAAAAGTACTTAATTCTAATTATTATTTTTTTTTGGTTTTTTTTTGTGGGGGAAGTGAAATAAATTGATAGAAACGAAATTTACATGATTTGAAGTTTTTTTATAAATTTGGGCTTACACTTGTGTTTTAAACTTAGCCAGGACTAGTTTCACACCAAACACAAGTTAAAACAAGAGAGACACCAATAAATGAAAAACTTATCTATCAATCAAAAACCTTTTTTTTTGTTTTTTTTTGTGAATGAAGAAAATGGATCTGTGGGACTTAATTTACATGCTTCCAAGGATTTTTATAAAGCTGTTACTACGTTGTAAGAAGAATAAGAACGAAGATAGCCACCTCACAAAAAAGAAAACAAACTCAAAAACCGAATCTTATTAAAAGCAAAGACAACAAACACATAGAGAGATGCGTACGTTACCACTGAACAAATACTTATTCTCAAAAACTGAGGTTCTGAAAGAAAAGAGAGAGAGAAATTGGATGAAGATGATGAAATGTTTTGGTTAGTGTTTTGAGCTTATGTGTTATATTTATATGTGTTTGTGTTTATATAGGAAAAGAGATTATTATGCATTGAACCGAAATAAAGTTCATAAAAAGTCAACTCCAATATCTTAATGCTTTTATATAACAGCTTCATTCATGTTACTGACTCCCTTTTGAGAGATTTTGATGATCTGCTAGAGTCACCGATGCTTTTATCACAGGCATCTTCGTTACCGTTCGATCTATGCAATTTTTCCGTGTGTGACGCTTAGGAAACTCACATACACCGTGACGGTATCACTCATTCGCCACCCCACGATCACCCTCCAATAATTGAATATAAAAATGTTCTAAAGTCTAGGGAAGAGCGCTTGATTCGTGGAACAATATATAATGAGAACCAGTTTCGTTTTTTTTTTTTAATAAAAGGGTAAGTATTAAAATTTAATGATTTTGAGACGGGTTATAACAGTGAAAGTGCACATGCATGAATGGAGAAACAAAATCAAGCTTTTGTAACTCGGGAATTTGATATTTTAATGGATATAGTAACTTATAAGTTATAAGAAATGGAGTATATATACGTGATGCAGATAAACACGTGTGAATGATAACGTTTACAATACTGGAAAAAGGTCGTTGAAGAAGGCAAATTCGAGATAATATTTATTTGGGTATAAGCTACGATTGCCAATTTATTTAATGTAATATTTTGTTCTGAATGTAGACAGAATTTTGTTTAATAGTAAATTGAGATCAGCCAATTAAGATATTTTGACAAACATTAAAAAAAACAAAGAAAAAATCAAATTAGCCGTTGTTAATTATCCTTTTATTAACAAAAAAGACTTTTAGAAAGTAATTAGAAAATAATTCATTGAGTAACATTTCCATGTTTTTATACTTTTGTTTTTTCATTAAAATAACGACACGGTTATAAAAAAAAGTATAAAAGCATATGACATATGTGGTATCCCAAAAATATATATGGTATCCCAAATCGTTAACATCTTTTTTTTTTGTCGTCAACTTCATTATTTATTAGAAGAATCAATGGGTCAATACAAAAGAAAACTGAAAATACAATCCATTGTTGAGCCCAAACCTCACCTTAACAACATTGAACCAATTAGGGCACCAAAGACACGTGTAAAAACATGTTAACTTTAGGTTGAAGAGGAAAGAAGACATCGCCGCCGCCTAAGCTTAACCAGCGTCACCGAGCACCTTCAGGCCGAAATCCGATGAATCCACCAAATCGAGCTCATGTTTCTGACCCAAAAACCACTCTTGATACTTTAAACTTTGCATGCTTTCATAAACCCATACGAAGCTTAAGAAATAGCAAAAATCCCACTGTTAACCCTCCAGAAACCCCTCGAAACTCTTTGACCCACACCAATCCTCCCAACTTTTTAGACTTCTCCCAAATTGCCTCCACTACACCGAGAAGACTCAACCGGGATCACCCCTCTGTCTTGCATTTTCGCTAACCCCACCACATAAAACTAAGATCACTGGAAACCAGATCTAGAACATAGATCTAGGACGAAAACAGACTCCCAAATCGTTAACATCTAAAAGCTAATTTTTGAGAGGAAGAATGGGTAAGTAAATGAGAGAAAATTTGTCTCTCCAAATCCTATATTCATTCAAAATAAAATTATCCCTTGCGTAAGTTGAAGATACATTTTTATCAAAATAAGAGTTGAATATAGCTTCCCCTAACTAATTCTGGTGGAAGACTGGTGGTATTGGCTATGAATTATGCAGCCATTGAAGATGGTGATGCACCGGTGAAGTCGGTTGGTAGTCAAGCTTGCGAGCTTGATACTGTTTTCATAGTGTTTCATGTAGGAAATATTACTAAAAGTACTTGTTATCTTATTCTAATGGAATCGTTCTGCACTAGGTCCCGAGGATGTAGGGAAATCGAACCTCGTGAAAAAACTCTATGTGTTTCTTTATTTTATGCACATCATATGTCTGTCATGCTCTCGATCAAACGTAGCCAAGGGCCACAACTCTGCACTTACAATTGGTATACGAGCAGGACTCGATAGAGATCTGTTCTTATTTTCGGGTATGGTCCTGGAGTAGATTTGTGGCTAACGAAGAAGAGAATCAAGTTGAGAGCGTGATCGTGTGGAAGGGTCGTTTTGCTTCGTGGTTGTCGCCAAGGAAGAAGAAGCCTTTGTCTTGCTGCCATGATGGGAAAACGTGAAGAAACATGTGTTAGTGGTGCTCTACAAGGTACGACTTGGTTGGAGTTTTTAACTTAGTTGTGCACTCAAGCAGGGGGAGAAGACAGAGAAGACGGCACTTGAGCTTGTCATATGGGGAAGTTTTGCTTGGTGTCGTTGCTGATTGTTGTTGATTGAAGAATGGAGTGCTTGAGTATCAAACTAACCTAAAAGGGGGAGACTGAAGATGTTAGGTTTTGTGAGATCGGTTCTGATGCAATCAGAAGCATGAAGCGCAACATGATTTGAAGAAGTCAAAGTGGAAGCTTCAGAGGATGCTCACAAGCTTGATGATCGATGTTTGAAAGGGAGTTTGAAGTTCTAAAACTCAGTCATCAAGGGGGAGATTGTTGATGTTTTGCTGACTGGTTTGAGAAGATGCATGACCACGTCATCAGAAAGATGATGCAGACGCATGAGACGTGACATGAGACGCAGCAACAGAAAGATGATGCAGACACATCAGACGCATCGACAGAAATCTGATGCATCAGACGCATCAGCCGCGACATCAGAAGACAAAGACTTATGGAAAGTTTACATATTCAAGAGGTCTTGAATATATTACTTGGTGATAAAGATAAAAGAAAAAAGGAAGTTAGAAAACATATGGAAGTTCCTTATGGAAAAGGGAAATAAAGGAAAAGGCATATGAAGGTAAAGAGGAAACTTGTCTTTTAAAGAAAAGGAAAGACAAGTGGTATAAAGAAGCAATTGGCGTCTCTTGAACACTCATGCGCCTAGGGCATGGCGTCGTCCCACCATGTTAGAAGACTGGTGGTATTGGCTATGAATTATGCAGCCATTGAAGATGGTGATGCACCGGTGAAGCTGGGTGGTAGTCAAGTGATAGAGCTCATGTTTTACCCTAATAAAACTACTGCAAGTGCACAGCAAATGCAATCGTAGTATAAGGGGTATCGAAATCCCAAGGGAAGTAGATGCTACACTAAGGTTTCTAAGTTCAGATTATGCTAGGTCAAATAGAATGAAAGTAAAACTAAGCAGGAAGTAAACGAGCAATCACGAATTAGGTTTCTAAAAATCAGGAGACTAAGGCGCTAGGTTCAGGGAAATTCTCATGTGATCTAAATTGCAGGTCTAGACAGAATGTTAAGAAATTATTAAGATCCGTTTCTTGAACTAGAAACACAACAATAAAATCAACCAACTCTCGCTGCGAAGACTTTCTATGTCTAAACCCTAGAATTCCAAATCTCTTTGCAAATCCTATCAATTCAGACAAGCATTAAAGTTCAGGTTCGATTGTTCACAAAATCCCTAAACCAAATCTCTTTGCGAATATGTATTTTGCTCATCTAACATTAGTTCAGGCAATCAATAATACTCTGGCATATATTAATTAACCTAAGATCAGATTCTAGGTCGCGAAGCTAAAATCAACATTAAACACAAATCTAGATGAAGAACTCTAATGATTTTATCCTAACAATTTAATTCGACCTAACAATTCACCAATCACCTTTGAAAACCCTAAACCTAACTAGCAAACTACTCAGACATGGTGAATAAAGAAAACATCATGAATAAAGAAGATTGCATAAAAGAAATCAATAGAAACAAAGGAGTTCCAAATCTGCTCTCAAAGAGCCTAATTCTTCTCTCCAAAATCTCTCTAAAAATCTCTTTCTAAGTCTCAAAACAGAAAATAAGAATAATAGTTGGTGGCTAAACAATGCCTTGAAAATCTATATTTATAGGCAAACTTGCGTCAGGGGAAAACTTGTAAATACTTGAAACTTCTTGTGATTTCCTTTTCGTAATGGAAATCCGAACAAAGCGTCGGTCTTCATTGGTGTCGATCGACACAAAATGCTCCAAAAGGTTCCAGATTCTTCCATTTAGCTCTAAACGTAGTCTAACCTGCAAAGACTCAAATATGACTCTAAAAATACCAAAAGACTTTATAAAAAGACTTATATCATCAAGCTTGCGAGCTTGATACTGTTTTCATAGTGTTCCATGTAGAAAAGATTACTAAAAGTACTTGTTATCTTATTCTAATGGAATCATTCTGAACTAGGTCCCGAGGATGTAGGGAAACCGAACCTCGTGAAAAAACTCTATGTGTTCCTTTATTTTATGCACATCATATGTCTGTCATGCTCTCGATCAAACGTAGCCAAGGGCTACAAATCTGCACTCTGATACCAATTGTAAGTGCAGAGAAACCCCAATACACATTAAAATACACCAAGGTTAGACAACGTGTCTAAACCTCAAACCTTTATTAAGAATCTTCTTGAATACAAGTACAATTAGTATCCAATTTGGAATTACACGACTCTAAGAACCTCTTAGCTCGGCCCCAATCTATTCGTAACTCACAATGAGATCCCTAAGATTAGCCAGACTAATCTACACCCAGGACTCTCACTCTGTGATGAACTCTCACCCTTTTTTCTCAAAAATGCCAAACGGCTACAACACTTGTCAACCTGACTCACACGTCTCAAGGGATGTTTTTCTTGACCCAAGAGACAATATACTTAAAGGATTTCGTGTCTAACTCTCCAAGTTGGCATCCTAACAAGTTTCATAAAGCCAAGAAAAAATATTCCTTTTTGATTGATCCTTATCAACTTAATATTTCCATATCTCATCAAGTCTTCCAAATAACTTCAATCTTCCTTTTTCATTGAACTTTATCTCCAAGTAATATATTCAAGACGTCCCCCTTGAATATATACACTTTCCATAAACTTCTGATTTCTGATGTCCTGTATGATGCGTCCGATGCATCATCTTTATGTTGCCGTGTCTGCATCATCTTCCTGTTGATGCATCTGCATCATATTTCTGATGACTCTGATCATATATCTTCTCAAACCAGTCAGCAAAACATCAACATCATCTTTCCTCGTAGGCTCTTTGGTTTTATTTTCTATTTTTGTTCACAATATGTGTTATGACAGATTTGAATTCGAACGTTGACATATCTACTCTATTAACACAAATCACTTATATATATGTCATGGTTTCTTGAGTGTTTTTTCTCTTTCTCTTTTTCTTTTTGTTGTATATAAATTATATATTCCGTATACCCTAATAAATAAAGTGAATGATTATTGCGAAACGTGGGGAGGAGCTTCATGAGTTGTATATTGTATTAGTGTCAATTAAAAAGGAGATTAGTCAAAGAGATTATTGCTACATAAAGCAAAACAAACACACTTGTTTCATTGTTTGTGATTCTAGGAAATAAATTCACATAATTAATTAAGGGTTTGATTACTCTAGTTACTTTAATTAGTTACTTTATCTAGACATGCTAAAAGAGATTCCTCCGACCGTCCAGATTAGCCTATTTTAGGGTAATTTAGAGACAGTGTGAAAAGTAATTAGTGGCAGAGAATGCTTGATTTCTTATTCACCTCCCTCGTCTTGATTCTTCTTAGTTTTTGTTCATTAATTGCTTGCAATCGCCAAAAACTAAATCCTTCCCACAAACTTTTTTGGTTTCTTGTTTAATTCCGTTCGCATCTTGTAACGCTTAGTTGAAGAGGTATATACCGGTTAAGATGTGTCGGTTAATCCAATCATGTAACGTTGGCTATTTAATTGTCACCTGGATTATTATTTTTATTATAAATTGTGAGAACAACTATTAAAATTATTTTACAATGGACTATTATTTCTATTTCACAAGAATTCACTATTACAATTAACAGTTGTACTTGAATTAAGAAATCTAATTAAAATAATAAATTATGATCCGTTAAAAATTATATAGAACCAGCCCTGACGGACTAAACATGACGGACTAGGTCGGTATTCAACCGGATTGACACCCTGATATAAGACTCGGTGTATGAGTCTTTGGCAAGCGGATTATGGGATCTATAAGCTGGCTTTCACGCTCTATCTTATAGATCAATGGATGGTGAATGATAGAACAAAGGCTTGAATCCACAAGTCTTTGAGACGAGATGGGGTTAAACAAGTTGGCTTTCACGCTCTCTTTTGTTGGACGATAAAAAGGGAAGTGATGGTAGATCGAAAGGCACCACAGAGGGGTTGAGAGATCTCTGATACTGCACGAACACTTGGCCTTGGTGAATCACACACGCAAGAACACAAGCAAATGTCTAAGACAAGCGGCGGCTTGAGCAAAGAGAAGAACTGTGTTATTTTATTAAAATCAAGGGTAACCAAAAATACAACGTTGTAGGGGAGCTTTATAAACAGCTCGTCGGCTAGCCCTAAGACCGAAAACATAAAAAAAAAACGACATCATAAAACTTACGGAAACTAACAAAACGCAAAAGGCAAATTACATCAAAAATTGAAAGTTCACTTAACTAAATAAACTAAGCCTATTCTTGCGGACTTCTTCTGGGGCTCGAACCTGGGGCTCTTGGACATGCTAAGTACCACTGGGACAAGTCATCTTACCTGCACAGATTGTATAAAATTAATATACCTGGTTTTGGCGCGCAATGGTCTGAAATGCTTTTGTTGCGGTTGAGCTTCGTCCTGGTCCGGTCCATGTTGGTTTCTTTGTGTTTTCATCCTCTTGAGATCCAGTGAAGTCGAGATGATAGAAGTCTTCAAGTGTTTTCCCGTGGTTAGCTCTTAAAATGTCTTCTTTCTCCATTTGCTCTCTCTCGGTTTTAAGACTTCATTTCGCGGTATCTTGAGGCTGGGATGTGATCTCCACGAGATTCTTACTGTTTTGAACTCAATTACCTGCCAATTAATCAAACATACCTTGGTTTGTACGAGGCTGGTCTTCTTTGAGGCTCAACCTTGCAAAATCCTCCAATATGTCAATTTCGGATGCGTTGGAGCTTTCTTTGAGGTCGGCTTGTAATAGTGGAGTTATGAACGTGTCTCCTAGTTCCATTGTGTTGAGGAGGGTCTCCACAGCTGCATTGAACCCTTCCCTAAATCTTTTGATCTTAGAACGAGTCATTGGTGAAGTCTTGACCAACGGTACATGCTCAATGCTCTCGGTTGGATCGATGTCCTCATCACACGAGCGAACGGCTGAAATGCCACTTTTAAAAAAAAATTGATCTAGTGTGCCACTCCTTAATCTAATGCCACTGATCCATTTAAATGAGATGTAAAATTACATTTTTATCCTTGGTCAAAGTAAATGGAAGAAACTGAGTAAAAGTAAATCTGAAATCAACTGAGTAAAAATAAAATAGTTAATTGATATGGGTCAAATTTACCCTAAAACAACTCTCTCAAATTAAGAGATCAGTTGTAGTACTTAGGGATCGAATCCACAGAGAAGGGATAGTCACACAGCAGTTTCTAAATTAGAATTAAGGTAGGTGAGAATGTAAAACTAGAAACAGAAAGCAATTAAACGATTTAGTAAATTCAAGAGACGAAACGCTAGGTTCAGGGAAATTCTCAGGTGATCTAAATTCTAGGTCTAGGCGAATGTTAGGAATTATTAAGCCCTGTTCTAAACTTGAAACACTAATGTAAAATCAACCAACTCTCGCTGCGAAGATTATCTATGTCTAAATTCCAGAAAACCAAATCTCTTTGCGAATTCAAACAATTCAGACAAGCATTAAA
>JAHZTW010000004.1:67499582-67553773 GCA_020283515.1 Alliaria petiolata | reverse complement strand
CAATTAACCTAAGATCAGATTCTAGGTCGCGAAGCTAAAATCAGCATTAAACACAAATCCAGATGAAGAACTCTAATGATTTTATCCTAACAATTTAATTCAACCTAACAATTCATAATCACCTTTGAAAAACCCTAAACCTAACAAGCAGACTACTCAGACATGATTAATGAAACACAAATCATAACTTGAATAGAAAGCATAAAAGAATTCAATAGAAATAAATGAGTTCCAAATTTGCTCTGAAGGAGACAAATTCTTCTCTCTAAAAACCTAAACTTCTATTGTTTTTAAAGTATGAGAATATGCCTAAACAATGGCTGAAAAACTATATTTATAGGCCTAGGTACGAATCTTCAATTCCTTGGAAGATTAGGAAAAGTTTTGGAGATTTCTTTTTCTTCAAAATATGGAAACTTCTCGATTCTGGAAACTGGAAAACTTGGTGTCGATCGACACCATCGACACTGTTCATCACAACTTCATCTTTTCAGCAGCTTCTTCGATAATGCTCCAAAATGCTCCAAAATCTCCAATTATGCTCAAAACGTACCTGAACCTGTAAAGACTCTAATAGGACTCTAAAAATACCAAAAGACTTTATAAAAACACTTACATCATGGCCTAAAAGTGGGTAAAAACCATGATATATCATTAATCAGTAAAAATAAAATAAGTAAAAATAACTAAAAGTAAAATCAGAAAAAAAAAATTGAATCTGAGATATTCTTTCTCTCCCCCCCTCGCGAACTCTCTTCTTCTGGTTTCCAAGCTCCTCCTGTGAGCTTCTTCTACTCCTTCTTCTCCCGTCATCCTCTTCGTGAGACCTAGATCGACTCTTTCTCCACCTCCTTCGACCCAGATTTGGAGTCCTCTTTTTGCCATTGTTGAATATCTCATTTTTAAGGTGAGATTATGTTTTTCAATTAGAGATATTTTTGTAAAATTAGGACTTTAGGTTTGAAAAATTAGGGATCTGGGTTGATAACAATGTATTCTGGGTAGATTAAACCATAGGTTCGGTAATTTGTGAGAAGAACGTGGTTATGTTAATTAGATTCGATCATATGCAGAACGCGAAACTCGACCTCGAAATCCCGCAATTCCTGGTGTTATGATAGGAAAAATGGTACAACTGGTACAAAAGAGAGGTGTAGTTCAACTGGTACAACTGAGTTATTTAGTTCAATAGAGTTCAACTGGTACAACTGAGTTATTTAGTTCAATAGAGTTCAACTGGTACACATGAGAGGTATAGTTCAACTGGTACAACTAAGTTCAATTTATTTCAATTGAGTTCAACTGATCGATTATTTTCATTTTATTTTCAGGAGAGCATGAGCATCAACCACACAAACATATATTTTGACTATGGAGGGAGTTATTCACGTGACGGAGGGGAGTTGAAATGGTTTACTAGTAATTCCACCTATGATATACCATTTAGAAACTTATCTGTGGAGGAGATAAGTTACTCGGCTTTAGTAGATAAGATATGCAGTAAGATTGGGATAGATAGAGCTAATGCACATCTGAAATTGAGTTTCATTCCGTTGGTAAATAAACCGATCAACGAGACAAAGATTTTCGTTGATGATGACGTATATGCTTATCTAACAACGTTGGATAACGAGGGGCTAAGGTCTGTTTTGCATGTGGAAGTAGTCGAAGATTTGGAAACAAATCCAGCTTCTAAAGCGGGTAGGAGTGAGCAAGCTTCTAAAGTGGGTAGTTCATTTGGTGTGAATTATGAGGAGCTGGTTGCAAATGGTAGAGCTGATGATGATGTCTGTAATGCGGTTACTATTTATAGAGAAGACTCAGGAAGAGAAGAACATATGGAGCCGATTATTGAAGAGGTGACAGAGAACGATGGTAATGAATTTCTTGATCAGGATATGGAAAAAGGTTTGGATGGTATGCATGAATATGTTGAGCTTCCAGTTTCTGTAGAAGTTAGTCAGTGTGTTGAAGAATGGGAAGATGGTATAGGTCTTGAAATTGGTCAAGAATTTCGTTCCAAGGAGGCAGTGCAAGATTTGGTTGACAGAGCTGCACATAAGAATTGTTTTGGGGTCCGTACTTATAATTCAGATACAAGTCGACTTATGCTAGAATGCCGTCAAAAGAATCAAGGCTGTAAATGGTTTTTAAGAGCTGTAAGGTTTAAGAAATCGAATTATTTCAGTGTTAGAGTATACAGAAAGATGCATTCATACTCTCGGGCCGTTGAGAGTACAAGCAGTACTAGAAGGAGAGGCACCCCACGACTAGTAGCATCTGTTTTGCAGCAAGACTATCCGGGTCAATTTGACACCCCAGTTCCCAAAAATATCGTGAAGTTGGTTCAGAGTAGAGCTGGTGTTACTTTGTCCTACTCTACCGCCTTAAGAGGAAAAAAACTAGCTGTTAGTGATGTGCGGGGCACTCTTGAAGAAGGTTATAGGATGTTATACTCTTATTTGTATATGCTAGAGAAGGTAAATCCTGGAACTGTAACAAGTGTGGAAGTCGATGCAGAGAAAAAGTTCAAATACCTATTCATTGCTTTGGGCGCTAGCATTGAAGGCTTTCAAGCAATGAGGAAAGTGGTAATTGTGGATGCAACATTTCTTAAAACTGTATATGGTGGACAACTTGTCTTTGCGATAGCTCAAGATCCTAATCGTCATCATTACCCCATTGCTTTTGGTGTAATTGATACTGAGAAGCATGACAGTTGGATGTGGTTTTTCGAGAAGCTGAAAACCGTTATACCTGATGATTCTGAAATGGTTTTTATGAGTGACAGACATAAAAGCATCATAAATGCAGTAGCGAAGGTGTATCCCCACTCCCAGCATGGACATTGTATATGGCATTTGTCTCAAAACGTGAGAGGTAAAGTTCAGCCCAAGGTGAACAAAGATCTAGTGGCGGCGAAATTCATCCAATGCGCTCATATTTATACTGTGAGTGAGTTTGAAAGGGATTATGCTGATTTGAAGAAGAGGTTCCCTGCAGTAGCTGTGTATTTGCATGAGACTGTAGCGTTGGAAAAGTGGGCAAGGTGCTACTTTAAAGGAGACAAGTACAATTTAGACACCAGCAATTCTTGTGAATCTCTCAACAGTGTGTTTAATGAAGTAAGAAAGTACTCTCTCTTACCAATGATTGATGCGATTGTTGAGAAAATGGCATATTGGTTTAACAAGCATAGTAAGACTGCTGCTGATATGCCGATGTCAAAGAAAGTGGTGCCTTTTGTTGATAACAAATTGCATGAACTATGTCCAATTGCTGCTCGTTTAGGTGTGGCTGAGCTAAACAGCTTCCAACTTGAATACACCGTTATTGGACTGGATGGGAAGGCTTACTTGATGGATTTGTCGAGCAAAACTTGCTCTTGCAGAGGGTTGGATATAGACAAGTATCCTTGTGTTCATGCAATCGCCGCAGCCGCAGCACTGATGAAGAAGGGAGGGAGAACTGCGGATATTAGTCTATACGACTTATGCTCTAGATATTACTTGATTGATACAAGGGCAAAAGCATACTACATGACAATTTATCCAGTGCCAAATGAGTCTAGTTGGAGTATTCCTGAGGAAATACTAAATAAGTTTGCTTTACCGCCTGATTACACCAAAAACGGCAGGAAGAAATCAAGAAAACCGGTTTTCATCCACTGGGGAACGTCGCAGGAAGACGAGTAACAGGTCTGTGTCTAGCAGAGGTTTCGCTTTCTATTTCCAGAGCAGCCAAACTGGCAGCTCAGTTTGATTTATGTGTGTGTTCTGTAATACTCGGTTTTGTACAACCATGTTAGACTATGTACAACTATGAACCGTTATGTATTTGAGTTTGGTGAATTTGTATGACCAGGTTTAACTAGGTACAAGTATGAACAATTCTGAGTTTCATTTTATCAAATTCCCACTACGAAGTACAACTGGATACAACTAATATCATGAATTTTTATAACTGAACTAACAATTATTAAACCTACAAGCGAAGTTAATCAACGATTTAAGACCTATAAACCCATTTTCAACTATAAGAAAACAATTACTAATAGTTAGAACATTAAAATTTACTTTTCATACAAATTATGTTTCGCTCCATCAAATAACCCCTTACAATATAAGGAAAACATCTATATTGTTAAGCGTTTTAGGAATAAAAAATCAAAATATTAAATTCTTCACACATACTTCTATCAGAACGTTGTAAATGATGTTTAATGTTCAAAAACATTTGTACAACTACACCACAATAGTTTAGGGGAGAGTTCAACTAGAAATACAATAAAAATAGAAAAGTACAACTATTAAGAGTTTGGTTCTACTGATTGCTTGTGTACACCTAAGTTATATTTTTGGGAAATTTACTAAATTTACATTCGGTTTTCAGTATTGCGCCAGCGGGAAGAATTAAAAAATATAAATTTTTTTAAAAAATCAGGTCACTTTCCCAAATATATAATCAAAAACCCTAGTTACTTTTTGTTTTTTTCTTTCTTGTTCTTCGACGAGCCCCCTTCGACTGAGAGAGAGAGAGAAAGGACGATTCTGAGAGAGGAGACGAGAGGGACGATTCGCCAATTTCAACAGGTCAAGCAATTTCAATTTCATCTGTTCGTGTAGATCTAGGTCGTTTCAGTGAGCAATTTCAATTTCATTCGTGTAGATCTAGGTCGTTTAATTTCTGAATCTATTTTTAATTTCAGAAATTCGAATAAATGGGAAGATTCAGTCCGGTGACCAGTTCTGAATCATCAGCTGAGCTGGATCCATGCCTCATAGCAGATGGTGAATATGGGAGGCCCAAAAATTGTTACTGCGGTGGAGCCGTTTTTACAGAGACATCCTATACAAAAATCGATCCTGGGAGGCGATACTTCACCTGTCGCCGTCGTGATGTGAGTTATTTATGATTATTCTTTGGTATTTATGTTGGTATTCAAATTTTTGGGAAGAATAGTACTCTATTTATGATTATTCTTTGGTATTTATGTGTAGGACGAAGGGTATCATATTCGGAAATGGTGGGATTTTGTGGTAGACGAAGAAATAGATATCTTACATTCTGAGATTGATCGTCTTGAGGGAAAAATCCAGAACAACGGAGCAAGTGAATATCTCGCGGAAAAGGCCATCATAGATGTGAAGGAAGGACAGGTTCAGAACGAGGAGAAAATTGCAAAGCTGGAGATGCTTCTTCTTCAGATGAACAAGAAGAGAATCAGCGTGGAGATGGCGTTTGGGGTTGTTGCAATACTTGTTCTTCTACTTAGTTTAATTATAATCTTTATTAAGTAAGTTCTATGTATTGTTCGTATTTTAAGACCTCCCTTAAATGTCATTTTGTAACTCAGTCGAACCATGTATTTCAGTTGTTCTATGTATTTTAAGTAAGTTTTATGTATTGTGCTTGATAAAACTCAGTTGAACCATGTATTTCAGTTGTTATATGTATTTTAAGTAAGTTCTATGTATTGTGCTTGATAAAACTCAGTTGAACCTAGTAAAACCGGGTTGTCCGGTACAACTAACTCACTCGAACAATTTATATCAGTTGTACTCCATTCGTTTGTGTTCCAATTTGTTGTAAAACTCAGTTGAACCAATTTGTACTAAGCAAACAACATAAACTACTATCGGATCAGTACTATCAAATACACAACCTGTACCAAACAACATATAGTACCAAAAGGTAATTGTCAGGTCATCAAGTACCAAAAACTACCAAGCAAACACCATCAAGTACCAAAATTCAAGAACATAAACTACTTCTTCTTCCCCACACCCTTTCCCTTCTTCTTCCCCGCACCCCTTCCCTTCTTATGTCTGCCGCCCTTATCCTTCTTCTGTCCCTCGCTCTCTCTTTTACGTTTCTGCACATGCTCACTAGGAGTGTAACAAGAAGGTGCTTTCTTTGTTCTCTTCTTCGGAGGTTCGACTTCCTCCTCCTCCTCCTTTCCATCCGCATTATCCTCCTCCTCCTTTCCATCCGCATTATCCCCCTCCTCATCTGCATCTCCTAAAATATATGAGAACTTTTTTATGAACAACAAAGTAACAACAGAAAAATGACAATAAATCTATTAGAGTTAAAACATAAAGTTTTACCTTCTTCGCCCTCACTATCGCTTCGAGCAGGGCTTGGAGTAGGGCTTCCAACAGTTTCAGAACCTTTAATTCGGTGCTCCTTCACAAAACTTTCAACACTTTTCAATCGGTCATCAAAACCATCCACCTTATCCTTTACTTCCTGTACCACTTTCTCCATTCGCTCCACCGCTTGATTCAGCCCCAACACCACTTCCTTCAGCCCTAACACGGATGCAACACTTTCATCTTTACTTTCATCTTTAAGTGCATTTTTGGCATCACTATCTAGAGCTCGAGCTGCCAAGTCGATATCATAGAGATCTTTCCACCATATCTTCCTCCCTTGTTTTATTAGATGGTTTCGCCACATCTCAACAATCGGATCAATGAACTCTATACCATCATCGCAATCATCGCCTATGATGTGGTCCATCAAAGCTTCCTCGTCAGAATCATGTTCCAAGATGCTTATGATATCCTGCGAATATCAACAAAAATGTAACAATTAAAAATAAACTCATATCAAATACAAAAATAACCATTTATGAGGACTAACTCTCACCTTGGTATTTCCAATTGCCTCGTTTATGTCTTCTAATGGATAACCTTTCATGGAAGTCTCCAAGAACTTGTGCTTACACATCCTTGGACAGCCCTTCTCCATGGGTACCTCTACTCGAAATGTCCGTTTAAGCGCAGGAATACACTCAAACGCAAAAATCTACACATAGAGTTGCATCATTAATACACTCAAACGCAAATATCTACACATAGAGTTGCATTAAAATCGACTTAAAACAAATACTTTAATATCACAACTAATAGTTACCTCTAGAGGAAGAATGAATCCAGAAAATGTCAATGACTCTTTGTCTTTGACGATGCCCTTGAATTTTTTCATCGCCCTTTTCATCTCCTCCATATAGTCATCAAAAGTATAACGCCCCCATGGAAATGTCTTGCACAATGCCAAATCATCAACCACTTTAAGCAAGAAAGGCTCTATATTCCCTTTCACCTTAGATTTCGCTTTCAACACAGTGCATAAGAACAACAGGACAGCCAGCTTCTTCTTATCTAACCCGCTCGTCAATGACAGCATTTTCTCTTCCACATCTTCGATTCTTATATTGTCCTTCCTTCCAAACATCCTTTGCACAAACTTAAAATCGCCTTTTTTCTTATCCCTCAAGTCATCATATACCCTCGGATAGTTGTGACAGTCCAACCCACTTAACAGAGCATGTTCCCTAATGGAATATCTGATCGGTACTCCATTAACCACAAACCAGAACTCCTTCTCTGAATCCGTACAAGCTTGATGAAGTAGCAACATCCACAGACCCATAGGCTTTCGGTTTGGCTCCTCCTCCATATGAAAAATATGCTTGAATTGAGGATGTCTTGTGAACCATGTCGATTCATTTTTCAGCTTCTTTATCATAGACACTGTCTTCACGACAGTACATCTCGATCCTATCTTACATCCTCTGGTATATTGATCTGGAGTGAAGTAGAACTTCTCTGGTTGCAATGGTGGCGTTTCATCCTCCTCATCCTGCAAATTCAAACGTAGTTGAACTTATTGACACGTACTTGAACCTACTGAGACGAGGTTGAACCCACTATCACTTAGTTGAACTAACATAGAAATATTAGCTGAACATATCAAAATGTATTTGAACCTAGTTTAACCTGATATCAATATACTACTTAGTTCTCCCAATTGTCCACACATCACTAATCATCCTAATATATTTTCATCCATTCTCCAATATCAATCTCAATTTCAAGGTAACAAAAATGCATAAGACTTGTAAATAATACCTCTTTCTCAACACCAGCCTCTTTTTCTTGCTCTTCCTCGACAAAATGCTCTTTTCCCTCTTTTTCTTTGTTTTCTTCGAGCCGAAAAAGTTCCTTTTCTTGCTCTTCCTCGAGATAAACCCCTTTTTCTTGCATTTCTTCGAGAGAAAGCTCTTTCTCTTGCATTTCTTCGTGAGCAGAATTTGATGGTTCTCCTTCAAACAATACAAGAGCTAAATCAAAGTTCATCTCTTCTGGAGTTTGTGCGGCTTCTATTGGTGCTTCTTCGATTGGTGAAGTTGTTGTTTCTGCGTCGGTTTTAGGAGGAGGAGAGTTCGGAGGAGGAACATCCATTGCAGCTCCTTTTGTTTCTTTTGCTGTCACAGTTTCAGGAGAAGGAGATCAAACCAACATTAATAATGAATCCCAATTGAACGACAAGAGGAGAAGAACGGAATATATCACAAAGAGAAGAAGAGCAGAGGAGAAGAGGAGTCATACAAGTGATGCGGAGGAGAAGACGAATCAGAGAGGAGCAAAAGAATCCGAGAGGAGGAGATGTGGAGGAGAAGAAGCGAGAAGAGGAATCGAAGAAAGTACTCAATCGGAGAATAGGTTATGCGGAGGAGAAGACACGAGTAGAGGAATCGGAGAGGAGGCGATGCGGAGGAGACGATTTACAGTGGTGTAAATCGAGAGGAATCAAAATTAGGGTTATTTTTTTTGGATTCGGGTTTGGAGTTGGGGAAAACCCGAATGGGGTTGTAATTTGTTAGATTTTTTAAGGACATAATTGTATTTGTACACTTTTTCTATTATAATTTAATCAAAACATAATTATTTATTATAAGGATGGCATATGAGATTGTGTTTTGGTCAACAATGGTATTCCAGCCATTGATCCTCATCACACCCATTTGAATATACATGACGTGAGTGTTTCAAAAAATATTGTGTGATAAATCGTAAATAACACTAAATTTAGTGATATGTTTTCATAATCCGTCGTAATACACATACAAATTTCTTTAAAAAGTAAAAAAAAAAATTGATAATAAATATTCTTTTGAATTAAGCTGTTAGAAATATTAATTTCAGCATTTTCATATTAGAAGCTTTTTATTTTTTATTTTTGTTAAATCTTATATTGGAAACTTATTATTTGACTTGTCCAATATTTTAAACAAATATCTTCGCCGACTTTGGTCCGGTCATTCGCATCCATGTCTAGCAGCTACGACCATGACCACTTGCCACTTCCTGCCACCATTGATGACCACCATTAACAATTATAGTAAGCGTTAGCCGAAACTATAGGAAACTATGTCACCAATAGCTATAAAAATATTATACTAATCCGCGTTGATAAGAGAATAATTTAGTTGTAAGTACTGATGACCGTAGTAATGGATTTAATTTTTCTTTTTATGCTTTAGGACAGAATAATTCATCGTTATATGGAATTTTTTTGGGTTGTAGTACAACCGAAAACACCAACATTTGCTAGAAGAAGAAAAAATGCTAACTAAGTTAGACGAATGAGGTTTTAATTCCATATAATGCGACTGTCCTACAATAATGGCATGTTATTATTATTTAATGCCTGTCATTCAAAAATCCTTGCAGAATACATTAGTTGTATGCTAAGAAATGAATTGAATAATGGAAAGGAATAATATAATGATCTTTGTTTGGGGTGTTGTCGTACATTAGTGTTGAAATTTATTATTATAATTTTAGAAGTTGCTATTGGGTTTGTTTTCGTGCGAGATGATTTGGAAAAACTTTTTTCTGAGTGATTAATTAGTTTTTTTTTTTGGCAAAAGAGAGTGATTAATTAGTTACCCACATGTGAAAACCATGTTCTCCAACTTAACATTTAAACATTTACGATACTACTATTGCCAACTCTCTCCCTCGTCTTGACACGTCAGCACTTGAGAGAGTAACACGTGGAATTCAGTATTTAATTTTCAAAAATTACAACTATTTTATCTATTAGGCTATAAGTATTACTTGACAATCATCTCTAAAAAAATTGTCATATTGTCTCTATGTTCTACACATTAAATTCAAAACATTTGTTTTTCATAATTAGAAGCACTTATATGGAAAATACATTGTATGATCATATTTGTACTTTAAATTTGATAGTTTTATATGTAAATTTGAATTTCTGAATTGAGTCAAAATTTTAGATTTCTGGTTAGTGAAATAACAAATTTTTATTTATTATGTTCATGTTAGTTTTGATCCGTTAATAATTAATTATAAGGCAAAAATATTTTACGCATTAATTTCTTTAATTTCTCAAAAAAAACAACCTCTTCAATTTATCAAGATGTGCTAGTGAAGTCAGCAGTGTCCGTACTTGTGAATTGGATAGGTGAAAACCACGCATGGATGAAATAGATACAAGGGGTAGCATTTTCATTCATCGATTTTCAATCACACGAATGTGATCTTACTGAAAAGTCAAATCAAAATTTTGCATCTTCTAACAATATCGTTTAATATGCGCTTCAAAAAGAATGTACAGATCCATGTCAATTTTTCTTTAGGTGTATGGTCTAATTTTTGTTTATAATCTTCTACATAGCGAATTCGAATTGCTATCGTATGTGAAAATTGATCTAAAAGAATTCTATAAATTGAAATTAATCAAAAATAATGTAAGGATAGAGATAAAACTCATTTATTAAACTTCAAAAATTTTAAATTAAAAAATAAATAAATAAAAGTTATAAATACGACTGTTTAATTTTATGCAGTTTGTGTGAATGGAACAAGTTGTAGAGGAAGACGGAAGGACTCTTACCGTCTTGATTCTTTTCACATTCCGTCCATGTGAGTTTTAGTTTATTTTAAAAATAACTTAAACTTTTAATATCTATTAAATTTGGACTAAACTTCCTTATAGAATCAAATCACACTTAATGCATCACCATTTTTGCTTTTGCATGGCCCAACAAAATCCTTTACAAACTAAAATTGTATACTCTTTTAATATAAATATATACAGTAGAACGTCTATAAATTATTACTCGATAAATTAATAATCACTATAAATTAATAAATTTTGCTAGTCCCGAGTCGGGCCAGTGTAAAAATTAGCAAAACTCAATAAAATAATAAGATAATAATTTTTTTGAAACTCTTATGTAAATATATGGTCCCAATAATAAGTTAAATTAATAATTATACATCTAAGCATATATATCTACATATAGAAGCAAGATAATATAGTAAAATATGATTAAATTATTGTTTAAAGTTTATAAATATTGTTGATTTATCTTTAAATTCTTTGATATGATATTTTCTAAATGAATTTTATAATTTTGAAAATATTTTTGTATTGTTTCTTGATGAATGTTAAAAATTCAAACCGAAAATATTTCTATAAATTAATAAATTATTAATTTATTGATAAATTAATAAATTATTAATTTATTGATAAATTAATAACTCTCTAAGATAATAAAATCATGATGTCCCAACATTTTATTAATTTATAGAGGTTTTACTGTAATGGTTGAATGTATCAAATTATAATTAATTTAGACTTTTAATACCTATTAATTTTAGATTAAACTTATAAAATCAAACCACATTTAAGACATCACCATTTTTGTTTTTTGATGGCCCAACAAAATCCTTTGCAAACAAAAATTGTATACACTTTTAATATAAATATATAATGGTTGAATGTATCAAATTATAATTAATTTTGATTGTTGTAAGTATAGAATGTTTGAGATATATAAATAAGACATCTTTGAAAGAATATATAGGAAAAAAAACCTGCGCGTATGCGCGGATATTCTCCTATATATGTCTAATAATACTAGAAAGATATTTCGATTTTTTCTGTTATTTTATCTAAAAAAAACGTTTACATGAAAGTACGTCCAAGAGAAAGTGATCGAAGAATGGTTACTTAAAAAATAATAATATGCATACCTTAATTATGGTACTCTTCTTCTTTTTTTTGTCGTCTGGTACTCATTTTTCTTAAATTATTCATGGTAGTTTTTGGGGAAAATTAAACAAATAACCATAATAAAATCAAAAACTTACAAACTAACCAAAAACCCCCCCCTTTTCCCTCTCTATCTCTCCCTATCTCTCTCTAACTCTATGGTTAGTTTGTTAAAAAAAATTTTGTTATGGTTATTTGTTAAATTGACCCTAGTTTTTTTCACAGTAATTAACTAATTATAGTAGTCTTTTTCTCAGGACTTTATATTACAATAAAAAGTTCAAAAACACATAAACCGGCAAAAATCTAAGTTCAAATCCTTTCAGAATACAAACACTCAAAAGAGAGAGTACAAACGCTCAAAAGAGAGAGGCAATAAAGTAACAAAAGAATATGATATCCTACAAGAAACAAAGACAAACACCAACACAAAAACTGAAGACTAATACTAGGTTGAAAGACCATGTAGAATTCAGGAAAAACTGAAGACTAATACCAGGTTGAAAGACCATGTAGAATTCAGGAAAAATGAAGACGAAGACGAAGACGTCCAAACAGCCGGACCCCAAAGCTAACAAAATTGAAGCGGAACCGAACAAACGCAAACTGCTAGATATCTTTGAAGAAAAAGAAGAGAGACACCAACTTCATCCGTTGGGCGAGAAAAACCTGCCTCGAGATCAAACTCAACCACAATAAGAAACCTACGCAGAAATCGATTACCAACTAATCGGCGCAACCGCAGCTTAAACAAACGCTTCGCACATAAAACCCAAATCCTAGACAGTCAAAACTCAGAGAAGATCACAGTAGTTATAGTAGTCTAGTGGTGGAAAAAATCAACGCGTAAATGTTTGGGGTATGACACTTAAGTTAAAAATAGTTAAATAAGATGTCCTAACAGATTTTCTTATTTTAGGAAATATTTGTAACTAAAGCAATGTTACAAATGGTAACTAAGAGTTAAAAATGAGAAGAACACGGGAGTATGGTGAAATGAAATTTAAATTTTTTAAATTAAGTAGTATTTCACTTGAATTTGATCATTCTTATTTTTAAAAAGAACAATATATTTCTTAATAGTTTTCTAAAGATTGGAATCTTTAAACAAAAAGAATTCCATTCTATGAATATGATTTTTATGTAAGTTAGGGAACCGCAGTCGGCGTAACTTAGGGTATTTAGCCCGTACTATAGACCAGCGCATCATCTCCCCCAACACCGACAAGTCATGAGGTTCGAAGAGACCATATGAATTCTCCGGTGGCCAAGTGGATTAAATGTTGCAATTCCGTTTTCGTAGGAAATCGATCTCTCTCCTAGACCAGTAGTACCGATTCTCACTCAGAAGGGAACCACTCCACTACCACCACTTGGTTAATTTTACCATTTTATATTATGATAAAATGCACACGGATCAAAAATTAGTCTGAAACCGTACATGAGAATGGCAATAGCGTTTACTATAAACAACCAATACAAGGGGAAATATTGTGTTCTCGAAAATTGCATTGGGATTTGGGAGGATTGGTTCCAGTGGGATTAAGGGAATATATAATCACTTTAGTCACGGGAGGGATTCTAATTATGGAGCTCAAGCTTTAAAGTTCAAAGCATCTAAAAGGAAAGAATACTCAAAATCCAAAAGAGAGTTTTACTAGATACTAGCTTTCCTTGATGTATAAAATAAACCCTTGAAAATGTTTTGTTTTTGTATTATACAATCTATAAACTGTTAAAGAAAAAAACATCATTATTTGAAAACAATATTGATTGAGATTCATGATTGATTACACTAAACTTAATGTTTGCCAATATGAATTATGAATTAGTAAAATACTTACGGTGGTTTAGTAGTTAAAAGATCCACTAAGTAACTTTAACAAAAAAGATCCACTAAGTAACAAAAATATTCGGATTTTTACAAATTTTTAATATTAGTTTTAATTTTGGTTCTGGATCCCTGAGTATACATTTTTTTTTATGGATAGACTATCCTATAATCAGTCTATATTTTGTTTAGGTCGATCAAATTATTAAGAAAAATAATGGAGAAGAAAAACGAAAAGACAAGTTTCCCATACAAAAAGGTCAAAAACACAAAAGTCACTTCAAACATAATGATGTGATGACTTTGTCTATTTTCTAAACCATCCAAAATGGCCGTGAGGATTGAGACCCCTCTTGACCTTACATCACATTCGTTCACTATTCAACTGTTCGTTCCTTTTCCCTATTCGCATGCATATCTGTCTTTTTTTTTTTTGAGCATTGCATGGATATCTGTCTTCTGATTTAGAACCAACCTAGTGGCGTTCCTATGATCAAATTATAAATTTTGGATTTAATTTATAAAATTATATTACTTTCCCCATTTTAACATCACAACAGAGAAAAAATAGCATCTTTTTAAGTTTCTCTCCAAAAAAGAGAAAAGGGCGACTCGTTTCAGATCCGGTTTGCCCGATGTCCGGAGCTCTTCTTTGGTGCCGTGCCGTGGTTTCGTTTTTCTTCTTCGGCTTATCCTTCTTCGGCTAAGACGTTGCTCATGAATTTCACTTTGATTTGAGTCTGTTTCACATTTGCGTGATTTGGGCATGGTGGTTGGAATTTCTTCTCTAGGGGATGGGTCTCAATGGCGAGATGTTGTTTGCGGTGGTTCAAACTGTAGCCTGGTTCAAAAAAGAGAAAAGGGCGACTCGTTTCAGATCCGGTTTGCCCGATGTCCGGAGCTCTTCTTTGGTGCCGTGCCGTGGTTTCGTTTTTCTTCTTCGGCTTATCCTTCTTCGGCTAAGACGTTGCTCATGAATTTCACTTTGATTTGAGTCTGTTTCACATTTGCGTGATTTGGGCATGGTGGTTGGAATTTCTTCTCTAGGGGATGGGTCTCAATGACGAGATGTTGTTTGCGGTGGTTCAAACTGTAGCCTGGTTTTTGTTCCAGTTGATCGGATTTTGTGCTATGGTGGATTTCTCATATCTGTTTTCTGGCCTTAGGGTTTGACTCCAGATCTCAATCTGCTCCTAGCCTGGTCCTCTGTTCGCTTCAGTGGCTAGACAGCGTGTCTTCTCTCTGGAGGTGGTGGTCTTCTGAAAGGTTATGCTTGTTGTTCTTTTCGGCTTTGGTGTTCCACGGTTTTAGCCTCGTCTTCTTGTTCTTTGGTCTCATCATCCCTTGTTTAGAACTTGTTCTCCATGTTGGTTATCTGTTTTTGAGCTTTGTCTCTGTAGTTTGTGTTCTGCCTTAATCATTTGTAGGTGCAGGTGTGTTGTTAGCGTGCTGCTGTCTTGAAGGTCGGTTCTGCTCTTCTTTATTTCCGGGATGTGTCGGCAAGTGTGTTGTCTGGTGTATGATAGTTTTCGGTTAACCTCTTAGTTAGTTAGTTGAATCTTTGATGGTAGTCTCCTTCTCCGCCTTTTAGCTTAGATGAATAATCAGTTATCTCCCGTGGTCTTTTCATAAATCTGTTCTTGTAAGGCTAACCTCTTGTGGGGATGCAAAGTCTTAGATTTAGATTCTTTGGGTTGAAGATTAGGAGTGTAGGAGTTAGATTCACGTTCGTTGTTTCTTAATCTTCTGTTAGCCGTTGTATTGGGTTATTTCTTCGCAGTTTCTTCTATCCTAGGGTTTCTTCCGTCTCTTTCGATTGATCCTCTTTGATGCGGATTGTGGGCTTTGTAGTGTCGCGCTTATTGCTCTTCTCCATCCTTTTCGGTGTTTTCGAGAGTATTTCTTGCCTCTGAGGTAGTGCTAGTTTATGTCGCGATCTTCGTTTTATGTATCTTATTTGTCAGAGGTTTGCTTGTCTATCCTTATTTTGGGGTTTGACTTCCAATTTAGTATTCCACCTTGTATTCTACCTTATATTCTCAACATGTATCTCTCTTTGGTAATAAAATTTTAGATGGAAAAAAAAAAAAAAAACATCACAACAGATTGGTGTGATACATGGAAAATATATTCTGAAGCCATGGATTGATAATTTAAGATATTATCTTATCATTTGGTGTTCGAATTGGTTTATATTATTTACTTCTTTGTTTTAAGGCATTAAAAGTTTATTCATATTCATATGCGAAGTTATAACATCTAGGTTGAGCTATCCTGGCAGATAGCATAGCTAAAAACCACTTTCAAATATACGCTAATCAGAGAGCAAACTGTTGTATAGCACTTATATATATATATATATATATATGTTACATATGAAACATATACACCAAATATATTTTATGATAATTGATATGAACATAAATTTATTAAGATATGCGTATATAATCACAAATATTATGGTTTAAAAAAAAGTACATAATTGATACTAAAATTATTAATTTATATGGTCAAATTAGTTAAAACATTGAAATAATAGCCATAAAATCATTTATTTTTGGAAATTTATTTCCGGAATACGACAATGTTGTTTTGTTTTGGACATTTAAAAATATCAAAATGTCATATATTAAAGCAATCGTATACATCATCAAATTTAAACGCGGTATGCGCGACCGTTTTGTTTTCACCGTATAATATAAAAACTGTACGATTTATCATCATATAATAATATATACATAATAATAATTATCGTATGTTTTAGAAAACTGCTTCCTAATTTAACCTCCCCCGGCAGGTAAAAGTTATGGCACATAGCTAACACTGATTAACACGTGGAGTTTTCAGACCTGATTTATTTTAAACCCTTAATTTTAGTTCTAGATAACCTGAAGCGGCCCGGTTAATATAGCCCATATATACATTTTCTAAAGCCAACTCAATCAGGTACATTGTTGTGCATACGTGCCTTTACAAAAAAAGTGGCCATCATGTCGAATTGTCGATGGAGATGAGTGAGACCCTGGTTTCGAGAAGATTCCAAATGTAGTCCCGCGAGAAAGTCGTAAAAAGAACAGAAACATCGACCAATGAGAAAAGACATTAGTCACATATATAAGACATATGTTGAACCAAAATATCTCTTACGCAAATAAGCAATAAACGGTTGTGGTTTAAGAGAATATCATATCGGAGCTCGGAGATAACAAAGAAATTAGGTCATCGAAAAGAAGAACCAATATGAGTTTTTATTTATTTATAGCTGAACCTTGAAAAAATCTGTCTACGTACTCTTTTGAAGGAATCAAGCCATTTGTAGTTCATTTACAAGAGAATTAGATAGATGACATCTAGAGAGAATTATGTCTTCTCCCTAAGTCGCCGCTTTTGTATTTTTGGATCACTTTCTTCAATGATTTGCGCCTCAATTTATAATAGATGTTAGGTCGGTCTAATTCGATCCTCTTTTCCTTATCGTTTTTATCTTTTCCTTATTTCTTGTAGATTTTCTTTTTCTCGATGTTTTTTTTTTTTAGTCGGTTTAATCTTGGCGGACCTCGTCTTGATGTGCTATCATTAATGAGGAGAGGGCCTAATATGGAATATGCTCATTCTCCATGTAACAACATATATCCACACATGACACATCAATTTAAGATTGGTGTCCAAATTATTGAATATAACTTACTCTATTAAAAACATGTTATAATACCCTAACTAGAGGTCGCCCTAATTCTCTCTCTGACGCTCTTCCCGAGGGCCGCCGCTCAACGCAACTCTCATCTCCAAAATGAGTTTCCGACATCGATTCACCACTGGCCGTCTCTGCGTTTAGCTCCCCCGAAGCTGGTGCCGTCTGGTCGCTGCCCCGACAAGTTGGTACTAGTTTCTCCCTCGTCTCCTCCTTTTTTCCGACGAGCTCCATCGCTGCTCAATCGTCCTACGGCGGTTGTTTTCTTCCCTAGTTTCGACATCTTTCGCTTCCCATGGCTCCGGTGATGCAGGCTCGCCGCCGTGACAGCTTTCCTCCTCCTTCGGTTCCCCCAGATCCGGTGGAAACGGTCCCTTCTCTCCCTTCTCCGGGTCCGCCGGTGACACCTTCGAACCCTCCGGATCCTCCAGATCCTCCTGACCCACCTGATAATCTGGGATCTGTGATTACAACGGTTCTAAATTTACCTCAGCCGCCGGTCTTGTCTTCTGCTCCGTCGGCCGAGGGTTATTCATCATCGCCGGAAGCTTTGTGTTTCGTGGTTTTCATTTGTGCATCAGCTGTATTCGGTCTTGCCGGCGAGTACGTCTCACATCCTATCGGTTACAGTGTTCCTACTCCCTCCATCTTTAGCCAAGTTGTTGGATTGGATTGTTTGGACCGGTGGTGTTCTTATGGGCGGGGCCCATCTGTTACTTTGGTTTTCTGTGGTTCTAAATCTGAAAGCGTTGCTATGCCTCAAGGATTGGAAAAAAACCCTGCAACTTTCATCCTATGTAAAGGAGAGATGTGCTTCATTTTCCTTTCCTCTCGGGAAGAGATCTTCACCAAATTCCTCCAGATACGGAGTGACACTTTACTCTCTTTCTTTGAAAGAGTTTTATTCTTCGGTTTCAATGCCGAAATGTGTTATCAATTTTTTCACTGGTTGTTTATCTTGTGTAGCGGTCACGAGGCTTGAAGATGCAACTGATTTCGTCTCGACGAACATCGTAGGTGAAGATTGTTTCTCAACGTCACATAGTACCATGAGGTCTGTGACTATGGTTCTTCTTTCCGGCTCGGCCGTGAAAACATTATCGACGCATTTGAGCTTCTCAAATTCGCTGTCAATCTTCTCGGAATATTTATCCGTTTTACTTTTCCTTGTTATTAAGCTTTGTTGTTTTGATCAAAGAGAATGGTTAATTCCCTCTTTTTGTTGTATCCCGGAAGTTTAAGTTAATGAATCAAATGGTTGCACAAAAAAAAAACTTACTCTATTAATTCCTCTAAGAATAGTTTAAGTTTTCAAAAATAATCAACTTACTATGTCCATTCGTCAAGAATAGGGCTTGCCAAACGAAGAATCATTTTTAAAATGTTGAAGGGAAAAAACCGAAATCTCAATTTTAAAACTGGAAACTCGAATAAGAGGTCAAAATAGAGAGAAAAGCTCAAATAAGAGGTTCAAATCAAGAAGGTATTGTGATTTGATGGATAACATATCTAGACACAAAAATGGCTTTATGCAGCTGTGGTCAAACAACCATTAGAAACATATAGGTTAGGACTTAGGAGTGTTCAAATCATATTTCACTTTAAATTATTCCATTATTCGATTTTTAAATTTTCATTTTATGAATAATAGTATCTAAAATTACACCTAATCTAGTATGGATGATTTCGTACAGTTTTAGTTTTGGTTTGGATTTGAGTTTTAATCAAATATGTTTTAGTTAGTTTTATGTTGGGTTCAATTCATATGTTCATATTCGATTTTTTCGAATATAGATAAATTAACTTAAACTATATTAGAATATACTTCGGTTATTTGGGTTTGGTTCGAATCGATTTGTCCGGATTAAACACCCTATGCATAATCTTGAAGGTAAGTGTTAGGTTTGGGTGGGTACTTGTTCATGTTCATTTTGTATTTCAGATATTTTGGTACTAGGGGTATAGAATCCATTCGAGTATTTTTCTTTTTCGTTTTGTGTTCAATTCGATTGCGCCTGAGTTTGGGTCGGTTTCGGATATCCGAATTACCCAAAAATTATTTGAAATACCTAAATTTTTTTAATAGTTTGGTTATTTCTGTTATCTAGTTAAATTTTGCAAAAAAATATTTAATTTTGACAAATCTAACTAAAGATTTTAGGATATTTTGGCTATTTTTGTTTTTTCGTTCTAAACGTAAGTAATCTATTCGGTTTATAATTGTAAGTTTGGGTATTTCATTTATTTCAAATTTAAATATAACTGATATTTTGGATATATAATTGTATTTCAGATGTTTATTCGGTTCTCGCTTTGGTTCCGGTTTTTCGGATATAGAAGTATAGAATTTATTCGAGTATTTACGTCAATTTCGATTCAATTTGGTGTTTTCTAATTCAATTCGAGGTTAGTTCAGTTTTTCAGTTCCGAGTAATTTGCCCAGAACATAGTAAGTGTCATGCACTTAATCTTCCTTTAAGGGACAAAAGCCCCATGTTCACAAGAAGATGAAAACCAAAACGTTTCTAAAACAAGCCCATTATTGGTTTCTTGGGCTTTCTCTTCCTTTGAACTTAATTTTCGAACTTCAGGTTTTTAGGTTTTTAGGTTTTTAGGTATTACTTATTAGTTTTTTCCTCCTAGAAAAGGCCTTAGAAGGCTGTCTTACTATGTTCTTGTCAAGATATTGGGAAACAGAGTGCCTTTGAAAGCACTACAAGTCACATAAACTTTGCTTCATCATCACAACATCATGCTTCTGCTTTAAGCGTGACTTTTACCATTACATTGACATGAAGAGAAGTTCTCTTTCCCTCTAAGATTTTTCAGACAAAACAGTCAAACAACGGATCAAAAATACTGTTAAATGACAATTACACAATATGCTATTCACATTAAAAAAAAGAACAAAATAATTTACATGGTTTTTCTTCTTTCTTGTGTTCAAAGAACTCCTAAATGCACACAAGCTGTACAGTGTCGTTTCACGCAGCCTATTCACGCAGAGAAATCTAAACCAACATCGAAATCCTTGGTCACACTCCTTTACCACAACCAAGGAAACTCAAAGATGGTATGTTCTGTTTAAGAGTTTCCGCAACTTGAGCAGCCGAAGGTCTTAAAGATGGTGGGCTACTGATACAGAGCGCAGCCACACTCAGCATTGTCTTCACTTCATCAATATCAATACTATCTCTTAACAGCCTTGGATCCAAAAACCGTCTCACGTTGTCTTCTACGATGTCTACACTTGAATCCAGACTCTCGTTGATAAGCGGAGCGGCTATATGCACCAGCATCTCGCCTCTCTCAGCGGAAAACGCTTCTTTCCCCGAAACCAACTCAAGAACCACGACTCCGAACCCATACATATCCATCTTCTTGGAAGCAATCCCGGTTCTCAAATAGTGAGGGTCCGTGTAACCCGGAGATCCCACCATCGTCACTTGTCGAGATCTTGGCGACATCTTAGAAGGCTGAACCATTGAAGAGAAACCAACTTTCGCTGACCCGAAATCGCAAAGCTTGCAGTTTAAGTTTCTGTCTAGGAGTATGTTCGAGGATTTGATGTCCCCGTGCACGATCTGAGGGCTACATTTCTCGTGAATGTGTTCAATGGCTTGAAGTAGCTGAAACGCAATGGCGACGCGGTTCCTCCATGGCAAGACTTGCTTGCTGTTGCTATGTAGCTTCTCCTGTAGATTCCCTTGAGGAAGATATTCGAGAAGAAGAGCTCCATTTTCCTCTGAATTATAAAGAAAGATAAACATCAACATATCATCAAACTGCTTAATCACTAGTCATCTTGATCAAACAACAAAACAAGCTTAATCTTTTTGGTCAAACAACAAAAAGATTTATAATTTGATTCTAAAACAAGCTTAATCACTAGTAATCTTGATCAAAACCTCCAAATTTTGCAGAATTAAGGCATGAATACTTCGTATTACAAGCTGAATTGATCAAAATCCAAAATTGATTCAGAATTCGGTTCTAAAACAAGCTTAATCACTAGAAATCTTGATCAAAACTTCCATATTTTGCAGAATTAAGGCATGAACACTTCATATTACAGGCTTAATTGATCAAAGTCCAAAATTTGCTACAAAAATGATTTCAGAAGCACTACCTGCAAAAAGATATATCAAACTGCAAAAAGATTCAGAATTTGATTCTAAAACTCCAATTTTGCAGAATTAAGGCATGAGTACATAGGCTTAATTGATCAAAATCCAAAATTTGATAAAAAAAAGAGATGATTTCAGAATCAGTACCTGAATCGTCGAAATAGCCGAGAAGTTTGACAATGTTGGGATGTTGAAGACGGAGCAAGATATCAAGCTCGGCTCTGAAGATCTTGTAGAGACGGTGGCTGCTAATGTGCACCTTGAGAGCCGCCTTGTCAGAGCCACCGGAGGAGGTAGACGAGCGAGCCATGTAGATACTGCTGTAGCCACCGGAACCAATGAGTGTAGAGAAATTGGAAGTGAGAGCTTCCACATTATCCCAGCTGTAACAGGTGACGCCGGAGACGGTTAAAGATCCGCCTTTGCTTGTGGGTTTGTCGGTGATTGTCTTGCGGACATCGAACCGGACGCAATTCAAGAAACAAGCCATTTGAAACAGAGCAGAGGAGTGGGTTTCAAACTTTCAATGAAACTCTGTCTCTCTTTGCTTCTAGTGTCTAGATTAGTACAAGAAAATGGATTTGGTTAGGGTTTTTTTGTAACTGCAGACAAATGAAGAACAAGGGGATCGAAGAGTTAAGGACTTGGGGGATCACGAGTTTGTTGGATTTGTAAATAAAGAAGAATGAAAAGGTTTGGAATTTGGATTGGGAGGCAGAGTTTGACCGATTCTTGAATCTGCCATTTTCGATGAATGATGAAAGCTTCCTGGGAAGGCTCTGACGTTCTAACTACTACTACTCTTCTTTCAACCTTTTTTTTTTTATTCTAACCTTTCTTTCTTTCTTTTTGTTTTCTTTGCTTGTGTGGGGGTAAGCAAGCACCACATTTCTCACATTTGTTTTTTCATTTTGCACATTTGTTATTACTTTATTGGGAAAAGCAGAAGAAAATAATTGAATGTAACAAAGGATCACGTCACCTTAATATATCGTATAGTATATGATTATGAAGCAGTGGGGAAGATAGTTGTACATGTGTATTTCAATCGGTTGATATAGATGGAGAAATAATGAGCTGAATTAGCTGAAAAACTAAATAAATATAGAGTGATTTTGGTGAATAACAAAAAAAACAATAACCTATAAAGTAACCAAATTCTTAGAAAGAGATAGAAATAAAGAGAGAAATCGGTTATTTACTGAATTTTCTCATAAATATACTAGTTGCAACTAAAAAAACATTTTTTTTTTGGGACAGCAAAAGAACATGTATTAAAACGGTCAACCACCTTGGAAATGCAGAATCCAAATATGAGAATACAAAATCACATCCCCGAGCTTCTTTTACAAGAAAGTCACTTCGAATATTAAATTTACGCGGAATATAAAAAATAGAAAAATCTTGAAAGTATGAGCAAATAGAGCTGAATTCTTCTATTTGCGAGAATAACGACGGCCAAACTTCATAATCTCTTATCAAGTTAATCAGGTGAAAACAAATTGATTTAAGAGCATAGCCTTGTCGAATTGAGGTGTCTGAGCACCCATGTATCTCGCTAGCAAGAGCATAGCCTGACCGAACGGTATATGCCCCATATTTTGTATATATCCAACAATAGTCATCCGCTTTAAACCCTCGACTAGGACGGAGGCTAAGTATACTTAGAATATCTTCCAGATTGAAAAGATTCTGGATCATGTCGAGCTTCCACTACTTTGTATTAATATCAATTAAATGACTTACAAACATATGAGTCCCGGAAGACCCCATTATCTAAAGCTGGTCTAGCAGAGATAACCCAAATCCACGGATAACTCCATATTTTTATATTAAAACCAGAGCCAACTGACTTCCTAAGTCCCGCTTTATGAAGATCCTCAGCTGCCTTGATGCTTTGCCACCCAAAAAATGGGGAATTAAATTTTCGCACTTCAAGGGGAGTGGAGTATCGATAATAGCTTCCTCGAATGACACGCGCCAGCAAGTGTAAATGGTACCCGCTGAATCCTAGCTGAATGTGGAATCTGACATATATTTTTTTTTTAGCTGAATCTGGTGGAATAACAGAGGAATCTTGCAGAATAATGAAAAAAAAAAATTCAAATAATTATGAATTAACTAAACGAATATATAAAAAAAAGTTATAATAATGGTTTAATTAAACGAATTAGTAAACAAAAATATTTTAACACAATTTAAAAATTATTATTAATATGAATAAAATCCAATTGTTCTAATGAAAATATAAAAAATTTCTAAAATAATATTTAAGAAAAATTAAATCAACAAAATTATCAAGTGAATTGACAAAAAAAAAAAATCAGCGATCATGAAGTCACATATTGATGATAACTAAATTTTTTATTTTTGTAATCATCCAATGAGAATTTCGGATATCCCGAACTCATTTCCCATCCTTTTTGTTATCCATTAGAATATAATATTTAAATTCAGGAAATTGTTATTATTCTTTCCCCGAAAAATTGGAAAATAGAAATACCCAAACGTATGTATCATGCTACAATATGATATAATAATCAAAGTTATCCCCAACATGCATAATAACATGTGAATGATTAAAAAATCAATAATTTTAATAATAATATAATTGTATATAACTAAACTTTAATTTGAAAGTTTTCAAATACGTAGAAAACACAGATTAGTTTTTTTTTTTTGAACTTTAGAAAACAGATTACTTGAAAACTAATTAATGAAATAAATAAATTTAACACATTTTTGTCTCTTAAGATGTTTCCTCAGAGAAAAGAGGTTTGGGGTTTCTTGACCTCAAAATTTTTAATCTAGCACTGTTAGCGAAACAATTGTGGAGGATTGTTCAGACCCGTAATCCTTGCTATGTTTCGGCTTGAAGAATACCTTAAACTACATCAAGTTTTGTTTTTGATAATCCTATGGGTTTGATTGGTAACATTCAATCACATAAGTATTATAAAAAAATGTTATTCAAAATGTTACACTTAAGATTTGATTGATAATTTTGTACTGCTGCGGTAAACCATTTTAGTAATTATCAATCACAAAACATGTATCAAAAGCATTATCAAACATATTATACTCAGTTTTTTGTACCACTTTCGTTTACATACGTACAACATTTTTTACAGCTTTTAATTGGGTTTTGATTAGTAATATTATACCGTTGCGGTATAACGTATACTGATTTAATAGTTACCAATCACAAAACAATACAAAAAGCGTTACTAACAAGATTACACTCAACTTTTTTTTATCGATTTCGTTTACAACTCTTTTATATATATATATATATATATNACTGATTTAATAGTTACCAATCACAAAACAATACAAAAAGCGTTACTAACAAGATTACACTCAACTTTTTTTTATCGATTTCGTTTACAACTCTTTTATATATATATATATATATATTTTGCTAAAGAACTATTTTTTATACTCCCTCTGTTTTTGAAAGTATGATGTTTTAATATTTTCACACATATTAAGAAAAAAAAATTATAGTTGTTTTTGTTTTATTTTTTAACTACTTTTTTGTTTTCTATTCCTATATTAACACTATTTTTCTCTTTCTAATTAGTATAAACTATAAAGCTTCTTGTAAAACTAAAAATGCATTAATTTAAAGCTAAAACATCAACTTTTTAAAAACAAGGAAAAAACAAAAACATCATTCTTTAAAAAACAGAAGGGGTATTTTACTATAAAAATTACCTTTTTAATAGAGTTCATGAGCTAATCATGCAACCAGATCTTCATTTTTCTCCACCACCAGATTTTTTTCAATTTTGGTATGATTATTATTAAGCTCATTAAAGACATGAGACAAAAACAATGGTCAATTTGGTTAATAACCATAACAAAAATAAAAATTAAGAAAGTAACCAAATGGTTAGAGAGAGATAGAGAGAGAGAAAAGGGGGTTTTTGGTTAGTTTATAGGTTTTTGATTTTTTTATGGTTATTAACTTAATTTTCCCTTAAAACAATACGTGACAAAAAAAAAGAAGAAAAAAAAAATGCACCACCAACCGAGTTACTATAATCCAAATTGTTGCTAACACTAACAGCGTGATGAGGAGCTGAAGCAAATGCATAATGCTATTAAGTCAACGCAAAACTAGTGAATTCGACTATAGTGGGTAAAACTAGCTAGATTTATGTTGCGAAATTGGATGAAAAAAAAATATTTAAATGAAAAAGTATCTTATACAATGCCTAAAGATCACATAACTAATATTACATGTTTTGGTTTTGATAACATGCATATTTTACCCGTTTTTACTATCATAAGTGAGTGCTTTAATAAGCATTTCACTAAGGTTTTGATGCAAAAACACTAGATTTCGAGTATTTGTTTGTTCAAGACTCTTTTCAGGTAATCTTAGCAAAATACGCATATTTTTGAGCAAAATTGACAATTCCGGAATCAGTGCCCGATGATAGAAGTTCAACACCAAATGAAGGCCTTCCCACCACGAGATCAAGCTCATATTTGGAGACAAGGTAGCCTTATCAGCTGTCTTTCACCCCGAAGTGGTTTGAGAGCAATCAAACGGCTGGATCTCAAGTTATGAAGGAAGCAATAAGGTCCGTCAAGCACCCGGAAGGACGAGCTGGCCGCGCCACGGCCTAACCAGACGACCAGTGGCCGCGTCACGGCCAGTCGCTCGCGCGGCCAGGCCACTCGCGGATTCCCGAGCCCATTTGAAGCCCAACTTAAACCCGCAGCCGTCTTATGCAAGCCAAGACCTAATCCACGACCTAGGGCACTTGAAGACCTATATATACTCGTCGTTTAGGGTTTTATATGATATCAGCTTTTCATTCAAAATACTCTAAGTTATAGATTTCTCTTTGGCGGCCGCGAATCCTTGATTCGTGGTTTCCACTTCGTTCTTTGAGGGGGATTGATTTGTTCTTGAACCCTCTTTTACTTTTATCGATTTATATAAGTTATGCATTCATCAATCATGTTTTCTGCTTCTACTTTTATGTCTGAGTAGTTTACTTTCGTTGGGTTTTCTTTAAGGGGATCTATGGGGAATTTCATTAACTGTTGTTGAAACCGATTGTTTAGGCCGAAGATTAGGATTTTCTGTCTCACCTTATTCGTTCTTATTGCATGAGTCTGGCGTCATGAACTATATTCTGATCGCAGGATCTTGAGAACGACAAACGTCCTGAATCTCAGATCTAGACCAAAGTAAGGTAGAGAGCATCCTTTAAAAGATGTCTGAATGTTTATTGTCCCGATCCTATTGCGTGTTCGTCTAGGACGCAGGATATGAAAGTATACCTGTGGAATGGAAGTTCGCAGATCGACCTAGTTTGATAAAGTTAGGTTGTTAAAACCAGTGAATCAGTTTGGGGAAAATCGCCTAGTCTCGCTTGCTTAACTTTTGTGTGTTTGATTTCTAGTTAGAACCCCATAGATTTCCCGAGAAGATTCCCAACGTGTTCGCCCCATCTGCTTTTACATCGAGATTTACGCACTTCAATATTTACTTTTCCTGCACTGCTTGCTTGATTTCCTTTTTACAAGTTCTTAAGTTTGATTTCCTTTTCCCGTTGGTCATAGAAGAGATTGACAACCTCCTCTATATAAGACGTGATACTGCTTTCTTTATTTTCTGCAAAAACCGTGACACTTACCCCCAAACCCCAATTCTCTGCGTCTTTGGTTGCCCTGATTCTTCTGTTTTGCAGTTGACCTCCTCCCTGTGGATCGATACCCTAAGTACTACAACGCACGCTGTGCACTTGCAGCTTAGGGTCCTACAAATTCAAAGCCTGACGAGTCCCCAAAGAAATCCTCCAAACTCGGACGACTATTTAGACCCCATCAAGCTTTTGGCGCCGTTGCCGGGGAGGCTGCGTTTCGCTGTCCAAGACAAAGGTCAGGATCACAACTCAAAGACATTCTTTTCTCTAACTTCTAGATTTATTTCTATGAGTTTCAGAAACCCTAAAACCGTGGAGGTCCCCACGAATCAAGAACAACACAAGCCTGGACCCCCAGAAGCTGATATCGCACCCGAAGATCGCGGCCTGCGCGACCCGTGGCTTGCTGGCCAAGAAAAAAATCCGAAGGTCAATCATCTCGACACGGAGGTCGAGCACGCTCTCCAGATCGACAAGCTCATAGTCTTGATCAATAATATGCTGGTATACCAGGCGGATTGCATTGAAGCTGTCTATGGGCATATAGACAAGGTTCAAGCCGAACTTCTCGCTAAGATTGAAGCTCTATCCGAGGAGATGAGGCTGCATAAGGAGCAAGCAGCCAGCAACACGGTCCAACTGAAGGAGATCTCTGATGCGCTCGAGTATCGCAGACCTATCCTCGAGGCGAGCGTGAGAGACATCCGCACCTTGAATGAAAAGCTTGAAGATACCAACGACTCTATCTATGTCAATAGCGATCAAGCCGAAGCTGACATCTTTCAACTCATAGAGGACCAAAGGCAATCTGAGGACAAAGCGGAGGAGACCGACAATAAGCTCGAAAGCATCTTCAATTGTCTGAAAAAGAAGACGGCGGCAATAGAGAAGCTAAGCAAGGAACAGCAGAGACTTGGCAAGATAGTCTCTGCAATGGGCATTGGCGGAACCGAGAAAGCTACCTGCCCCCTTGAGGAAGCGACCAAAGAGGTTTCCGAAATGTCAACCCACCGAGCAACCCGGAGAGGCATGCCAAGAGCACCAGACCGAGGCCCAAACCCAGCCCCGTTCGCACCGTGCAATGCAGTGGAACCCATCACCGAAACGAGATTCTCAAGTCCTGAAACGAGCTTCACTGCCAGTTGCTCGAATGATTCAAACTACGAGTTCGGAGAGGCATACTCGACCGAGTCATCGAGGTATTCGTCTCGAGAGATCCTCAAGAAAGAGACCTCCGTCTGCTCGACAGCAGGGAACAAGGCCAGCCACGCAAGGCCAATCACGATGCACATTCAAAGGGAGATGCTTATGAAGTTCAATGCCAAAGTTAAGGAACTCCCCACAGGAATGACGTTCGAAGACGCCTGGAAAAACCAGGGTTTGGCCGACTTCTTTCAAAATAGCTTGGAGAATAAGGGTGATATTGAAGTCTACTTTAATCAGGCAAGACATTCAGTCGACAAGGATGCTATCAGGATGCCCCCAACGAAGAAGCATGATTGGCCCCAGAACCGAGTCGAGCCGTTGGCACTCGAGGAGTTCAACAAAGTGGTGCGAGAACTCCCTCATGAGACGGATTTCGTGGAAGCATGGAGAGACTACCTTATCGGACATTTCTTCTGCGAAAGTAGGGAGACAGTGTCGGACATTCAAGGCCTTTTCAACCTCGCCAGAACCGGAAAGCCTATTAGAAACCTCCACAAGATCCAGGGCCACGAGCAATACCTCACAACTTGCAGCATCCGAGGTGACATTTTCAAGAACGCCCTATGCGATTCGGGGTCATGCATAAACATTATGCCAGCCGGTGTAGCACGGAAACTCGGCGTGAAATGCGTTTTCCCCACTGACATCAGGATTGGACTGGCGGATCAATCCTTCGCTGCCCCGAGAGGAGTCATTTATGATCTCCCGGTCATCATTGGCGATTGTAGAATCCCGGTAGACTTCTACATAGTCAAGACACGCCAAGAAGGAGCTGCACCTCTCATCTTGGGATGGCCGTTCTTAGCCACTGTAGGAGCCATCATGGATTGGCCAAACAGGCGAGTCTCATTTGCCAACGTCGACGGGAAGAAGTTCTATCCCGCGGTACCTTACACCATGGAGAAACACCTTCTTGAGAAGGATGAAGATGCCATCATGGAGAGACTCGAGGAGCCTTTAGCAGAAGAGGCCGCACAGAAGGCAAAAAGACCTTGCCTAAGGTCGAACTCCACCTCCAACTAAACTCCCAAACTACCAAAGTCTAGCTAAAAGACTCTAAACAAGAGCGGCTCAATGGGAGGCAACCCATTTTAGGTATTCTCTTTCTCATCTCCTTAACCATACTAATTTTTAGTTTTGGTTTCTTCTTAGTTTACAGCATTTTCATAAACCCCAAAAGCACAAAAAAATCAGAAAAACCAGAAAAGACCAAAAAATGAAGAAGGAAATCCGAAGAACACTCACCGGGCGACGAACCGCCCGTGGGCCGGCCAGAAGGTGCCTGGCCACGCCAAGCCACGATGGCGCGGAGGCAAGGCGATTGGCCGCGGCCGCGACGACCCGTCGCGCGGCCAGCCTTCGTCTGAAGATGTCCCCGTCCCAACCTCACCAAACCGGATCTCCTTCAAGCTGTTTCAAGCCTTTCAAGTATCCTCCTTGATTTAATGGCCTGAACACGACCTAAAGACCGCAAAGATCACTTCCACAACCGCGGCACAGTGCTGTTGCATCCAAAATGGCGAGACAAGACAAGACTCCATCCAAGTCAAGTCAGGTCAATGATCCATCTCTCTACTTACTTCGTCCAACACGTTCAACGGACCTGTATCCACGAAGACGAAGAAGAACACGACGTTTCTAGAGGAAGGAAACCGTTGCGCAAGCTCCAGAAGGAAGAAGATGCAACTTCCTTCAACCAAACCGCGAAGAGGAAAGTTCCCGAAGACTAGCTTCTCTCTTCCGCGACCAAGACCTTTACCGAAGCCAAGTAAGGATTTCATATGGCATTGAAGTTCTTACTAGCAACACCTGTCTTCCGGGATCCAGAACAGATCACTGGATAGGCCAGCATAGACCCAAACTTCAAGTCAAGTTTCTGAGGTGACGCAATCTTCAAGACGCAAGGACGGAAGATTTTCCATCTCTCATTCACGGTGTTATCAAAGGTCAAGTAACCAAGACGAGTACTCAACAACCGGAGTGCATGTTCTTTACAACAAAGGCGAGCCAACCACCACCACCAAACGCCTATCACCATCCTCATCCATCACCAACACACGCCCACCACCACCATCCGAAGCAAGGAAGCTCAACCGCGCAACACATTTCCTTTCGAGCTAAGTTTTCGATTTCTTTTGTTCAATCAAATCGATTCTAAGCAGGGACATAAGGATAATGATCAAGTCCTTAGCTCAACCATACCACACGCCCATCCACCCATACCAAACCCAACGCCACTTTCAAGTAAGTCTTCACAAGCTTGTACTTGAATTTACCTATCTTTTTCACCTCACTCGATTTAAACAAACTGGGGACAGTTTGTTTTAAGTCTGGGGGGGTTTCTTATATTACTAATCATACTTTTATTTGATGAGTCTTATGCATACTTACATCATTTATCGAGTCGTTTTATAGAGTCAAAACTTTTTTTCTTTTAGTCGGAAACTATGAACTTTGCTAGGTACAAGTCATTTTGAACAAGGGACCTTAATGACCATTCTCACGGATTTAAAAGCAAGGTTTACTAAGTTGAACACGGCGAGTGGATCATTCCAGCGGAGAAAGTTCTAATCTCTAGAGTACTCGAAGGATCTTGCGTTGACTCCGCACCTAATGAATCAAATTTTCTCGTCAAGGGGCTTGAGGTACTTCGATCTTTACTCCTCTTTTAGACTCTAGCATGACTAAGTAGATGCAATGCAACCTCTCCTTGATCTTCCCTTGTTATAGAAAAGAAAAAAAAAATAGAAAGAAAGGTTTTAGTTTGGGAATGGCAACCAGAGTTCCTTAAAGGACAATGACGGTTCGCAACAATCATGTAAACTTCAAAGAAGTGATCATTCTCAAGCTCAAACTTCATCGAGTTACAAACAGAATCCATAACTGCAAACGAACACTAACCAATTTATAGGTAATCGGATATGCAACAATTTCCGGCAACTATCAATCACAAAACATGTATCAAAAGCATTATCAAACATATTATACTCAGTTTTTTTTGTACCACTTTCGTTTACATACGTACAACTTTTTTTACCGCTTTTAATTGGGTTTTGATTAGTAATATTATACCGTTGCGGTATAACGTATACTGGTTTAATAGTTACCAATCACAAAACAATACAAAAAGTGTTACTAACAAGATTACACTCAACTTTTTTTATCGATTTCGTTTACAACTCTTTTATATATTTTTTTTTTTTGCTAAAGAACTATTTTTTATACTCCCTCTGTTTATGAAAGTATGATGTTTTAATATTTTCACACATATTAAGAAAAAAAATTTATACTTGTTTTTGTTTTATTTTTTAACTACTTTTTTGTTTTCTATTCCTATATTAACACTATTTTTCTCTTTCTAATTAGTATAAACCTTCTTGTAAAACTAAAAATGCATTAATTTAAAGTTAAAACATCAACTTTTAAAAAACAAGGAAAAAACTAAAACATCATCCTTTAAAAAACAGAGGGGGTATTTTACTATAAAAATTACCTTTTTATGAGCTAATCATGCAACCAGATCCTCATTTTCTCCACCACCAGATTTTTTTCAATTTTGGTATGATTATTATTAAGCTCATTAAAGACATGAGACAATTAAAACAATACGTGACAAAGAAAAAAAAACAACAAAAACAAAAGAAATGCACCACCAACCGAGTCTGCGTACACACCGATACACGCATCACGCATGGGTTCATCATGTATGTTAAGTGTTCACTTTCACCAAGATGTTAATATCTCATATGTATATGATTATATCAATATTAATATATTTACAAACACACGCATTGATCACAACGAACAGTCGAAGAAGAATCATTGTCCCAATACTTTTCTTTTCGCTTTAAAAAAGAATACTATTTTGGCTCCATTATTTAATAATGTCGTCAAATCGGAAGGTTAGATCTACTGTCTCTTTCTTTCTTTCTTTACCAGAGAAAATGTGGAAGATGGTACTGTAGACTCAGTCCCAACCCCACACCAATCACCGACAATCTACTCTTATATTCAACTTAAACAAAGAGTTTTTAGCAAACTTAAAGAGGTTTGACGACAAAAATAAATTAACAAAGAGGTTATTATTGTGACTGAGTCCTCTATTAGGCTTAAAAATTGTTTGGTCTTGAAGTTAAAGAGCCCATTTTAGAAATGAAATAAGCAATTTTGTAATTAAAAAAAGAAGTTAATGTGGGTCGAGTTTTGTTTGATTCTGCATAAAAACATTCAATATATGCAAATGCAACATGTGCCCTAGAGATTAAAATTGAGCAACACAGATGTTGATACCGAAATCCGGTTATCGTAAATACGCGAAAATGATGGATTCGGGAACTTTCTTATACGAAATATTGAAATCGGAGATTGCAAAAGAGATCGTCGAAAAGACTTTGTCGTAAATACAATAGGAAAATATCGTAAATACGATAGGAAAAATATCGTAAGAGTCGTCGAACATACGATTTGCGTAGAAATTGAGAATTTATGAGGGGTGCTCTCTGGAAATTTTCAGGATCCTCAATTCCTCATCCTGGTGCGGTATTTATAGGAAAATGTTGTTTGCGGTTTTTGACGGGAATGGGCCTCACGAATCTCGTTTATGGGCTTTTTGACGGAAATAACGATTTGGAACGAGCCAAAGTCATGGGCTTCAAGCCCAGTACCAACAACAGATAACAGCAAAACACCTAAACTTAACATCCAATTTGCTCAAACGAAATTACTAGGCCTAATCATTCGGTTTTTCGGTTTAGTTCGATTCAAATTCTTCGGATTTTAGAAAATTTATCTCAAATATATAGAACTAAATTTTATTTTGATGATTCATTATGAAATTTTTTGGCTAGATTTGGTTTTAGATAGATTAAAACAAAAACAATTCATTAATTTTGAATTAATAGATTTTAAATATAATTTCTGCATCATTTCGGTTAAAATAAATTTTGGTTTGATAAATTTTACTTCAGTTCCGTTCGATTTATATTCCCACGCTTACGAACTACCAAAGAAACTGTCAAATATTATAGAATATAATATATTATTGAGTTGTGTTTGATATGAGATCACAAGATAGAATATATAGTGGTAACATTAACATAATGTTAACACCCAAATAATGTAAACTTTTCTAAACACATGAAGAAAATATGCTAAGAATATATATCGAGATTTAGAATATTTTTCTTTCGGATTTCGGGTTCACAGGGTTCACTTCCTAGACGGGTATATCTTGCATCCCAAGTTGTCTCCAATAGAAACACAACAAAGCTAAAACATAACAGTTTCATTTCAACATATGGTGTAAGATGTCGGGATCCGAACTAATGTGTCATGCCCAAAGCTGAATGACAAAGATACAAGTCTCTTATTTCATCTCTAAGATCTGAAACTTAGAACCCTACAAACTGTGAGTTGAAATTTGTACAAACACAACACAGAATCCATCGAATATCAACTGCCACTTCCATTTACACAGAACGTTTCATAGTTTTCAAGATCCCAGAATGCGACTTTCGTGGCCTAAGAAAAACAAAATTTATGAAATTGCAAAAAAAGACAAAGAGATCCCAGAGATGAAGAACTATGAAGTCTGATTAAGCTCTGCTCTGCTTTTACTTTTCTTCATCTTTGCCTTAACCCTCGACTTTGCCATCAATGTCTCTACCGTGTTTATGAAGTTCCCAACAGCCATCACTACCAGAAGAATGCCACAAACCATCACCTGAGATGACATACCATCGACACAAATTCTCAACATTTCTGTTCAACTTCTGTTACTTGTACTTACCTTTTTTTTTTTTTATCGATTTTCTCTATTGAATTAGGATAATCAGCCAATATACCTGCCATTCAGCAACAACTCCGGTTAATGCTGCCCTTAGCAACTGCATTCCAACGTATGCTTCAAACCCCTGAGTTTTGCCAAAAGTTATAAACATGTTAAGCCACAATAGGTTAAACAGATAACCCTCAAGATTACCAGCAAAAACCGCGCAAAGTTTCTTTTGGATTGGCAAGGAGATAACAAAGATGTTCTATCACGAAATCTATTAAGCTTATGCTTGAGGCAATACAGAAATGTTCACAGTAGTTAAAGAGAACGAGGCATTTAAAGAAACCAGCAAACAACTCTAGCCCGGTGCACGGTAAGAGTAAATGAAAAGCTTTTAAATGTTCTAGGCTTTTAGCATTAACTTCATACATCTACAGAAAAAAAAGCTCACCTGTAATATGAACAGTATAGGACATAACAGCCACAGTTGTCCATCAACTCCAGCCGTTTCTCCCCACACGACATCCATCCTCTTAGCCTGAAAAAAATAACCACAAGGCAAACTTTAGAGCTATTTAACAAAAGCGGATGAAAATTTTCTGACTGAAGAAAAAGAGTGAATATAACAAGGCACCTTTCCTAATGCGATGCGAGTGTATAATCTTTGGCGTTGGTATCTGTTTTGCAGAAGCATGGCAACACCTTGCATCATAGCCCATTGTAGGAATAGATAGGCTCCTCTCTGTAGAGGATCGAACTCATTCATCAAATTTACTTTGTGAACTTTTTTAGTCTGCGTAAAAGAGAAATATATGCATTACCTGTTTCTGGACGCAGTTTGGCTGACCTTTGATCTCCCATGTGAGGCTGACAAGGGCCATACCCATGGCACAATAGTGATGATATAGCCACCTGCAAAAACATGTCAAGCGTCTCAAGCTCAGAGTTTAAGTCATCCCCAACCCATGAGGATACTTTGATAAGCCAAACGAAACAACACTATATCAATACAGATAAAGAGATTCTCTACGTAATAACAATACTAAACCCCTCCCAAAGAGGATTCCATTGAAGCTAGCCTACAGCTTTAATCATGAAAGATATAAGCTACCGTTTCTTCAACACAGGCCTATGCTTCTATACCAAATTAAAGACACTTTAGAGGAGAATATCCGCATGTTTGCCAATAGCCATGGCACATGATGAGACACATGATACACTATATTTCAAATTGATGATCCTGCTATTCACTCTAGCTAGTGTGTCCCTCATTTCTTAATAGATTCAGTGTACTGTGAAGAGGTACCAATAAACAGTTACTAGAAACTCTCATAGATGGTCACCAATCACCACAGCCATCTTCTTAAGTGACTTTCAAAATGAATATTTTACTTCGTCAGAAGATAGTCCTCATTTGCTAACTATAAAAAACGAGACACACAAAAAAATAACTATTTTGGAGAAATAAATAAACCTTAGAATAATGAGATGAATCAATCACATACAGAATAGATAAGCAAGAGAGAGAGAGATGAGGACACCCCAAGAAAACTAAACGACCATCAGAGAAACATATTTGCTTGGTGAATATAGAACCTAATATCAATATGTAACATGACATACTATTCTTGGAAACACATTATTTCATATACTAAGTTATGTCCTATGACTTTCATTAAGCTACAATGTGTTTGGTGAGAGCATATGACCTAAGTTCAACATTTAGCATGACACATCAGTCTGATATACACATTACCGTCTCCGGAATTAAAATTCATGTCCTACGACCTCACTAAACGACACATATGCACGAGACAACACTCACAGAAACATATTACAGTCTCTGTCTCCAAATATATGCCCTACAACTTTCCACATATAGCATAAGAGATGCACCAAGAACACTCCAAATTCAAAAACACTCGATACAAAAAGCAAAAAAGAAACTCAAAAGATCATAATCGAATGGGGAGGGAACGCATAAGAGTACCATGGACGGATATCGCTCCCATTGGCTCTTAATATGTTCTCTCGCATAGCTAACCCAGCATAGAGGAACAACAGCCAAGCCTGGTAAAAAGGAAGAGACTTTACACATTAATCCAAAAACCCTCAACACATACACAATGTTCAAGCAACCCAAATCAGTTAATACCTCGTAGAGCTGAACAGGAAACGCAGGCAAACATCCATCCCAGTAATAAGATCTAAGGATCAAAAGTGCCGCAGGGAAAAACAGAAAAAGAAGAGCTGTCTTGTCCTGTTCCATGGAAACAAACAAGCACAAAGTTATTGGATTCAACAGCCCGAGAGTAAGCAAAACAGAGTTAAGAAGAAATCGACATGCAAGCAAAAAATACTCACTCTGTAGCTATTGTATTCCTCTTTAACTTTGAGCCGAATGTCTTTACGCAAGGCTCGAACATTGACAGGACCCAGAAACATTCTCACGAAGCGTCCTAATTTTATCAAACGCCACAACGCAACAATTGGGTCATGGAATCGAATCGAAACCCCAATTTGAATCCGAAATTAGACATTTTGATCAGAGAGAGAGAGAGAGAGAAGAAACCTTGGGGTTTGGATGGGAGAAACGAAGAGATATCTCCATCGGCGAGCATGCATCTAGCACGATGCAGATCTTCCTCAAGCTGCAAAAGGAAAAAGAAGCAATTTTTTTAGGGAATCGAGAAATCAAAGAAATGGGGGAAAAAGGGAGAATTGAGAGAATTTTTTAGAAGAATGCCTTCTCCACGAGCTTAGGATCGAGACGCTTGTCGGAGACGAGAGTGGAGTGGAGGCGGCGGACGGAGGCGTCAAAGGCGGAGGCTTTTTGACGGAGNGATGCAGATCTTCCTCAAGCTGCAAAAGGAAAAGAAGCAATTTTTGGAATCGAGAAATCAAAAAAATGGGGGAAAAAAGAGAGATTGAGAGAATTTTTAGAAGAATGATGCCTTCTCCACGAGCTTAGGATCGAGACGCTTGTCGGAGACGAGAGTGGAGTGGAGGCGGCGGACGGAGGCGTCAAAGGCGGAGGCTTTTTGACGGAGGGTGAGCTCTTGCTGAGAAGAAGAAGAGATGAAGGAAGCGGCAGAGTCATGGAGCTCCTTAATCTCCTCCACGAGACGTTTAACTTCTTCCTCAACTTCCATCGGGATTAAGTTTCCGGGCAAATCAATGAAACGGGATTTGCAGAGATTAGGAAAGAGAATTCGATTGAAATTGGTGTCTTCTTCTCGAGGAAGCACGAAGAAGAAATGTTTTTGATTTGTTTGTTATCAAAGTTAGTGTTTGTGTCTGAGTGTGACGAAAATAGCATCATCAGCAATCACACGGTTGCTCACACCCACACACCTACCTATTAACTATTTGTTTCAGATATACACTGTGTATAAATAATTAATCAAATCAATAAATATAAATAAATTGAAATAATTTTTTTGATATCTGATCATTGAAATAATATTGAGTGAATTTGATAAAGAATTAAGTTTGGGAAAAGAATTAAGACTTTGGTTATGGTAAATTTTGGTGTAGGTAATCGACATAAGGGTACCATATGGCCGAAATTTTATCAACGAAATTACGTCTCGTGCCATTCGTGATGCGTATGTGTTTTGCTTTTAATATGCCTGACAACATGGTCCACTTTAACCGCCTGACTTGTACATGACGTAAACCGAACCGGTGGGATTTGATAGTCATTAACTGCAGCCGTAGTGAGTAAATGCTGCCAGAAAACGCGTTAAATTCAATTTAGTTGACAAGGAGCGTGAATGTCTGAATATAGCAATCTACCTTCTAATATGCCATCTATAATTGATATCATATGTTTGGATATAATGCATCGTCCGAGGAAAAAAGTTTTCCGCAAGTGTAGCCACTGCAATATTACACGTCCAACAAGGTGCCGATATGATGAATTCGTCGTTTGTAAGGTAACAATATGGGTTAATTTGTCAAAGCTTCATTTCTTAATCTTCATAACACCTACTTGACTATTTGTATGGACATGTAACTGTTTGGTGTGTTTTTGAACCCATGTTTATGTTTTATATAGTATAATTATGTTCAAATTACGTCATCGAGTGATACGTCGTATTATACATTTCTACATTATTTTATGCATGTATATATCTTAAAATGAATGACTATATATTGTTATGTTAACATCTTATATTTATATATATCTTATGATGAACATATGTATTTTGTTTTTTGAACCTGTAAATTTAAGTTTTTTTAGTCTACCCACATAAATATACATGAATACTACATTTACATAGTAAGATTTGATCTCACACGACAAACGAAGACTGTCTTACAAAAAAAACATTCATGTTAGCAAAATACAAAATAAGGATGCACAAAGTTATGTTTACACCCACCGATAGAGAATAAACACATAATAAAGAAGTTTATAGATAGAAGAGTAGTAGCATAAATCCAGATTATACTATGGAAATTCCTAAATAAGCATCTCTATAAGAACGACATTGAGGTCGTGGACCTCATCTGACCATGCAAATTCCCCGTCAGGTGTTCCATCAAATTCCTCTTTATTTTTGAAGTTACATCAACCTGATATTATGGACACCATTTAGCATAACACTGGATAAATATCTAACTGCAATTGTAGATATCTATATATTTAATTAGATACTTAAATTAGTGGTTTTGACGCATTCTGATAGTGTACGGTTCTAACTCTGAATGTGGATATCCATCAATGTATACACTTGGGATAGAAACTATACCTCTCTAGAGGTACACTGGATAAATATCTAACAGCAATTGTAGATATCTATATATTTAATTAGATACTTAAGTTAGTGGTTTTGACGCATTCTGATAGTGTACGACAACCTGAGTTTTATATCTTCTAATAAAATCGCTCCTCTTATATGTAAAATTCTGCTATAACAGTTTCCGAAGTGACGATTTTCAGGGTTATTTTGCCAATAGATTGTTAACCTGTGCGACATAGAACGAGATTATAGGAGATTGTAAACATGAGCGACATAGAAGACCGATTATTATCTATTAATGACCTGACTACTGAGAAGTCACAATCGCCAGTTTGTCGAACGCGAGATGTTCTACAGTGTGAATAAAGATTTTTATCGGTGAGATTGGGTCGAGCGTCACATGCGTTTGATAGAGATCTTGATAGTCTGAACTGGTGTGGAAGATGAGTTTACAGAAGAAGATGAGAGATCGATGGAGTGTGACTTTAGGATTTCCTGGATTGCAAAAAGAAGAGGTGACTCTTGTATAACCAGTAAAAAACAATCGTGAACAATTAGAATTTAAGTTGAGTCTATAAGAAACAATGTTAAGTATTACAAGTCGTTTCCAAAGAAACCATTTAAAAAAAATGAATTCACACTGATTTTTTTTTTTGGGTGTGTGGGGTATAATCGACGAAAAGTGTGGCAAAAAAAATATTTTCATATTTGGCAAAATGTATGTTTTATCTAATTTTGGAGCTTCCAAGGAAAGTTAAAGTGTGCTTCATAGTAAATTATTTTTTTCTAATTTGAAATTGTAATATAGTGTACTATTAAACATAGTATACCTAAACCTTATAAGCGTGACAGACAATCTTAAAACAAACTAATGAAACATATTCGTGATAAGCCAGGGATTAGAATTAGATAAACATATCGAATGTTAAATTACTAAAAAAAATTTTTGTAGCTAGTTTGACAAAATGAAGTTACTACATTTTCACAAAAGTGACTGTTAATTGATCTCCTTCACTCTCGCTGTGCTCTCCTTTTGCCTCTGCTTCCTTTAATACTTGATAATCTTCAACAAAGCAAATCGATTAGAAGAGAAAAGAAAAAAAAAAGAATGAACTTTTACAATTAGCTCAAACTTTCTTTTGACTTAGCCAAATGCATATGTGAATGCAGAGGAAGAAGAAGAAGACCTGACTCGGATATTGAGTATACCTTGGACACAAGTCAATCAAACCGAGACAACGAGACAATGCATGAGCTTACATCCTGTGTGGACGCTCACAGCATCAACCCACTCAACATTTCCCCAAACCTCACCTCCATCACGCTTTTCGAGCACGATTTGCGCGCACCAAATCTTCATCATATCACTGAAATTACTCCTACATACTCCCCAAATAACCAAGAGTTTCCCATCACAGCTAACTACTTTAGCGGGATGACCATCTGAGCCGCCATTCCTCCTCTTGAACTTATCTCTCAGCGAGTCTAACCCTTTCACTTCTTTCCAATCACCATCCTTAACGTCATACCACCAGCACCCATAGCCACAACCGCTACGCCTATAGCAAAATGGGCTACCATACAATTAGGATACATTCTCTATCACCGCACAATTTGGGCTCGGCGGCAACGTTGCAAAGAAGCCTTTACCGCATCCCCATTTACCTTGCTTTGTGTCGTAAGCATACACATCGTTTGTAATTGTATCACCAAAGTAAATCTTTCCTTCCATCTCTTTGATTCTCCAAAAGGAACACTTACGCACCTCAGCACCCGGATCGGGGAGGCGTTCCCAAGTCTGAGTCTTTGTGTCGAATACCTCAGCCCATGGTTGGTCCTCCTCTAATCCTCTGCACCCTCCAACTACATAGATTTTACCATCGTGGACACATGTTGAGGGATGCCCCCGGGGTACATTCATGCTAGGGGCATCGCGCCAAGTGTGACTGCGACAATCGAGGACCCGCACGGCGGAGGACGGTGCTTCCTTGTATAGTCCGCCGATTACATAGATTTCTGAGCCAGCCGCCGCTAGGCCGTTGAGAGTTGGCACCGAAGGAAAATTAGGGCGCGGAATCGAAACCAACAACTGTCCGATTGTCTTCTTCTTCTTCTTCTTAACCGTGAAGTCGGGTAGGGTTCGATTAGGGTTAATCCAGAGGGTATACCATTGGGTACTCTGAAAACTGCAATCCGCTAGACAGACATAGACACACTGCTCGGTGCTCCCGATGTGAGATCGGGCTGCGTAGAGCTCGGTGGAAGAGAGAAGCGAGCGGAAGCTTCTGGAAACGATTGAGAGTGTCGGGTACTGCGACCTCGAAATCCGGGCTAAGCAATTGACGGTGATTTCGTCTGGAAGTAAAGAAAACGACGGAGATGAAGACGGAGGCGACGAATTCTTCTTCCTCCTCTTCGTCTTCTTCTTCTTCTCCGGTGCTTCTTCTACTTGGAGGTTCATTTGCGGCAGTGATTTTTTATTTTGTGAAAAAGGGTCAAATGAGAAAAATTAAGACTTTTTGGTTTATTAATAGCAAAACAACCCCCTAGTTAAATCTCAGTTATTTAAAAGACCCCGAACTATAAATACAACCGAGTTGTTTTTTTACCCATTTGCTCTATACTTTGTTTTCGACCACAGAAGCCCCTCACCTGGCACCTGCTTCTGTTGTGGACGCTCGGTAGTAAAAAAGGAAATTAAGGAATTAGTCTTTGTGTTTTAAGGATAAGGTTCATTTACTCATTTAGACTATAGATAAAGCATTTAATTGCTTGGTCACAACAATGAGATAGAAAAATTACAAATTGGAATTAACACAAGGAAACAAAAAAAACTTTGATCAAGAATATGGCTGAAGCATGGACATTTGATCAAGAATATGGCTGAAAACAAAAAAAAAATTATCTATTAGACCAATCGAAACACTCTATACAAAATTTCCCCATTGATATAACTAATAAGAGGTAGTGTTTTTTTTTGGTTTTCTATCTTGGTTCTGGCTGAATCATATTTATAGTTTTTATTTTATTTTTAGAGCCAAACTATTTTTAGTTATAAAAAGGATAATGATGTTATTAATGGTAACTAGTACTCCCTCCGTTTTGATTTAAGTGTCGTTTGGAGAAATGTATCTGCAATGTAATTGGATGTATCTGGATGTGTTTTGAGTTTAATACATCCAGATACATTTTCTCCAAATGACACTTAATTAAAAACAGAGGGAGTAACTAAAACCACCTCCAACGCTAAACATTTTAAATTGGATATCTTGGCATATTAAATTAATATAATTTAATAATATTATTAAATTTTAAATATTAAATGATTAGACAAATTAAATGATGACACCTAGCATTCTAGATAAGAAACGATTCTAAGGGCATTATTATTGCAGATACTTATATAAGGTTCTTAAATATATTTTAATACTAAACAGTTTAAGAACCGTTTCAAAACTTCTTTACAAAGAAGCGATTCTACAAAATTAGATTTGCCACATCATTATTTTTTTATTTTGTATTTTCTTTTTTACTTAAGAACTCTTCAAAAGATGTGGAATAATCATGTTTTAAGAGCATGTGCAATGGTAAAAACTTAAGAATTGGTTCTTAGTTAATATTTAATTATAAAAGGAAAGAGAAAGAGAGAATGGTAAAAGAGAGAAAGGAAGAAAGGAACTAATAATTGATTCTTAATTAAGAATCAAATCTTCACTATTCATTCAATTTTAATTTTTTTTTATTCTAAGAACCCACTTAAGAACCACCATGAAACATCCTATATAAGAACCCTTTCTATCCCTATTTCTTTTTTTATTATTATTTTTCTTCTTCTTTTCTACTTTATCATTATTTTAATTTTTTTAATAATAAGATCTTTTGTTAATATCTCTTCTTTTGGAGGTGCTCTAAGTTATCAACTAGACTATGGTGTTTGCATTGCATGTGGTGTCGAGTGACAAATTTTGTAAGTGGCCTTAAATGACAAATTTGGTTATGAAGAACTCAAAAATGATTTAAAAAAAAATTATCACTTTATTTCCGTCGTAGAGACTACAGCTGTTGGAAACCAAATTTTTAGTTTTCTTTAAGTTTGAGGTTTCCTATACTTCTTTTTTATTTTAAACCATAGTAACACCCTTGCACATAAAAACGATGGTTAGAATCACATATCAGAAATTTGAAAGACCCATCACAGTATATAAAAGATTTGGACCAATTCATTCGTTGTCAATTAGTTTTAAGTTTGAAGCATAATAAACTTAACATGGTATAAGAGTCTCGTTTCATGATCCAAATAGAGTGGCCAAAGGGTTTAATGAATGATTGGCAATAAATGATTCAGTTCGAGAGGGGCGGTAAAAGCTATTATCTTGAGAGGGCGTGTTAGAATCCCACATCAAAAGTTTGAAGAGACCAACACTAATACATAAGGAATTTGGACCAATCGACTCATTGTCAATCGATTTTGAATTGGAAGTCCAACAGTTTTGATTTTTGTTCACATTTTTAATTTTAGAAGAGTAATGACTAAAAAAACGAATCTAATATACATACATTATAAGTTTGTATTGTATTTTGATTTTGAATACAGTCTTACATCAAAATTAAACTCAGAGTAAGACGTCATCAACATAAATACAAACGAGTAGACTTCAAACTCTGGTAGATTTGATTTCAGTTCCATTTCAATTTTTAGATATCGATAAATAAACAAACTCGTTTAAACTAAATTGGTAGAATAAAACCAAATAACTGAAGTATATAGACAAACTGTAATAAATCAATTACGGTAAGATTAATTCTTCTTAAATAATGTTTGGTTCTAAACCTAATAGTCATTAAACATATAGTTTAGAAGAAAAAAAGAAAAAAAAAACAGAACTTTCGTAAAGAAAAAAAAAACAACACAAAAAGGAGAGTGAAGAAATTCCAAGACACTTGGAACACTAGTTGTTGTTGTTGTTAGAAGGTTGACCAGTCCAATAAGTTTTAACAGCAACAAGAATCTTCTCAGGATTGTACGGACCTTTCTCGTGATCCACAATCTGAGTATCCCACTTCATCCCCTTCACTATCCTCTGCACTTTCGTCAACGTCTCCACATTATCTCTCAACACAACCGTTCCTTCTGGTCTCAATATTCGATCCATCTCCAACAATATCAGCGTCAAATCACACCTTCCATACAAAACAAACACTCATTAGTTTCGTTTTACGTTTGTTAGAAATCTCACATCTGAAACAAAAAAAGAGAGGAACCTAAAATAATACTATATAACAGACATTAGATTTTAAGTTTGAAACTCATGAAAACTTAACGCTACATACAATAACAAAGATAGTGTTTGCGTTTAAAGCGTTAATTATAGGTTTTAAGTTTGTGCTACTCTATCTAGCGGTAAGTTTCATGAATTTCAAACTTAAAACCTAATGTCTGTTACAGTAACACAAACTTAAAACCTACATACACTAACACAATAGTGTTTCTGCTATTAGAGATTTAGAGGAATAAAATTGGAGGAATTTCACATTTTTCTAAATAAATACCATTTGATATGAAAAGTAGTGGAAAACAATTGCACTAATTCTGTGGAAAAAAACTAAATTTGTTAAGAAATTTTTTAAAATTTCTTTCTTTACAATTTATGAGAGGAATGTGTGGAATAAAAGTATTTTCTATCATTCCTATTCCACTAATCTCTATTCTATATATCTTTGTTCCATTCCTCTAGTGATAACCATGCATTTACACCAAAACCTTCATTAATAGTGTTTGGGTTTTGAGTGCAGATGCAAAATGCTACTAATTATATAATTAACTTACTCATGGTGGTTTGTAAGATTCACTATGGGATTGAGAATCAAAGTTCGAGTTTCCTATAATGATCGCCTACTACTATAAACGTTTGAAATACTAAAATATCCGATTTTTCAAAGGTTATCCGGAAAATTAGAAACGAAAGCTGTTAATTTACCTGTTCTCGTATAAGCTGAACAATCCTCCTGCATGAATCATATCATAAGTTCTTGGATAAGTAGAGAACCCTTCACACCAATCTTGATACGTGCCTATCAATCCACGCTCGTAGATCACACCTAACGTCTGTTTCTCCGCATCGACAGGTACAACATTCATGACCCAAGACGGATATTTAAGCATGGACGCAGCGAACCCGCCGAGGTAAGCGTTCATGTCCATTATGTTCCTGAATCTTCCATGTGAAAGCTCAGGGATGATCTTCTTGTAATGCGCTATCCTCTCTTTCCAAACCTCGTTGTCTTCTCTGAACTTCTCCGCGTTGATGTCTTGTATCGTTCCTCTGATGATCCTAGGAGGAACCGCGAATGCTCGGTCTGGCCAATCCTCGAGCGCGCCGCCCGCAGATTCATCTGGATTGTTTGTATTTGGTAATGGCGTTACGCAAGATTCCAAGTCTTTGTACCTAGAACACAAGAGAGAATTCAAGTTTTGAAGTTGTTGTTCTTTGAACTAAGTAAAAAGATTTAGATTAGATGTGGATTGTTTACCAAGCGAAATCCGCGTTATCCGTGTTGCATATAGGAGGAGATTTGCTGTTTTGTTTGAGCTTCTTACACTCAATGTGATTGATAGGCTTTTGCCAAATGGATAAGTCACCTTTCTCAACCACTTTCTTCCAGCAAAGACTCTTTGCTACATCTTCTATTGAATCTTGTTCTTGCTTCAGATCCTCCTCTGTTCTCTCCCACCCTCTCCAGTACTGTTTCCAGTTAATCGGCGGTCCCGAGAGGATCCAATAACCACCCGGTCTTAAAATCCGGTCAACCTCCATCAGGTACAAACCATCTACATAAGATCTTGGTGTTAACCTTCTTCCTCAAGCTATGAAAAGAGCAAAAAACTAAAAAGTAAGTAGAGACTGAGTTTTCTCATTACCATTTTTAAACCAAGGGATCAAACAACGAGAACAATGAGCAAGATCAAAAGCTCTAGCTGGATAAGGAAGCCTTCTTGATCCCATAATCCCGATTATCGCAGGAACTCCACGTTCTAAAGCAAACTGTACCTGAGCTTCATGAGTGTCTCTTGGTGCAAAAGACACAGCCATAATGTCTCTCTTCAAGAGGTAAGCCCCAAAACTCGCAACCTAATCAAGAAACATGGTTTCCGAATCAAAGAACATAAGGAGAGGAGTGTATATACTCTAAATTGAAAAAAACTTACACCACATCCAGTGTCAATAGCTGTTCTGATTCCACCATCAGTAAGAGGAATGAGTCTAGCAATGTCATCGATATAAGCATCGGCTCCACGGGGAAACATAGTTCCTCCACCGGGGAATCTAAACCGGTCGCCTTCTACTTGAATCCAGTTTTGAACTGCCTTCTCAACACTGAGCTCCTTGTGAGGGATGTTGTCATACCAAGCATAGTCTCTGCTTTGAGGCCATTTGAATGGGATCTTGTAGTTTGGTGGAGGAGGAATCAAACAGTAGAGAAGCTCATCTTTCGAAGGGCAATGCCTTTCTCTATATTTCATCATGTTCCTATCGAATCTCCTTCCTCTTTGTCGATCTTCGCAAGGAGTGTATTCACTTAGGGATAAGTCACATGGTTCCAAGTACTTGATGGTTTGGTTTGTTTCCTTGAAGTCAACCTGGTTATGGCTCTTGAAATCTAATTCAGATGACTCAGAAGATGAGGAAGAGGTAGAAGACGAAGAAGAAGAAGAAGAAGAAGAAGGATTCGATGATTGAGTCTCGCATCCTATTTTTGAGTAAGAAGCAGGGACATTGTTGTTTTGCCATGCGCCTAAAACGTAAAACAGAATACAGAGTCCGCTTACACCAAGAATCAAAGTTAGTTTCTTTCTTCTTGCTTCTGTTTGGTGATGAAGACCAGTGTTCTCTTTCGCCATTCTTGAGTGCAAAGACTGAAACTTTATCAGAGGGAAAAGAGTGAAAACCGCAAAGAGATTGAGACAAAAACAGAAACAGAGAAGAAAAGGAAAAAAAATTAAATCAAATCCTCTGTAGATGTTGTTAAAGTTACAAGTTCTGAATAATGAATAGGAAGGAGAAGGCCGTAGTGGGGAATTTTGTGAAGGATGTCAAAAGTGAATCACCATCATAGAAAGTAGTAGTAATGTGATAAGATTATTGAACAATGAGAAAGGAAAAAAAAAACAAAAATAAGGTAAAAATAAGAAAAGATTCTCTATTCTTTAGCAAAACAAGAACCTAAGAACAGTTAAGTAGAGAGAAATTAGGAAGTTGACCAAGAACAGCCTCATTTTCCTCTATTGCCTCCTTTAATCCCGTTTTACCATATATATATACAAACACGGTTTGTTGAATTAAATGAAACCTTAAATATGCGTATACATCCGTATAGTGTCATTAAGAGAATAATAAATGGGATACACTTTCTAGGGAAAAAAATTATCCTCTAGCAGAAATATTTGTCTGTCACACTAAAGGAAAGCTGATTAATGATATTGCTTCCCTAGTTCCCTTGTGGACTGTGTTCAAATTTCAAACCATTTCTTCATGTTACAGAGAAACCACAAGCATTTTACAGACATGGAATGGATATCTAGAAATGAAAGCATCCACCAGTATGGAGTGTAGCGTTTACCTTGAAGGCAAGGGCAACTCTTGGAGACTTTGGAGTAAAATTTAATCTCTCTATAGTCTATGGATCCAAACCATCAAAACAAATTTATGTTGCTCGTTTCTTGGTTTCCCATTTATTAGGGCTTCTCTGTTTGGAGTCTTTACAACGCTCTCTGCTTCTCTCTCTTTCTCCTTTTTCACCGAGATAACTCTACATATGCTCTCATTGTTGAGGTAGTAGTAGACGTGTAAGCAAATCTTGTTGGAGAAAATCATGGTAAAGATGCTGAATGAAAATATTCTAGAGATTCGTTTCTGAAGGGATAAAAACTTTCTCGTATATATTAACAAACATTACTCTGTTAGCTTTCATGATGTTCTTCTACTTAATATATCAATTAATTCAACTAACATAGAGTAGAATCAATTTGATCTGGGAGTTTGATAACTATGTCACAGCAATCCGTAACGAGCTTGAAGAATATAGAAAACAGGAAACAAACGGTTCATCATAAGACAAATAAGAAAATGAGAGAAGTTTAAATAAATGTCTCAAAAACTTTTGCAAGAACAGAGTAAAAAAAACCAACATAGGATAATGAGTTTGCATCATCAATAATGGGTCCAAAGGAAACCAAACTACAAATTCATAAGTAAACAAAATGCTACGACTATATCACTGTTCCACCATATGAAATATAATATAGCTTCATTTCTTCATTCTTCAACAGCAATCTTGCCCTTCTCGCTCACATAGATACCATCAAGAAACTTCCTAATATCCTTCTTCTTCACATGGCATTTCTGCTCAAGATAAAACAATCATCAATAAGAGAGTTATTAACAAAGGCAAAATTCTGAAGCTTTACTATGTAAAACATAATCAATCCCCATCACAAACAAGATTCAGATCCATTATTACTCTACATCTCTCCTAGTTTCTACAAAATTTTACAGAAACCCATCTGATACATTTACCATTCTCTCTTTCTCAAGATAAAGATCAAACAACCATCATAAGAGAGTTATTAAACAAAGGCAAAGTCTGCAGCTTTATTATGCAAATCAAAATCAATTCTATCACAAACAAGATTCAGATCCATTACATTGCATTTTCTCATTTCCACAACATTTTAAAGAAACCCATCAGATACATTTACCATTCTTTATTTGTCAAGATCAAGATCAAACAATCATCAATAAGAGAGTTATTAACAAAGACAAAGTCTGCAGCTTTACTAATCAAATCATAATCAAAACCATCACAAATAAGATTCAACACCATAACCTTCATATCTTCTTAGTTTCTCTACAGCATTTTAAAGAGACCCATCTACTACATTTACTTTCTCAATTCACGATTCCATAACTTTCAACGCTTACAACAGGACAAGCCATAAGAAACTAAAAGAGCGGAGAGTACCTGATTGATCAAAGCGCATGACCGTGAGACAAGCTCGATATCATTTCCCTGAAGAGTAATCTCATCCTTAACTTTCTCAGATCGAACAATGGTAACACCATCCAACATATCCACCTTCCTGACCTGTTCATACGACTCTTAACACATAAATACGCCAATATTCCAAAAAAACATTTCAAAATGAAAAACAAATCTCAAATCAGATGAACGAACAAAAGAACGAACCTTCTTCTCGCCGAGGAAGTTACGGATCTCGATGGCTTTGTTGTCACCGGAGATCGAAGCGTTGATAGGGAAATGAGCATACACAAACCTCATCTTGTAAAGGAAACCTTGAGTGACACCAGCGATGAGATTGCCAACGTGGCTCAGAGCAGTTCGGATCGAAGCGCTTGCTTTGCGAGATCCGAACCACGAATCGATCTTGAGCTGTCTCTTCCCGGTGACCTCGTCCTTGATCAGCTGGAAATCGAGGTTGAGATGCTTGAAATCGCGGGTGAGTTTCCCTCGTGGGCCTTCGACCTCGATCACCTTGGCGTGAACCTTGATGGCGACGCCGTCGGGGATGTCCATCGTCTCAGATGACAAGATCGTCTTCATCTTTCGTCTCTGAGAGAAAGTGACGGCGAAGGGTTTTTTTGGGTATGGAGTTTGCTTCAGGGGTACAAGAAAAACCCTAGATTCGCTTATATATATAGGTCACCTGTTTAATAGGTTTTTTTTCTTTTCCTCGGTAATACAAAATGGGCTTAAGATTAAGTAAAGCCCATCCGACGAATTTAAATCCATAGAGGTCATTTGCAACAACAAAACGTCCATAAAGTCATTTAAGGCCCATCACTAATTACAAATGTATTTAATTAATTTTAATTTGTGGAAGCTCCTCACGATCTAAGCTGCATGGAATCAGAAGCGGGTACACAGAAACGGAAGCGTTAGAAAACGTAGAAGCCAATTTTAAAAAATATTAAGAAAGCAGGTACGTATTGGAAGCGTGTTATATATATATTATGCCAAACATAAAATTGTATTAAGAGATGTTTTAAATAACAAAAATCATATACATAATTTAAATATTGTAACTCAATTAATTTTTTGGTAAAATTTAAAATTTTATAATCCAATACACATATTTTTTCTTCTTTGAATTCAATATGTAATTAGGTTAGGTTTATGATAAATATGTTACAAAAAAACATCATACATAACTTTAAATGAATAAACACATTGGGCCAGAAATTAAAATAGTAATAAAATTTTGGCCCATAAATTAATTAAAAGCCCAGATTAGAAAAAGCACATGAGAGAGATACTTCATCTTCTTCAAATTGATATCATTTTTTCGATATGGTTTTAAAAATTGCCGGCAACGCTTTCAATCTATCAAAAACTTGCTTCCAACTTCGGATCGTACGCTTCCACGCGTTTCCGATTCCGCTTCGGATTCCGGAGCGGGAATCAGAGCTATACCGACGATTCCATGTTACCTAACTCACGATCAATGGTTTAAAAGCTTTTATACTCTTTTTGTCCTATAATATAAGATGTTTTAAAAAGAAATTTTTTTTTATATAAAATGATTTACAAGTTTCTATGCAAATTTTAATGTTATTTGATATTTTTTACTATTTAAATTATACAGTATTTTTAAAGATTGGTTGAATTATGTATTTAACTAATTATGTGTTTTTAGAACTTTTTAATTAATATATGCACTTTTTAGCTATAAAATCTTATATAATGGGCAAAGTGAATATTAAATATAGGGCTCGATTTCAGGAGAAAACAATTAAAAGTTAATAAATATCAAGTTTAATCCGAGGTTTCAAAGTGTTGCAGGTAAAGTTATCCATCAAAGAAAGATGTGCATCGCGCGTGCGAAACGCTAAAGTTTCTTGTAGACCAAGCTACGGAGCATTTATAGGACCAAAACCACTTAACGAACTAAACCGCGTGTCCATAGTCATAAACTTGTTATTTGTGAAGTTGTTCATCACATTAGTTAAAATTATGCGTATAGCCACATAATAACAACGGATATTTCGTAATTAGTTTTTTAAAACCACATAATTGTTAAGAATTACAACATTACGGGTCTAATTGGTGACATAAAGAATGATGAGAAATATATAAAGAATGATGAGGAATATAATGATGAGAAATAATATATTCCTTTTCATTACTTAAAAAATATACTATTTACAAAAAATATTGTTTTCATTTGATTTCTTATCATTCTTTATTTTATAAGGAATTATAAAACAAAATTATTGCTTATAAAATTTGGGGAGCAACAAAACTATTTCTTATTACTATTTATTCCTATTATTTTGTTATTTTCATTCTTTTTCTTTTTATTCTTTTTGTTCCTTTATTGGTTACTAATTAGAGTTTTGTAAGAAATACGGATAGAAAGAGGGTTACAGTGTTGAGACGAATCTACTTTTTAATGTTCTGAAATTTTTCATAGATTAACAATTCAATGACTTGTCAAATCTCATTATAGAGCTGTATTAGTCTTCTGTCTAGCACCATTCAAGACCAAAGCTCTAATGTTTGGAAGAAAATATGCTCAATTAATCCGACCCATTATTACAAATCGTGGAGGTTATGAATTCAAAATCATTTCAGAATTCAAGTGGAACGCTTAAATGCATTGTCCATAATGAATCTCTGTAGTGGAAGAATTGTAAGCTTGACCTCAAGAAGTGTGGCCGCTCCAACGCAAACACATACATGCTATTGGGCATTCCGTTCATTCACACAAACCCAAACCCAAACCCGACCTTGTTTGGCGGTGGTTTATTTGTTGAGAATATTCTCTCATTTGCACTATAAAGTGGATCCAAAACTTTGAACTTTGTTAAGAATTTCTCACTTTGAGAATTCTTCTCAACTTACAATGTGTAACAAATGACTATTGTCCAAATTTTATGCTTTACACACAATTCATTTTGAACTTCCATTTCTCGTTTAAAATTATTTTGATTTTGACATATGTTTACAGTATGTTATAGTGTTTGCGAAGTCGAATCTATCACTCCCAAAATCTGATGAAGGAAATCATCGGTGAAGGTGAAGTATCCGGTAAAATGTCAGGCACACATTTTTCAAGATATAGTTTCAACACATTGGAAGTTTGACTGTTCAAAGAAAAAAAGGCATATTTGCATTTGTAGACACCAATGAGTTTTCGTTGACTAAAACTGTTTGTTGACTAAATCTAATGAGTTGTCGGCCTTTGTGACAAGAAGAATATTTGCAATCGCAGACACCAATGCATAAGTGTTTTTTAGTAACCTTGATTTCGAGGTCTTTATATTTTCGTGGGTCTCGACGGTTTATATATTTTGACACAAGAGTAAATATCCCTTTTAAAAGGAGAATGAACCTAGAACCGAATAAAACTGATTCGTCGCTATTGCACTTCTGGACCTGGTGACATGCATATGTTGCTTTGATTGTATCTTAAATTAGTTAATAAGTTTTATATATGAACTATTTGAATAAATAAGCGAAATGTTACACCCCTTGATTTTTTTTTTGTTCTTTATCAAATGTAAATTAAGAAGATGGAGACGAAACCGTTTTGATGGTCATCCTAATTCGGTGTTTGAACTATACATGTTTCATTGCTTACTATTGTGGGTTGATGCAGGCTTGGGCTTGACATCTTAAGGGCTTTACTGGTTTAAACATAGATGCAGTTGTCGTCGCGTGAGTTTGCGGAAGCGGGCGATTGCGGTTAACAACATTATTAAGTAATTTATACGATTGGCACAACGGTTAGAAACGGATGCGTTTGCGGGATACTTACGACTGATTAATTTGCGGGTGCAATAGTGAGTGCAATAGTGGTTAAACAATAAATTAACAATATAAGTATATTTTGTAACTATAAAAAACATCAAAACCCATATTATTATAAAAAACTGTAAAATTATTAATTAAATATAATTAATTATAAAAATTATATAATAGTATGTGTATAATATTTATGTTTATATTTTAATTTTTTTTAGTTTGGATAAAAGTTGTGATTTCAATAGAGAAATTTTTTTTTTGTATGGAGAGATATTAGATGAAAAGAATTTTAGTTGATAGATATATTAGTGATAGAGAGAAACTTTATCAAAATAATTAGAGTTTATAGATCTTATACATATAAAATTATGAAAGATTGTTAATGAATATTAGTTAAAAAAGTTTCAAATTTGTTTATTTATTTTTAATTATAATATTCAAATCTTATTTTTATAAAAAAATATTATATATATCTTGATTTTAAATAAATTTTGTGTTTTTTTTTAAATTTAAATTTTTATCTATCTACCCGCAATCGCCCGCAACCGCAAACGATAGTTGGAAGGAGTTTTTGATTTTGAGGGACAAAAAACAGTATAAAGCGTTTTGCGTGATTGTTGCCAAACGCCAGTAACCGTTACAATCCGCAAAAGCTGATGTGGAATACAGTGATTGGTTTAGAATAAACATGTTTTTCATTTTGATATATCATGGTTTTTACCCATTTTTAGACCATGATATAAGTGTTTTTATAGAGTTTTTTGGCTATTTTCGAGTCTATATAGAGTCTTTACAAGTTCAGGTACAATTGGAGCTAAATTGGAGATTTGGATACATTTTGGAGCTTAGTGGAATGAAGTCGGATTGAAGAAACACGATGAGTGTCGATCGACACTTCCAATTTCCAGAAGCGTGAAGTTTCCAGTTTTTAAAGAAAAGGAAATCTCCAAGACTTTTCCTAATCCTCCAAGGAATTGATGATTCGAACCTAGGCCTATAAATAGAGTTTTTCAGCCACTGTTTAGGCACAACACACACATTATTTTAGAGAGAGATTTGTAGAGAGTTTTTGGAGAGAAGAATTTGACTCCTTTAGAGCAAATTTGGAACTCCCTTTATTTCTTCTATTGATTTCTTTTATGCTTTCTATTCAAATAATGATTTCTGTTTCATTGATCGTGTCTGAGTAGTTTGCTAGTTAGGTTTAGGGTTTTTCAAAGGTGATTGATGAATTTTTAGGTCGAATTAAATTGTTAGGATAAAATCATTAGAGTTTTTCATCTGGATTTGTGTTTAATGCTGATTTTAGCTTCGCGACCTAGAATCTGATCTTAGGTTAATTAATAGATGCGAGAGTATTATTGATTACCTGAACTAATGTTAGATGAGCAAAATACCTATTCGCAAAGAGATTTGGTTTAGGATTTTGTGAACAATCGAACCTG
>JAHZTW010000004.1:67484766-67496271 GCA_020283515.1 Alliaria petiolata | reverse complement strand
ATTATATATAATGAAATTGATTGAAATCACAGGAGTTGATTCAGTAGAGGTGGAGAGAGAGATGGGAAGAGTGAGAGTGGTGGGATACGTCGACAGAAACAAAGTGCTCAAAGCCGTGAGACGAGCCGGGAAGAGAGCTGAGTTTTGGCCATACCCTGAGCCTCCACTTTACTTCACTTCTACTCAAAACTATTTCGTAGATCCTTCAAAAGAGTTTAAAGAGAGTTATAACTATTACAGACATGGCTACAATGGTACGGAACAACATGGTAATATCCCCGTAGGTTGTCGTGGAGACGACAGGGTTAGTAATATGTTTAATGACGATAACGTCAATGCATGCCGTCTCATGTAACTGCTTGAAATAACGACTGAAAAACTTGAGGCAAAAAGTATTTTTAATTTTATTATAGTTAAATGTTAAAATATTTTTTTTTAAAAAAAGAGAAGTCCTATTTTCTAAATTTGTATTGCGAATGCCATTATGGTGTGTATAAATGAAATTTAGTATTGTAAAAAAAAATTAAAAATTGACTACGGAATAATTCGTGGCCAATTGGCGCGCAGTTAATCTCATAGCAAACCGACATTGTAACATCACAAAGGCGACTAAATTAGAAACATCCCAAATTGATTGCTTCCTTTAATCATGAGATGAAATTGCTAAATCACTAAATCTCAATGCTCATCAGATATTTTTATTTCATTACTTGAAGTTTGATCTTACATAAGTTAAAAAAAAAAAAGTTTGCTCTTACACTAACACAAACACTATATATATATAAGTTGAGAACATTTTCTCATGCCAACAAAAAGATCAATCGATAAAGACATTTACGTTGCATCAAATTACTCTCTTTCCCATTCAAATCATCCTCTTTGACACCATAACCCACGCGTAGAAGCAAGTGTATTTTTTTTGCTTTTAACATTTGTAAATTTCAGAAAATGAAATTAATCATTTTCCTAAGGCGTTAATGGATCGGATTAATGGTCCGGAGAATTAATAACCATCCGAGCACTTGAAGTAGTAGAAAAAGTTTTGGACAGTCTTATGTTTTATTTTGAGAATTTGTCCAAACTACCACTTTTGATATTGTCATTTTCAATACTACCACCACTTTTCGTTTAAGCAAATATACCATAATTTAATTATAGAGAATTGTCCATAATACCCTTACTTTACACGGCTCATGAGGCTCAAAATCCCTAACCTCCGATTTCGATTTCACCGACATGGATCGAACGCTCTCCTTCTCCGATTCTCTCCTCCTCAAGATCCTCGCTTCGCGATTCACTCCTTAATTTCGCAAAAGATAAATTCCAAAATAGTCAGGTCATTAAAAACAATCACAACATATTATCACCTCCTCGTAGATTAAAAAAATTAGCTTCTTTCTCTTAAGAATATTATAAATGGAACCTCCATAACCAACTTGTGAAAGCAAATGATAACTTGAAGCGCAAACAAGTTTGAATCATGAGGCTGCTTTATTGGGACCACAAGGTGACTCGAGCTGATGGTTATGCAACCATGGTTGTGTTGGTGTTCCTCCTAGTGGAGGATTATATATATAGATATATATATATAAATATATAAAGACTTTTAATATGTGTTTGTGGCTACATAAGGGTCAAAAGCCAAGAGCCAAGTAGAAAAAGAAAGAAAAAGAGGCAAAAAGACAAGAGAAGAGAGAGAGAAGAAAAGAGAGGAAATAAGAGAGGTGAAAACTGTTTTCGTCCAGCTTCTTGAAGACGGTGATCGGAGGCTTGAAAGTTTTCTGATCGAGCTGAAACTTTGTGGAAAGCTTCGTGACTCAGTGGGTTTGAGATTCAACGGTGGAATTTTCATTTCAACGGTTGGTTTCTCGTGAATCGGGGTTTTAGCGTGGCTGTTCGCTGTAGTTGTTCAGCAGGGTATGTCTGGATTGTTTGGCAAATCCGACGGTGAGTTCTTCTCTGTTTGAGCTGAAATTTGGCAGAGCTTTTGTTGACTGGTTCATCTTTGATTTGTACGGTTGGATCTTCATCTGGTGTCCGGAATCCTAGTGAACCGAAGTCGTTTGTGACTGCTTATTTCGAGCTCTTGTATTGCTCTTGTGTTGCTCTCTTGTTGAGCTTGTTGTATTGGAGATTGCTCTGTGAGAGCTTGAGTCTCTGGATCTGTTCTGTGGAACAGGGAGGACGTGGTTGTAACTCATATTCATTTCATATAGTGAATTTTTGAGTGGACTACGGTCCCGTGGTTTTTACTCCTCACATCGAGGAGGTTTTCCACGTAAAATAAGTTTGCGTCTCCTTTACTTTCTGCATTGATAATTTTCTGCCATCGTCGAAGTATTTTTCTCACAGGTTCACACAAGTGCGGGGAACTTTATTCCGCTGCGCGATTGTTGCGTTTTGTGTTTTCCCCATCAGAGTGGTATCAGAGCTTCTGGTTTTGAGAGCTTTGAGTTATTGATTTGCTTGTGTGAACGATGGAAAATATGGGCAGGATGATAAGCTTAAATGGTGCTAACTATCATATATGGAAAGGCAAGATGGAGGATTTGCTTTTCGTGAAGGATTTTCATACGGTGTTTCAGGAGACCAAACCTGATAATATAACCGATGATAATTGGAAGCTGCTGCATCGCAAAGTGTGTGGTTCGATAAGACAGTGGGTGGATGATAATGTTTTGAATCATATTGAGAATGAGATTGATGCTCGTCTTTTGTGGTTGAAGCTGGAGCAGTTGTATGCTCGGAAGACCGGGAATAACAAGATGTACATGATTAAGAAGTTGATTGAGCTGAGGTATCAGGAGGGAACTCCGATGACGGATCACTTGAATGAGTTTCAGGGATTGCTCAACAAACTGTCTGTCATGGGAATCAAGTTTGATGATGAGATTCACGGTTTGTGGCTTCTTGGTACATTACCAGATTCTTGGGAGGTGTTCAGGATGTCTATTTGTAACTCCACATCGGATGGTGCTGTTTCGATGGACTTAGTGAAGAACAGTCTCTTAAATGAGGAAACAAGAAGGCAGTCAAATGCTAGTTCCTCACGTTCAGATGTTTTGGTTACTGAGTCAAGGGGGAGGAATACACATCGAGAGCCCAAGAAGGACAAGAGCAGAAGCAGAAGCAAGTCTAATAGATTTGCGAATATAGAGTGCCACTATTGTCATAAGAAAGGGCACACGAAGAAACATTGCTGGAAGTTGAAAAGAGACAACAAGCAGCAAGGAGATGGTGAAGATCGGGTGACAATCACCGATGATCAGTTTCTGATTCTCCATGATTGTGATGCCATTAATGTTGCATGTCAAGACACCAATTGGGTGGTTGATAGTGGAGCTACTACTCATGCTACATCGCAACGGGATTTATTTTCTACCTATACTCCGGGTAATTATGGTTCTGTGAAGATGGGTAATGATGGTTTAGCTCAAGTTGTTGGCATTGGTGATATTTGCTTGGAGACTAGTATTGGTACTAAACTTGTGCTTAAAGGAGTTAAGCATGTCCCAGATGTTCGGTTGAACTTGATATCCACGGGAAGACTTGATGATGAAGGTTTCTATAGCTTATTCGGTGGTGGTAAATGGAAACTTTCAAGAGGTTCTATGGTTGTGGCTCGAGGTGATAAGCTTTCATCTTTCTATTGGATGCAAGCTAGGATCTCTAAAGACATTGTTAATGCTTTGGAGAATGATGATGCCATGGAGTTGTGGCATAAGAGACTCGGTCACATGAGTGAGAAAGGATTGACTGTGTTGTCTAAGAAGGAGTCTATTCCAGGGATCTCCGGTTTGCACTTGCAGAAGTGTGCGCATTGTTTTGCGGGAAAACAACACAGGGTCTCTTTCAAGTCTTTTGCACCTTCTAGGAAACCTGAGATACTTGATCTCGTGCATTCAGATGTATGTGGTCCAATGAAGACAAAATCTCTTGGTGGTGCATCATATTTTGTCACTTTCATTGATGATCATTCCAGGAAGTTGTGGGTTTACACTATGAAGACAAAAGATCAGGTTCTGGGATATTTCAAGCATTTTGTGGCATTGGTTGAGAGACAAACAGGAAAGAAGTTGAAGTGTATCCGCAGTGATAATGGTGGAGAGTATTCTGGACCATTTGATGCTTACTGCAAGGAACATGGCATTAGGCATCAGTTCACGCCGCCTAAGACTCCACAGTTGAATGGGTTGGCTGAGAGGATGAACAGGACGATTGTCGAAAGAGTGAGATGTTTAATCTCACAGTCAGGCTTGGCGATGACTTTCTGGGCTGAAGCTTTGAGCACGGTTGTTCATGTGCTTAATTTGTCACCAAGTGCTCCATTGGAGAGTGATATTCCAGAGAGAGTTTGGACCGGTAAGGATGTTTCTTATGGTCATTTGAGAGTCTTTGGGTGCAAGGCATTTGTGCATATTCCTAAAGATGAGAGGTCGAAGCTTGAGTCGAAGTCGCGACAATGCGTGTTCATTGGTTATGGCCAGGATGAGTTTGGATACAGATTTTATGATCCTGTTGAGAAGAAGCTCATTAGGAGCAGAGATGTTGTGTTCATGGAAGATCAAACGATTAAGGACATTGACAAGTCCGGAAAACCAGCTCAGAGTTTTGAGAGTTTGATTGATTCAGAGGTTGCTCCTTCTACATCGGTCCACGGTGAGATCGAAGGTGAGGTTCAAGTTGATACACCCAGTGCAGATGCTCCTGCACATGATGATGATGGTATTGGTGATCATGGTGACGATCATGATGGAACACCAGCTACCGAGAACCTACCTGCTGTTAGAAGATCTGAGAGAGGTCTAAAACCGTCGACAAGGTATGATCCTAGTGACTATGTGTTACTTACTGATGGGGGAGAACCTGAAAGTTTTGATGAAGTTTTGGAAGATGAACACAAGGATAAATGGCTTTGTGCCATGGGAGAAGAGATGGATTCTTTTGATGAGAATCATACATTTGAGTTGGTGAAGTTGCCAAAGGGCAAGAAGGCATTGCTTAATAAGTGGGTGTACAGGATTAAGCATGAAGATACCAGTTTGCTACCTCGATACAAGGCTAGATTGGTTGTGAAAGGATTCAGCCAAAAGAAGGGGATTGATTATGATGAAATCTTTTCTCCTGTTGTGAAGATGTCATCCATTCGAGTTGTACTTGGATTGGCAGCGAGTCTTGATCTAGAGGTTGAGCAAATGGATGTAAAGACAGCTTTCCTTCATGGTGATTTGGAGGAGGAGATTTACATGGTACAACCGGAAGGCTTTGTGAAGAAGGGCAAAGAGGACTTAGTTTGCCGCCTGAAGAAAAGTCTTTATGGATTGAAACAAGCACCGAGGCAGTGGTACATGAAGTTCAAGTCTGTTATGGGGGAGCATGGTTATAAGGAGACTACTTCTGATCATTGTGTGTTTGTGCAGGTGTTTGGTGATGATGATTTTATCATCTTATTGTTGTATGTTGACGATATGTTGATTGTGGGCAGGAACTTGAGCAGAATTCAAGAGCTAAAGAAGCAGCTTAGCAAGTCCTTTGCCATGAAAGATTTGGGTCCAGCGAAACAGATTCTTGGTATTAGAATTGCTAGAGACAGAGGTGCGAGGTTGATTCACTTGTCTCAAGAGAAGTATATTGAGAAGGTACTTCAAAGGTTTCACATGGACAAGTCTAAAGGTGTTAGCACTCCTCTTGCTACACACTTTAAATTGAGCATTCAACAGAGTCCGAGTACATATTCTGAGAAGGAAGATATGGCGCGGGTTCCATATGCTTCTGCAGTTGGTAGTTTGATGTATGCCATGGTTTGTACAAGACCAGATTTAGCTCACGCTGTTGGTACAGTTAGTCGTTTTCTTTCCAAACCTGGAAGAGAACATTGGAATGCTGTGAAGTGGATTTTGAGATATCTTCGAGGGACTTCTAGCTTGAAGCTTACCTTTGGAGGTGATAAGCCATTGCTTGTCAGTTACACTGATTCTGATATGGCTGGGGATGTTGATTCCAGGAAGTCTACTTCGGGTTACTTGGTAACCTTTGCGGGTGGAGCTGTGGCATGGCAATCAAGGTTGCAAAAATGTGTTGCACTTTCTACCACTGAAGCTGAGTTTATAGCCGCAACGGAAGCTTGTAAGGAGTTGTTGTGGATGAAGAATTTTCTTGAGGAGATCGGTTTCAAGCAGGATAAGTATGTGTTGCTTTGCGATAGTCAAAGTGCAATTTGTCTCGGGAAGAACTCTACATTTCATTCGCGTTCAAAGCACATTGACAAGAGGTATCATTGGATACGTGATGTGGTTGCTTCTAAGGAAGTGGAACTTGTGAAAGTTCATACGGATGATAATGGAGCTGATATGATGACGAAGTCATTGCCGAGAGGGAAGCTTGAAGTTTGCCGAGAGATAGCCGGTATGGCTGTTTCCTCCACCTAGTCGGAGGGGGAGTTTGTTGGTGTTCCTCCTAGTGGGGTATATGTATATATATATATATATATATATACTTTTAATCTAATTGTGTCCTTATATAAAAGTAAAAGCCAAGAGGAAAAATAAAAAAGGAGGCAACAAAAGTCAAAAGGACACTTAAGCTCATTTTTGTGTTTAGCAGAAAAAGAAAGACAAGAGAAGAGAGAGAGAAGAAAAGAGAGGAAATAAGAGAGGTGAAAACTGTTTTCGTCCAGCTTCTTGAAGACTGTGATCGGAGGCTTGAAAGTTTTCTGATCGAGCTGAAACTTTGTGGAAAGCTTCGTGACTCAGTGGGTTTGAGATTCAACGGTGGGATTTTCATTTCAACGGTTGGTTTCTCGTGAATCGGGGTTTTAGCATGGCTGTTCGCTGTAGTTGTTCAGCAGGGTATGTCTGGATTGTTTGGCAAATCCGACGGTGAGTTCTTCTCTGTTTGAGCTGAAATTTGGCAGAGCTTTTGTTGACTGGTTCATCTTTGATTTGTACGGTTGGATCTTCATCTGGTGTCCGGAATCCTAGTGAACCGAAGTCGTTTGTGACTGCTTATTTCGAGCTCTTGTATTGCTCTTGTGTTGCTCTCTTGTTGAGCTTGTTGTATTGGAGATTGCTCTGTGAGAGCTTGAGTCTCTGGATCTGTTCTGTGGAACAGGGAGGACGTGGTTGTAACTCATATTCATTTCATATAGTGAATTTTTGAGTGGACTACGGTCCCGTGGTTTTTACTCCTCACATCGAGGAGGTTTTCCACGTAAAATAAGTTTGCGTCTCCTTTACTTTCTGCATTGATAATTTTCTGCCATCGTCGAAGTATTTTTCTCACAGGTTCACACAAGTGCGGGGAACTTTATTCCGCTGCGCGATTGTTGCGTTTTGTGTTTTCCCCATCAGGTTGTGTCAAGGTGGGACCACGTTTGGTGCTGAGCAACGGTCACTGCAGATACAAGACAAGCATGATTGTGCTTTGTACGGCAAGGACAAGCTGTCCGTTACAGCTCATGATTGAATGAAGATTTGGCCGGATAGCAAACGCAGTTTCAGGAAAGCACAGTGACGTTTACAAGGTGTGTTCTGCGATTGCTTTATGGTGAGAAGCCCTAGCTGTGTTATCAGTATAAAAGGCTACTCAAGGTGATAGAGAGAGTTAGAGAAAACTTGAGGAGAGTTAGAGAGAAAGAAAGATATATTTAGCATAAGCTTAAGAGTGTATTCTTTCGGTTACAAGAGATAGAACATAGTGAACTCTATAGGTGCTAGTGAAGGGCAATAGAGTGGGTCACTTGTTTATCTCAGTTTGTAAAAGATCTCTCATTGACTAGTGGATTCCGCGCAAGGCTCGGCGAGACGTAGCGACCCGGTTTGGGCGTGAACTCGTAAAAGTTTTCTGTGTGCTCCTGTCTTTATTTCTTTCCTTTTCTCTTTGTATGCTCTGCTTTCTTCCGAATCTCTGTCTCGTCTTCAACTCTTCCTCTGTTCTTGGTTCCAACTCAAGGAAAGTTGACGTCTTTGAGGCCAAGGATTCCTAACACAACTGATCAAGAATATCAAAAGTCCTACTCAACACATGCCTGCATTGTCTTAAAACACATTCATTTTGGATGTGATCTAGTGATCGAACAAGAGAGAAGTTATGACTAAAGCTCCTACCAGAAAACATCACCAAAATCCTTCATCAATAATCACGTTCAGTCTTTTTGGTTACAGGTAAGAATATAGTTAAGCAATATGTGGAGAAAAAAGTGAGCAGAAAAGAAGAAATAACTGACATCAGTCTTTTTACTCCATCGTTGAACATCAGACCGGTACCGTAAACAGAAAAGTGGTGCAAGTTTATAGCTCCAGAATCTTCAGATGCCTGAAAGGAAGCTGAAAGTTCTTATAAACAGTCCAAATACAGCTCTTATGCAGTGGGACATGAATTAATTGTCGAGTTATTTCTTTATCATTGAGTTCTAGACAAAATGTGTAATCAGACCACAAAGAGACGCAACTAAATATATTACCATAAGCAGTCAAAGGAAGCGATCACTATATAACAAATGCACATCTTCCGTACCTGATTCTCAGTAGCACTCCTTCTATATTGCTCGGCATTTTATTCTGTCATGCCATATTCCTCAAATTTTTCCAACAATAGTATTGACCAACACTTGCAAACACAAAACAAATCCATTTTATAAGGCTTTATTAAACCTGCAAACACAAAACAAATCCATTTATAAGGCTTTAAGATGCAGAACGTTGCCGCTGCCCACCAAGGACAAAAATCTGTAAAGTTTGACACAAAGAGAGCCATCAGAGTCACTGCAAAGAGTGAACCACCACGTTATAACCAAACCCAAAAAACCTCAAGTTCCTCTAGACTTAGTGTTGATGTTTCAAGAGTGTGGGTTGTGATGGAATCCAATCACATTCAATATACTTCATGACCAAAATGTAGTGAATAATCTGTACTTTGCTGTCATCGACCATGTAGTGCAATAATGAAAATCCTAAGATTCTAAAATTGATACAAGATGAAAATTTACTAAGCTAATCAAAACCAATCCTAAATTCGCCATATACATTCCAGTTCACACCATTGTCTTGCAGAGAACAAAACACATGATTAGTGTATTAGGCTTTTCTGTAAAAGAAGTGTTACCATCGCCATGATTGTTGGTACGACCACAATAGTAACTTATATAACCAGCATCACCAAGCCTTCTCTCTTTCATATTATCAAGCTATGTGTTGCTTACCCAATATAGTCCTAAATCAGTGATACAGAATCATGAACATTAGAACACATAAGTCATATACAAGTCGAACGTTGTCAAATGAACAAAGAAAAAGTGAAATTCAAACCCAAATTAGCCAAATCACTCACATTTATCTAATTCCCTAGTTGGAAACCATGATTGAAGCAAAAAATCAATGTAAAGGCTTACCATGATGAAATCGATGTCTAATAAGAGAGATTTGATTGGATTGGAGCTGATCTGAGATATCGAGGTTTATACGAGACTGTAAGACTCGACGACGAGACTCTTCAGAGACGACAAATCGGGAAGAAACTGGTTACGCGCGGCTCGTCGGAAACGACGAATCTGGATGAAACTAGAGCGGGTTACGCGCGGCTCGTCGGAAACGACGAATCTGGATGAAACTGGAGCCGATTACGCGAGGCTCGTCAAAGACGAATCTCCTCCGAAATTTTTTTTCTATAGACAGTTTTCCCCACATTTCTTTCATTCGATCAAGGGTAGATTGGTCAATCAACTTTAAAATTGAGGTACAAATGAAAATGACTAGCGCTTGATGGTAGTTCTGAAAAGTGGCATCACAAACGTAGTGATTTTGAAATTCTCCCTATTTTTCCGGTATAGTTTTCCGGGAGAATGGTTGAATTGGTAGAAACAATAACCATTAGAGTGATTAGTTACTAGGTCATCGGTCCGCACCGTGTGCGAGCTATAAAATATTTTATAGGTTCAATATATAATTATATTGTATATTGAAGTTGATCTATTTGTATATAATTAATTATGTATTAATAATAACATTATATGAATATTTAATAATAAAAAATAATGATAAATCAAATGAAAAATGTTCTAGATTTCAATAGAAATTAAAGATAAAAAGTCATTAACCAAGATTTTAAAATACTTCCTTAGATAAAAAGTGTAAATATGATGTAAGCATCAATGTTAATACATCAGTACTTGACAAGAAAAACGGAACCTGGAGTCATAAGGAGGAGAGCATGAAGTTGAGGAAGGCTAAGGAGACATGCGAGCTGAGCTTAGCTCAAATGGAAGCCAAGGCTTCCAAATGAGATGTGACAATTTGTACTCTTTTTCCTTATCCTTGGTTTTATCCCAATGGGTTTTCCAGGAAAGGTTTTAATGAGGCAAATTGGTTTACATGTTTTAAACACATCCGAAGCTCCAATGGACCCGATGGAAAGCTACGATCACTTATTGAGTCACTCCGGCCAAACCAAGATGAACCAAGCAACAAATCCAATTGTTTTGGATTCTCAACTCATCAGAGGTCTACGGAGAGTTGGAATCAAGACCAAATTTATTTTGGTTTAGGAGATATTAATTTTACAATTGGGGTAAACCGGAGCTTTCCCGATTTGGACATAGGCGCACTAAATGGAGGATTCCGACCGAACCAGAAGGAATTAAGCAACGAAACGACTTGGCGTGGATTCATGGCTCAACCAGGAAGCTCGTCAAATTGGTTTCACATCAAAACTGTTCAGATGAGAAAGTTATACAACTTCTAAACCGGAGGAGCTTCAACCAGCTTTTGTTCGACTTTCCTTATTTGGATGCTTCCACACTTGGAGAGGTCATTGAAAAACGGTCATATTACATTTATTTGGGACGTGAAGGATCTTCCAGAAGACTATCCAGCCATGGAATTATTCAGAAAATATCAAGATACAAGTCATTAAAGCCCAACGGCTAGTTGAAGATTATACAACACTCTTGCTTGATACTTGCCTTCTTTTTAATGCTAGTTACCTTTTGTTTTTCATTTCTTGAGCAGCATTATATAAGCTCATTTGCATTGTATTCTCAATTCACCAAGTTTTTATCAATCAAAGTTTATTTTTGTTTCAAAGACAAGTCTATCTTTTGAATCAAATCTGTTCCTGCGTTTTTACTAAGTTCTTTTGAGGGATTCAGAGAGCTTGTGAGGCGTGTAGAATCTAGTTGTTCTTGTGAGGATTAGCCCTTGAAGAACTAGAGTCTAACTCTTGGTGTTTGGAGTTCAAACACAATCGGTTTTCAAATCATCTTAAACCATTCTTCCATCCATCTTAGCTTGAAGATCCGATTTCAAGTGGAACAAAACTTGGAGCAATCCAGGCTTGTGTCATTGGTATCAGAGCTAAAAGCTCCTATCCAAGGTGTTTTCTATCCTTTTCCTTAAGTTTTTGCATTTGTTTCCTTCAGTTTTAATTTTTATTTCTTATAAAAAAACTCAAAAAAATCATTGTTTCTGTTTTGTTCTTATTTCCAGAAAAATCAAAAATCAAAAAAAAAAA
>JAHZTW010000004.1:67455682-67484723 GCA_020283515.1 Alliaria petiolata | reverse complement strand
TAATATTAAAGTATTGATTAATTTTCTTATATATTATGTAAACGTTATATTTTTATACATATACAGTTTTAGTGTTTAACAACAATCACACAAACGTTTCATATCGTTTTATGTTTTTTGAAACTGATTTATTTTAAAACTTTTTATTTTTTTCTACCGTTTACATTAACATATAATTGCAAATGTAAAAGTTTTATTAAATAATAATTAAATTCTTATAATATGTCTTGAATATTATCTATACAGTGCTTTCTTTTTTCTTTACACAATATAATTTTGGCAATATATATATTTTTCTTTGACCTATTGCTAATTGAACCAAAATAGGTTTTACCATTTTTACTTATCATAAGAGCGGGTAGATAGTTGGTCCGCACGCTCGTGTGTACCAACCACCTCACCGCTCTTAGGACATATAGAGATTTAAATAATATATATGAATTGTTTAATAACTAAAATTAAAATTGGACTGTAATCGAGGTTAACAAAATGCACACACAACAAGTTCGCATACGACTTTGATTTTTGCATATTTAATATTTATATACACACACATATTTGTGAAAAAATCAAAGTATGCCTTTTATGTGTTAAAAAATAACAAAGTGTATGTTTTATAATATATGGTTGAATTTTAAAAATAAATAAATACGTATATTTATGCATGTACGTATGAGTTAAAAATATGTGAATTGTAATATTTAGGTGGTGGTTAGTTTTTCTGATATTTTCTGCAAACTTTATGTTTTTACACGATGCAGTTTTTGGTATTTAAGAACAATCACGAAAACCGTTTATATCGTTTTTTATTTAATCAAAATTTTATATTTTTCAGCATTTTATGATATATGGTTTCAAATTAAAATTTATATTAAATATTAACAAAATTACAAAGAATTTTTTAAAAATTGAAAATATAATATTTGACTTTATCATGAAAATCAATATAGCACATTGGATAATCTATTAGTGATTTTCCTTTTCAATAAAAATTATAATCAATATTTGTTATAAAATTTGTGAAATCATAATTTATAAAATTCTCCGTCCGCTCATCTCTTTGAACAATATTGAGGAATTGGTTTGATAAAGAAAATAAATTTATTATGGTTGGCATGCATGCATGTGTTCAATATGAAATTTGAGTTGCAAATGCGTTTAATATAAAATTTGTTTCTTAAGACTTTTAAATGGCTCCGTAAAACAAAGCACGAGAATGTTACGGAAAAATAAAACCGTAGAGAATTATTTTTATTTTTACTTCTACTTCTTATTCATATTTGTTTTATCTTATTATAATTTTTTTTTATCCAGTTACATTTCATTTTATTTCTGATCTCAAATTATCGATCTAAATGAGACTATATATGAGTATGATATAAACTTTTTATTTATTTAAAAAAGAATAAAAGATAAAAATCAAATTTCTATGTAAAAGTTAATTGTATTTTTGTTGTTTTGACTGCTTGAATTCTGAATCTTATTTTTGTATTGGTTGAACTGTTTTGGAATTGACAAAAAAACATGTTTTATTTTGAGATAATAGAGAATTAATTGATTTCTTAATCTGTGTGCAAATCTCTAAAACATCATATAATATAAAACGGAGGGAGTATTATTTTTATATAAAAATATAATTTATATTGGTTGTAAAATTTTTGTAGTCATATTTTATGCAATTTATTATGAATATATGTACAAAAAATTGAAATTATAGTAATTATTATTTTCTGTTAATTTAAATTTATTAATTTTGTGTTATAATCTAGTGTATTCATGTTTTAATTTTATAATTTATTTAATTTTAACTCAACCAATCAAAACATTTCGATTATTTTAGAAAATTTGACATGTCACATTTACATGTCATCAAAAAAATACACTAACTTTGATTGTAAAGTTGACAAGTAAGCTTTTTTCATTAAAATGAATTCTCAATTAATAGGTAGGAGGATGTGATACGAAGATTAAACCTTAAATCGTGTACGCTTAACCCATGAAAGTGTAGACCCTACATCCCGTAACACAAATATATACCGTAAGTTGTGTACACTTAACCTATGAAAATGTAGACCCTACACCCCGAAACACAAATTTAAACCCTACTATAAACCCTAAACCCTAAATTTTTTAGAAATGTTTTCAAAATTTTAGAAACTATTATATGTTAATATAAATTTGTATGTAAAATTTGAAAAATTAGAGTTTTTGGAAAAAAAAATTAAAAGCATTTATCTCTCTCCCTCACGATCTGATCTCTCTCTCTCTCTCACAATCTCTCTCTCCCTCACGCTCTCCCTTTGATTCTGATTTGGATTGAAAATCTCTCTCCCTCACAATTTCTCTCTCTCTCACGATCAAAATTTCTGGTTTTGTACAAATTTTAAATTGACTCGGTTGATTTGGGAATTAACGGAGAGAGATTAACAAACGTAGGTGAATAGTGGATTTGCCATTAGAAAAAAATTTGAGGAATAAAATGTCATTGTGTAGGGCGAAAATGTTAGTTTCTTAATGAAAGATATGTGAGCGTTATATTAACATATTTTATCGAGATTCGGCATTAGATCGTGAATTTTTTCAAAAAATAATGCAAAAACAGTTGCAAACAATTATATTGAATTTAACTGTTCTAAAATAATTGATGATAAATTAGCAGATGAATAAACTATAAATATATGTCATCAAAAGCTAAATTAGCAAATTAGTTACACTGATAAGTGCAGAAGCATATTTTGTTGGGTAGAGCGCTCTTATAGCAATTGCCAATCCNGCTAAATTAGCAAATTAGTTACACTGATAAGTGCAGAAGCATATTTTGTTGGGTAGAGCGCTCTTATAGCAATTGCCAATCCCGCCTTTCCTCCTCCTTTTACATAGAGCGGCACACGACTCTTTTAAGGCATAGGTCCCTTGGCAAATCGACACATTTTGGCACAGTAATGAGGTATTTGGCGATCATTACATTTTGTTCTTTGTGCTTCAATAACCACCGTTCCTATTAGAGATTTACGACATAAAGGGTCCAAATGCTAACATATAAATTTTGCTAAATGTGGAATTTGCCGGAATTGTTTTTGTGCTTTTTGGCAGAATCTGACTGAATAACTATAAATTCAAATGGTAACCGAAGAATCTAGCTGAATAAGTGAAAATATTTATAAGGTAAATGGTCTAAATGGTTACAAAATAAATAAAATATAGTGCCAAAAGTTTAAAATTTTAACTTTAGTGTTTACTTATCATGTTATAAATGTCAATTTAAATTTTATAAAGTTATAAGTACTCTATCTATAAAATAACAAAGAATTTTTATTTATTTAAAATTAACATTCATTTTCGAATCTTTAAAGATTATCTAACTGTTAACTGATTTGAATCAGATAGTCATTGGAAAACACTTTTCCATGGTATTTTCAGAATATCACATTAATTTTAGTAGAGTTTGTCATGTAGAGAAAAAAAAATCATAAATACAAAGCTTTAAAATCAATAGATGTGGTTTCATATTAGAAGGAGTTGGAATTCCTATATAGAACTTAGATCCCAACAAAGTTTCAAAAAAAAGAAAAGAAAAAAAATTTAGATCCTAACAGTCATTCGCTCAAACAAAGTAACATACAAATCCACTCAGACAAAATCTGACACCCATCTTATACAATTATTTTCACCAATAAAACCTGTAATATATATGATTTATGATTTATATATATGGTGAATACCTAAAATAAAATAACAAGTGAATACTTGAAAAGTAAATATTTAAAATATAAGGTAAATAATTATGAAAAAAGTATATTACCAAAAATTTAAAATTTACACTCCTAAATAATTAAAAAAGTATATCACCAATAGTTTAAAATTTATACTCTAGTGTTATAAATTTCAATTTACCTTTGATAAAAGTAATAAAATTTTCATTTTTAAAATAACATAAATGTTTTATTTAAAATTAACAAATATTTCAGTTTCCAATTTTTCCGGTATCTTTTTTGTTTTTGAGGTTTTTTTTAACTGATTTGAATGTCAAAACCATCGGAAAATACTTTTCCATCGTATTTTCAGAATTTTACTTTCGTTTTAGGAATTCTTGTCCTCTAAATGATTAAAATCTCTTAAATACAGACTTTAAAATCAATATATTTGGATCTAAATTTGATCTTGATGGATCTGAGATTTTACTATCTAGATCTATTTATGACTCTTCCAATTATCCAAAAAAAATTCGTGAAATTGAGTTATTTTGGAATATTTTCGTTTCTTATTATTACAAAAAATAAATCATATCAACAAAATAATTACTATAAAATAATAATAAAAACATACAAAAACTTGATTTATAATATTAATAATATATTAGCAAATATAAAACTGAAAATGAAACATGCAAGACGTAAACATATTACAAATTAAAAATATATTATTTATAAACTTAAACTGATTATTATATAATATCTATCTTTTGTCATTTAGTGTAATTCCACAATTTTTCATAATTTTACAATTGCATTCAACTGGTAACATGTCAAAGATATTCAGCCATATTCCTCACCATTTCACAATTCCTCATACACCATTCAGACCCTTTCAATTCCTATTTTTTAACAAATAAAATAAAGCTTTTCAAAAAAAAAAACAAAGTTTGCGTATTTTCGTAAGAAAAATAATCATATATTAATAATGATGACAAGTATATCATTATAACTAAAACAACAATAACTACATATAGTAGTATTTGTTTTATAAATAAGATATAAATTTTCAGAAAAGAAAGAAAGAAAAAATCCGATAACGAAAAGTACAAGCATGTAATGTCCCAAAATTTTAAGGCAACATCTATAAAGTTAGATATAATCTTTAATTTAAAATACCTAATTTTTACACGTTTTTTGGTGTCTTTTTTTAAATCTGTTTACCGAAAAGCAGAAGTAAGTTAATAGAAACAGTTGAAAAAGTACTTCAAAAATAAAAATAGAGAATTTTAAAAATAATACTTTTATGATATCTTTTTTTTTGTCACAAATACTTTTATGATATCATTTTTTCAAAAATACCACTGTTTGTTGTCCATTTTCAAATTCTACTTTTTATATATGTAAGGTCATTTATAAAAATACAAATATACAAACGTTTATAAATTAGGTTGTAAAAAGTGGTATTTTCATAAATAGTATCATAAAAATGGTATTTATTAAAAATTTCTTTTTGACAGCATATCATAATTGATTCATTTTTCTAAGTCTAAGAAAAACAGTTAGAAAACAAATACAGTTAAACTCAATTTTCTATGAAACTCTGTTAAATAGGAAGTTTATATAAAAAGGTTAATTTGCTATTATAGAATTCTGTAATAAATTAATATATTATTTTTACCTAATCCCGACGTACATTTGACAAACATGATATTGATAATCAGTTTTATTTAGAATATATCATAGTTGGATTTATATCTCAAACAGAAACAACATGCTATTGCTATATATTGTCTATTGATAACCAATGCTAATACATTAAAATGGGTGTAAACTAAATACGAACCTATACCAAGGATCGAGAGTTGAAAATGTTTACCCATGCTGTTTGACTATGAGTTGATGATAATGTTTTATACATTAGAAAAAATAGGAACAAAATGTACGAGTATATATATATATATATATATATAATATACGTAAGAAATTATATAGATGTATGATGTATCTCACTTTGATACATATCCAATTTAGGCCATCCACCTCCTTAAATTTTGGTTTCAAGGACTACATAGATTTAGGGTTGTTTGTTCGTCGGATAAGTAAAAGCTTAAGGACCACACTATTTTCTGAGATAGGAGAAGCTGAGACACATTGCCACATGAGTAACAAGAGAGACTAACTTAATTACGGAAAGGAATACGTAGAAATTGAGATGGAGATGTTATGTAAGCAAATTAAGCAGCTTTTTGTTGTTGTTTGATGCGGGGTTTCTTTTACTTCAAGTTTTACCCCTAACATAGCTGCAAGTGCACAGCAATCACAGTAGTATATTAAGGGATCGAATTCACAGAGATTGTTGTTTTGCGAAAGTTCTAAGATTTCCAACTTCTTTAAACCAAATGGGGGCTTGGGGGATGCAGCGTGTCACGATTTGCAGTAATGATATCAAGCAGCAGAAAAGAATTAAACGGTTGTAAATCAATGAATAAAAGGCGTTGGGTTCAGGGACATTCTCCGGGGTTCATGGATCGGATCTAACAAGCAACAAGATAGGTTCTAGATGATTTAATAGGTTAGGTTCTTAAGCTGAAACGGTCGACTATGACTACCCCGCCTTCACGGATCTAGCCACCTGCGTTTGTCTTTCACTGCAGATATGATTTCTCATCCCACGATGCAAGAAAACCGCACATACATATCATTCACCTATTTGTAAACACTCGCGGTGCGGTCTGTCGATATGCCTAAACATCTTACGGTGCGATCCGCTCGTTAACTTCTAGATCCAGACGATAGACCACATGTTCATGTATCTAGTCGTCCTGGAATCAGTTGCTAATTGATCAGAGAAGCAAACATGCAATAAGAACAAGACATCAACGAAGATACCTAAAAGGAACTCTATCTCTATCAACCTAGCGAAATCAATCCATGATTAAACCCCTTCGAAAATCCCCTTAAAAACCCAACTAGATGACTACTCGTTCATGGGAACGAGAGACATCTTTAAGATATGAAAGGTGCGAATTGTATTAATAAAAAGAACAAAGTGAGAAAACTACTTCAAGGGAAATCGGTTGAAGAGATGTTTTCTTAAAGTATTGAAAAGTAAAGAACTAAGAACAAAAGATGAAAGGGAAAAGAAGGAGGAGTAGGCGGCTGCAGAAGAATTCTCTCTCGAGGTCTTCAACTCCGGGGTCGTCGAACTCTCTCTCTCTCTCTCTCTCTCTCTCTGTGTGGCGCAGAAGTGTTTCTGGAAAAGCTCTCTGTGTGGTCACCACCTCTTCTGAAACCCTAAGGTTCCTTTATATAGGCTCCCGGTCTTCAGAAAGTGGGCTTCGCGTTTTAACCTCGGGAAAATATCGGATAAGTGCAAATGGGCTCGGGATGGGTTGGAGTGGTGTGGCCGCACGAACGACTAGGCGTGGCGCGGCCACTGGTCTTCTGAGGATCTGTGGCGCGGCCATCCTTCTTCTGGAAATGTGTCTGACGGGCCTTCTTGCTTCCTTCGTAACTTGAAATCCAACCGTGCGATTGAACTCAGATCACCTTGGCATAAAAGACAGCTGGAAGGGCTATCTTGTCTCCAAATATGAGCTTGATCTTGTGGTGGGAAGGTCGTCATCTGATGCTGAACTTATGGCTCCGAGCACATGTCCTTGAAGTTCCCGTTTTGCACCAAAATGTGTCCTTTTTGTCCAATTTTCCTGAAATGACTCTTAACTAGGAAACGTGAAAATCACTTTAAAACCGTTGAAAACCGGGTTAAAACACTTATAAAAGATCTTGAAATAATAGGTTTTAGGAGTAAAATATGAGTGTTATCAACTCCCCCAGACTTAAACCTTTGTTTGTCCTCAAACAAAACGCAGACAAAGCCTGGAAAAGAGGTTTGAAAATATAGGAACTAGCAAAAACTCAGCGAGCGTCTTTCTAAGGCATAAGTCATCGAACAAGTCTATCCAAGCTCAGCCTAGAAAATTCTCACTATAGTTCCTTCAACACTAGTCCCTTGCGAAACTTTCACTATCTAAACTTCAAGTTTTAGTCAACTAGCTCTCTAAGTAGTATTAAGTTTGGCGTGATCCTTGTCAAGGGATATAAAGCTAGATTCAACGAGGTTAGATATATAAAGGCCTTTATTGGTGAGGTTTAGAGTGTTTCGGGTTACCGTATAAATCTCCGGAAGGTGCGAGATATTATGCAAAACAGCAAGAGAAGGTGGAACTATTGAGATCCACGATTTCCAATCACCCTCCGCAAGTTCTCCTTGATACAGCCACCCCCCAGACTTAGTTTCTTGTTTCTGGCTCAGATTGGATGGCGTTTAAAACTTCTCACCATATCGGTTAGGCTCTGCCTCTATGCATGTCACGATTCTCTTAAGGCTCTTAGGCATTTTCTTCCCGTTTCTTTTTTTTATATGGATAAGTACTGTCATTACTCCAAAGAGTTCGGGTCCTCTATCCGAGTTATTATTATTATTATTTTTTTATGAAACGGGAAGTGCCTTGTTGTGAGAGTCTTAAGGATCGCAAGAATATTACCATTCTTTCGAGTTTTCAGAGGCATGAGTTGTCCTTCTTTTGTAGCTAACACTTCCGTTCCTTAACCATTCGATCCTTCGTTTTGAGTGACTAGAAATCGTGTTGTTCCTCCCTCTCCGGCGTTTTTGCACATATCTGCATATGGTGAAAACAAGAAAGTTGCATGAGGTATGAAAAGATGGTAAGGGTTTCGGGTATGGTACCAACTATTGATGAGTTGGCCGTTTGGGAACAACAAGGGAGTGTGTTTAAATAGAAGAAGATGTCCCGAACGTTCTGGCTTTTTCGTTGAATGTTTACATCTGTTGAGAAGGAAATTAATAGTTAGTTTAAAGTCCAATAAAAATAGAGCTAGTGTATTCCTTCCGCTGAAGTCTCTATAGATCGGCATTCTCCAGGATTTCGCATCTCTGACTTTCTAGCTACTGCCTAGTCTAGTACTAAAGCTTGAAAGATCTGTCACTAGAAATAGCGTAGAAGCACACTGGTCGAATATCATCCTTGGTTTTGCATCATAATCCCTAAAACCATATTATATATATCGAAATACATCATTTTTAGTTCTTAAAAGAAAAAGACTCAAATAAAAACCAAAACAAAAGCAAAGTCATTAGTACGAACTCCCCCCAGACTTAAATCACACTGTCCCCAGTGTGAAAAAGTGGTGACAGGTCGGGAATGACTGAAATAGATGAAAAATAAAGCATAAATGAAAAGTAAAGGATAGGGGTGGAATAGATGGAACCAGGCTCGTAAACGGGAAGAGTGTTGGCCGAGACGCGAAGTCTTCTAGGCATCTGAACTCAGGGTCTAAAGGTTGCCATCTATGTGTCCTTTCTCTCGAAGCTGTCGCGCCATCTTCTCAAGCATCTCGTTCTGGCGTGCTAGTTGCTCCTAAAGTGCGGTGATCGCGGGATCAGTCGAGGTGGACGGTGCAACGGATCGTGAGGTACTGCACATGGAGGAGGATGAGGTGTGGTGAGTCCTCTGGCGGATCGCTTCTCTCCTAGCCTTGGCGGCTACATACTCTCTAATGGTAAGCGGTAGACGTGAGAACTCGGTACGGAACTCATCATGGTTCGGGATCCACTGTGGTGAACCTTCTGAAAGGCGCGGGACTGTAGGAGATGGTAAATAGACCGTGCGGTTGTCTCCCTTCCCTAGTCTGTAACGGTATCCGAACCTGTCTGGATCCATGGCTGCGCCTGTCAAGTTCCTGTCCGTCTGAAACTGGGACAAGTCAAACCAAGCCTCATCTAAGGGCGTCTCAATGCTGGTGTCTACTCCTGCGGCCTCCATGATCGCTGTGATGATGCCTCCATAAGTCGTGAAGGCAGTCTCGCATCTAGGTGCGGTGACGTCGTGCTTCACTCGCACGAGTCTTTCTGCTAGGATGCATCCAAAGCATGCTGAAAGTGGCTCGTCCCTAAAGGCGGACTGAAGTAGGACGAGCTCTGGGATGAGGATGCATGATTGGTTGCTGCGAGAGTAGAGTCGGTGTGCTATGAGGCGGTGCATGAAACGCACGGCTGGATGTGAAAGAAAGGCGGACGGATGCCTTCCCTTGTCGTAAATGCCTCGGCCCATGAGTCCCCAAATGTCAGCACTCCATTCTTCTTCAATGCTTGTCTCGCTCCTCAAGTCAAAACCAAATATCTCGCAAAGTCTAGGTATGCTCAGCTCATACTCTCGAGAGCCAATGGTGAAATAGAGAATACCGTCTTTCGGATGTGATTTCCTTCCTCTCTTGTATGTCAGCTGAACCGAAGCTAAAAACTCTTGAGCGAGTCCCTTGTAGGTGGGTCGATCAATTTCCATGAAGGTCCTGAGCCTTAGCTTATCCGAGTACCACGTGACATCCTCGGTGATGCCCAACGCATCTAAAGCGGAGTAGTCGATCTTCAAGGTTGTTCTTACATCCATCTTCTTCATCTCCTTCAAATAATCAATGTTCGGGTCCATTGGTGCTCCAAAATTTCGGACCTTGCGCTTAGGAGGAGAAGGGTTCAGCTCTCTTGTTGGCTCTTGAGGTGGAGGATCGTCGCGGCTTGTGCATACCTTTTGCGATTCGAGGAACTTCCTCCTTTGCTCCCTCATATATTTCCCTAGAGTGGTGTTTAGACTCGGGTTCCCTAGCGGTGTTACGTGTTCTTGCTGTCGCGAAGAACTCCTTGAAGAGCTTAGTTGCTCTCTATACTTCGAACGTATCTCGTAGTTTCGGTCGGAACTCATTGTACCTTGCAAAATTAAAACAAAAACTCGACCAAGCATGTGAATTTGATGTGTCATATGGATTCTCAAGTGCAATGATATACAAGACATATACCAAGAGTTTCCAAGACTAAGACTAATCGAGTAATTGCATAAATTTCAAGATCAATTTGGTACTCACACCCTATTTTCGGATTTTTGGGATTCTAAACCAAAATTTTTCCAATAAATCGATTTTGTCAACTTATTATCATCAAACTTTGATCTCTAAGTGATACCTAGCATGAATCAAGTCCAAACCAAGCAATTCGTCCAATAATATCTCCAAAAATCGGTTCTTAGAGCATGCTACAAAATTTTTTTTTTATCTCAAAGACTTCAACTTTTAGATATATGGTTGCAAAAATCGAGATCTAGGCAACCTAAATCATCAATCCAAGGTTCTCTATTATTATCCAAGCATCCTAGACAATTTTCTAGTCAAGCAAGAGAGATCTCAAAATTGAGTTCTTTAGAGATTTGTAAAATTAGAGACCATGCCTTGTAGATGAGGATGAATGAGTTTTAAAAAGTGAATACTCTTCGAAAATAGATGAGCTTAGGCCAAAGAATTTTTGAAAACGGTTTGGATTTAAAAAACTTAGAATCTCCCAAAAATCTCCAAGTCTCTTGGGAGAGAAGAAGAAAAGAGAGTTTGATCCTAAAATTTCTCTTTTGCTTTTCAAAAGGTGTTTTTATCACCAAAAGCCTTTTATTTTCAAAAATTTTAAAACGAGAGAACTTACCTTGCGTGTTGGCCACGAATCGATTAAATCCGTCATCTTATATTAACGGGAATAACTTTTCGGTGCGGGATTGTACCAAAACGCGGGAAGCTCGGTTCGAGAGGAAAAACGTGAGTTTTCCGGGTTGGTCGCTCAGACGACCGCTGGCCGCGCCATGGCCTGTCGCGGCCGCGGCCAAGCTGCTTCCCTCCACGCGGTCATGGTCCGTCGCGCGGCCACGGTCCTTCTCGCCGCTCCACGGGCTATGCTCGTGCGACTAGCCTCCTTCTGAGACTCCTCTTCATATTTTTGGGTTTTTCTTGGTTTTATATATATTTTGTTTTATATTTTTTTTTTTTCTAAGTACAGAAAACTTGCAAAAACTAGATGTTAGACATGAAAGAAAGAAAAGAAATCAAAAACACGTGCCGGATGGGTTGTCTCCCACCAAGCGCTTTTGTTTAAGTCGTTTATCTCGACTTTGTTTGAAGCTTAGGCAGTTGGGGAAAGTGCTTCGGGAGTTGTCTCTCCTGAAGCTTCTCCTTGCTTCCGTATCAGCAGCGTCCCTCCGTTTACGTTCTTTATAATTTTAGCTTCTAAGATTACCCGCTTTGTCTTTTCAACTGACTTCAAAACATCCTCTTCACCCAACTCTTCTAGCTCTGGAGGAATCAGAATTTCGATTCGGGAGAAGGGTCTCGAGTGGAGCTGGCCTGCCCTTAATATCATCCCCTTTTTCTCCTTCTTAGTCGCGTGGTTCTTCGTTTCCAGAGGCGGAGTGCTCAGCTCCTTTGGGTAGTATCTCTTCTGGCTTATATGTAGGAAGACTACGAAGTTGCTTACGTGGTCGATCCTTGCTCCTACCGTGGCCAAGAAGGGTCTTCCATGTATCAGTGGTTTGTCTTTGTCTTCCCCCATGTCGAGCACATGGAAGTCAGTAGGTACTATCTTATATCCGACAAGAAGTTGAACGTTGTAGAGTACGCCATTTGATTTCTTCCTTGACGAGTCTCCGAACACTAGCTGCGTAGGTGAGGGGAAATAAGTCGCCATTCCTAACCTTTCAGCGATTGCCATTGGCATGACATTGACATTGGCTCCTGTGTCGCATAGACAATCCTTGAAGTTGATTCCCGTGATCGAGCATGGGAAAGTAAATGCGCCTGGATCATCTTCTTTCTTCAGTCTGTCGAACCCACGGTTCTCCGGAGTATCGAAAGGTGGACTGACAGCCTTTCTTTATCATTGGGAAGAGTGGGACGAACCTGCACTTTTCTCCCATGGTTAGCTCTGGATCCTTAGCCTCGTTGGCGACTGCCGAGATCGCGTTACAGAATCCTTTCGGGTTATCCTCTACTTTTCCGGGAAAGATCCCTGCTTGTCTCTTGATGGCTTCAGCGGTTTGAGAAACTTTCATGTCTAATTTCTTCATGTGGGAAGACAGGGTTTCGAACTTTCCGTTAAAGTAGTTGTACATGCAATCTACCTTGATGTTGAGATCCTTGACCGATTTTTGTTGAGACAACAGCAGTTGTTGCATCAGTCCTTCGAGTTTGTCTTCTCGTGACGGGTAAGGTGCGTTCGGTGCAGCTTGCGGCGTTACCTGTTGGTTATTGTAGAGCGTGAGCTGAGAGTTGTAGGGTTGCTTTGCCTGGTAGCCTCCGTTGTTTCCGTCGTTCACGTTCTGGAACTTGTTCTGGAAGGGTTGTCCTTGAGGTGGATACACTTGATCTCGCGGGTTCTCCACGTTTGGGTTTCGGTATGATAAGTTGTTGTTGTTCCTGAAGTTGTTGTTGAATCCATTGTTGAAGTTTCTGTTTGGATATGAATTATGCCGTCCTATGAAGTTAACTTCTTCTTCTCGCGTGTAGAACTCGTCTCCATCGTCTCTCGGGCTAGATTCTTCTCTTTCCGCCGCGGTCTCACACGCACTGATACTGCGATGCTGTCCCTTGAGCACCTGGCTCATCATATTCTTCAGCTCGGTTATTTGCTTAGAATCAGAGTCTCCGGTTCTCGGATTCCTATCATAATCCGGACAGTTATTGTTGTTGCTTACATCGAGGTTCTCGATGAGTGCGCGTCCTTATCGCTCCATCTTTGTTGTAAAATCTCCATTACTGGCCGTGTCGAGCGAAAGTTGGTATTTAGCTTGCAGTCCGCGGTAGAACGTGTTTAGCAAGCTGGCTCCGGAGAAACCATGGTGAGGACAGTCGCGTTCATAGTCCTTGAATCGCTCCCACGCCTCAAAGAATGATTCGACCGGTCCTTGTTGAAAGCCTTGGATCTTGTTTCTCAGCAGGTTGGATCAGGACTTAGTGTAGAAGTGATTGAGGAAGGCAGACTTGCATTCCACCCAGTTAGTGATCGATCCTGGTGGTAAAGTCTTCAGCCATCTATGAGCTTTGTCGCTCAAAGAAAATGGGAATAGCTTACACTTCAGATAGTCGGGAGGGATTCGGTTCGTCTTTGTGGTGCTGCAGATTTCCTCGAATAACTCGATGTGGTCCATCGGGTGCTCGTTTGATAGTCCGTGAAACTGATTTTGCTTCACCAAAGAGATGATCTGCGGTTTGATCTCCAACTCGTCCTCATGGGGGACGTTAACTTGAATCGCTGCTCGATTCTGAAAGTGCTGATCAGGTGTATCGTGATCGGCTATCGTGCGGTTCCTATCTCGCCTTTGTGTCACAAAGTGGTGGTGGCCTAGTGGTAGTACAAAGGAGTTGGTTCCCTTGTGCCTCGGGTTCAAACCCCCTTTCGGAAGGAGGTATATTCTTTAAATCGAAATATAGAAAGGGCTAACTCCGGGTACTGGGGAAGATTCCGGGCCCAAAACTTCTACAGTTAATTCAAAAAAAAAAAATTATATGCCCACTATATGTACTACCCATATTTTTCTTATTTTTTCAAGAAAAATAAATAAATTAGGACTCGGAATCCACCAAAGCCTTACACCCTTGAATCAAGTCTTAGTCGCGAGATGGAGGTGATGAAGATGATGAGTTACCGGTTTGTTGATTGAATCCACAACCAACGGTTTATCTTTCTGACTTCCAAGGGCTATTCCTCGCGAGGACAATAAGAAACAACACGAAACTTCAAGAGTTTGATTCCACAAACACTTAAAACTCGCAGGAACAAGATTGATTCAAAGATAATTCTTTTGAAGCAAACAAAGGGGTTTTTCTATTGATAAAAAGCGTGAATACAATAGGTGAATGAAAGGAGCTTATATAATGCTCGACATAAACATAAGTTTAAGGTAAAAACTATGAAAAGAGAAAGAAATAAATGAGCAAATCGTGATATGAAACTTGAAGAGAAAGTGACGTTCTTTAGGTCTCCGGGGTTGAATGGAAGTCTGGGATCTTCTAAGGAGGATTGAGGGTCGAGATCAAGTGGAGTAAATGGTCGTGGATCTTTCTCTCCCGTGCAAGACAAGCAAACTTGTTCGGAAAAGGAAAGTTTGTAAGCAAAGGGGATCCGCATGATCCTGTGGGTGCTGGTGTATGGAACGTTGCTAGATGACTCTCTTGGATGGTTGTATGTGTCTCTTGAATTCTCAGATGTCTTTCCAGGTCGCCAAAGTTTCGTTTGTAACTCATTAAACTCGTGAGCTTCCAAATAAGGCAAGCTGAGACGCCTCTGGTTTAGAAGTTGAATAACGTTTAAACCATAATGAATTTCGGTATGAATCCAATTCGACGATCTTCTTCTTTGAACCAATATTCCATAACAATCCGGTTCGTAGCTTAGTTCTTCCTGGTTCGGTCGGAATCCTCCAATTAACGCACGTCTATCCGATTCGGGTAAGTTCGGCATCACTCGTTTTGCAAGTTGGATAACTTGGTCATATGAGCTCGGCTTGATCTCATTCCACTTCGGCGTGAGTCTCTGATGAGTCAAATTTCTGGAACAACTTGACTTGTTGCTTGGTTCATCATGGTTTGGCCGGAATGACTCGATGAGTGAGTGTAGGTCTACATCGGGTCCAATGGAGATCGGAATGGGGTTAAAACTAGTGAACCAATTTGCCTCGTTAAAACCTTTCCTGAAAAACCCATTGGGATAAAACCAAGGATAAAGAAAAAGAGTACAAATGGTCACATCCCATTTGTAAGCCTCAGCTTTACGTTTGGATCTAAGCTCGGCAATATATTCAACCTCGGGTGCAAACTTATTTAGCTCCGGATTGGCTCCAATGCAGCTTCTTTCCTCTGGTACGGTTGGAGTGGTACTGTTTTTTACATCACTTTGGTATGGCCATATAATTGGTACTTTCGAAAAAGACAAGTCGAAATTTAGCAGGAGACAACAGCTGTTTGCAATTCTGCTTTTCTAACATAAAATATTTGTTTTATGATATATTAAAGTGACAAATTATTGGACTCGTCGTGAAGGAATACGAACAAGAAACAATAAACACAAGTGTCCTAATTAGAAACCAATGATGGATCTAGAAGACATTTTAGCCGTGGGCATTATCATAGAATTTGTGTTAGTTGGGGGCATTATTATAGGATACGAGTTAGTTGGAGGTATTATTATGGAAATACTTTACAAAAAAAAAGAAATTAGTCGGGGGCACGTGACCCCGTTACTACCAACGGCTGAGATTTTTTTTTATTTTATGAATTTTTTATATTAAATTTTTTTGTATTTAGTTAATTCTATTCAAATATGAAAAGGTTGAGATTTTCTTTTATTTTAGAAATTTTTTTTTAATCAAAAGGTTTAGTGTTCATCTTTGTGGTCTTCTCCATATAAAAAGAGTTGCACAGCGATGTTTTTGGTATTAATCAATATGCAAAGAGACGTAAAAATATATTTGTAGTTTTATCCGCAAAAAAACGTAAAATCAAGTTTTACCGTCAAAATTGTAAAAATATGTTTTTATACCAAAAACGTAAAATCACGTTTTCACAAGAGAAACGTAAAATAAAATAAATAAAATATAGTGCCAAAGGTTCAAAATTTTCAGTTTTAAAATAACATAAATTTTTATTTAAAATTAACAATTATTTCAGTTTCCAATTTTTTATGGTATCTTTATTGTTTTTGTGTTTTTTTTAACTGATTTGAATGTCATAAAACCATCGGAAAACACTCTTCCATCGTATTTTCAGAATTTTACTTTCATATTTGGGAAATCTTGTCTTCTAAATGATTAAAAATCTCTTAAATACAGACTTTAAAATCAATATATTTGGATCTAGATTTGATTTTGATGGATATGAGATTTTACTATCTAGATCTATTTATGACTGTTCCAAATATCCAAAAAAAAATCGTGAAATTGCGTTATTTTGGAATATTTTCGTTTTTTATTTTTACAAAAAATTAATCATATTAATAAAATAATTACTATAAAATAATAATAAAAACGTACAAAAAACTTGATTTATAATATTAATAATATATTAACAAATATAAAACTGAAAATGAAACATGCAAGACGTAAACATATTACAAATTAAAAATATATTATTAATAAACTTAAACTGATTATTATATAATATCTATCTTTTGTCATTTAGTGTAATTCCACAATTTTTCATAATTTTACAATTGCATTCAAGTGGTAACATGTCAAAGATATTCAGCCATATTCCTCACCATTCCACAATTCCTCATACACCATTCACAATTCCTCATACACCATTCAGAGTGTCATTTCCTATTTTTTAACAAATAAAATAAAGATTTTCAAAAAAAAAAAAACAAAGTTTGCGTATTTTCGTAAGAAAAATAATCATATATTAATAATGATGACAAGTATATCATTATAACTAAAACAACAATAACTACATATAGCAGTATTTGTTTTATAAATAAGATATAGATTTTCAGAAAAGAAAGAAAGAAAATATGCGATAACAAAAAGTACAAACATGTAATTTCCCAAAATTTTAAGGCAACATCTATAAAGTTAGATATAATCTTTAATTTAAAATACATAATTTTTACACGTTTTTTGGTGTCTTGTTTTAAATCTGTTTACCGAAAAGCAGAAGTAAGTTAATAGAAACAGTTGAAAAAGTACTTCAAAAACAAAAATAGAGAATTTAAAAAATAATACTTTTATGATATCTTTTTTTTTTGTCACAAATATTTTTATGATATCATTTTTCAAAAATACCACTGTTTGTTGTCCATTTTCAAATACTACTTTTTATATATGTAAGGTCATTTATAAAAATACAAATATACAAACGTTTATAAATTAGGTTGTAAAAAGTGGTATTTTCATAAATAGTATCATAAAAATGGTATTTATTAAAAAATTCTTTTTGACAGCATATCATAATTGATTCATTTTTCTAAGTCTAACAAAAACAGTTAGAAAACAAATACAGTTAAACTCAATTTTCTATAAAACTCTGTTAAATTAGGTTGTAAAAAGTGGTATTTTCATAAATAGTATCATAAAAATGGTATTTATTAAAAAATTCTTTTTGACAGCATATCATAATTGATTCATTTTTCTAAGTCTAACAAATACAGTTAAACTCAATTTTCTATGAAACTCTGTTAAATAGGAAGTTTATATAAAAAGGTTAATTTTCTATTATAGAATTCTGTAATAAATTAATATACGAACCTATACCAAGGATCGAGAGTTGAAAATATTTACCCATGCTGTTTGACTATGAGTTTTTTTTTGCGAAAGAAATTTGACTATGAGTTGATGATAACGTTTTATACATTAGAAATAATAGGAACAAAATGTACGAGTATATATATATATAATATGTAAGAAATTATATAGATGTATGATGTATCTCACTTTGATACATATCCAATTTAGGCCATCCACCTCCTTAAATTTTGGTTTTAAGGACCAGTTCTACAGGAAGTGGGCTTTATTCCCAAGTTCAGCCCACCAAGATGTTTTTGCGCTGAATTTCTGTCTTCACCACTGTGTGGCATTTGGTTTTCTGTGGGCCTTGAGATGGGCCAACCAATCTGCAAGTTAAAGGGCTTTGTGAGTCTTTCAATTTTATGGATTTGCCTCAACCCATCTTTTTTAAAGTTTATTGTCAAATCTACCGGATCAATAGTCGGGCTATTGTCGGAATTTGTCAACTTGGGTTTCGGAGTATTGCCAACTTACCGGCGTATCTCCGAACTCGCAACTGAGGTTCTTGGAGTTAGAGGTAGCCATCGATGGCAACAATCCTCCTCCAATCAGCTTCGACCACATGGGATAGGAGTTAGAGGTAGCCAACACTGGCAACAATCCTCCTCCATTCAGCTTCGACCGCAAGTGACGGGAATTAGAGGTAGCCAACACGGGCAACAATCCTCCTCCGCTCAGGTTCGACTACAAATGATGGTGCTTGAAGTCCATTTTCAAACCCAGTCTTTTGGGTGTATTAACGTCGGGTCTCTTCTCGACTATGTGACGCTCTTTCGAGCAACAGCTTTCGGGTTATGTGTGAAGCTTCTCCATAAGTTTTTTCACTTCGCTGAGCAAGTCTCGCCCCTTAATGCTCCTATCTTTCATTTTATCGCTCTACTCTACTGTAATCTTATCACCGTTGATTTTACTTCCGGTTGTATGGATCTAAGCTTTTTCAACTTTTAGTTTAATGAAATTAATCTGTTGTCCAAAAAAAAAAGGACCAGTTCTACATAGATTTAAGGGTTGTTTGTTCGTCGGATAAGTAAAAGCCTAAGGACCACACGATTTTCTACTTTATTGTATTTTTTTTTCTAATTTAAATAAAAACCTGATGAAATATCTAGGGGTGGGCACTTCGATTTTCGGTTTGGTTTCGGTTCGGATTTTTCGGTTTTACGGTTTATCGGTTCTATAAAAATTCAAGCCATATAAAAACCATATTTATTTCGGTTTGGCATGGTTCGGTATTCTTCGGTTTTCAGTTTTTCGGTTTTATAAAAATTAAAACCCTATAAAACCCATATGTAACTTGGTTCGATTTAGTATGGTTCGGTTTCGGTTTTTTTCGGAATTATATTATTACGAAAAACTTTGAATCTTTGATTCAAACTATGAATATGAATAGTAATAATAGATATGAATGAACCAAATAGAGATCTCTATTTTTTAGAGTATAACTTTTTTATTTACAAAATAACCATTTATATTTGATATGTTTTTATTTTGTATCTAAACAAAAATTATATGTTTTATTTTACACTTAAACAAAATTAAATCAATGATAACTAATTATATAATTAATTAAAATATGTAAATGCAACATTGAATGATATTAAATTAAAAATAACATGATACATGATTAAAAATTATTTTTGTAGTAAATGTTTAATTTTAATGAAATCAAAATTTTATTTATTTTTTGTTAATATACAAGATAATTAGATAAAATTTGTATACTTGTAAAGTAAAAAGACCTATAAGAAATTAATAACTAAAGAAAAATAGAATATAATGAGTATATTCTTTTTAGGATAAAAAAATAGAGTTAACTATTGGAGAAAATATACTCTCTATTTATAGAGAATCCTATATTTATAGTAAAAAATAGAACTAACCATTAGAGATGGTTTAAGACGACTTCAACTTTTGCTTTTTCGACTTTTGATAACCTCGACTCTGATAATTCATTTTTGGAGTTTTTCTGCTCTAGCTTTTTTTTTCCCCTTTCTTGTTCTAGCTTTTAGATTTTTATAACCACGTTAATTTGTTTTAATGAAATATAGAATGTATGAACAGTAATGACCATGCCTCTGTAGTTTGTACTCGTCTATTTCTTTCTGATGACGGGTTTTAGAATCAAACTTAAGTCAGCCTTCAAGAACAATTTAGCCAGCATAAAAGAAATATTTGAATTCCAGAAAGAAAGGCGTGCCTAATTAAGAGACCAAGAGAATTGCAATGCGCATAAGAGATCCTAAAGAAACCAGAGACACAAGTTTTAGTGGACTGCTCGATAATTCAAAACATACCTACGCAGTAGGCACCAACACACAAAAGAGAGTCATTTTGCCTGAGGATGTTCGCTTTGAAACTCCGCTTCGGAAGACCTTTATATATATCACCATTTCTCTTGTATACGGAATCACCATTTAACCACATTTTTGTCAACAGGTTAATGAACTATATGATTCTTTGTTTGTCAATAGGTTAATGAACTATATGATTATTTGTTTGTCAGAAAGCAAGCCATTAAGCTAGACATAAAAGAGAAATAGATGATTATGTGATCGCGAAAATGTTTTCTTTTTTTCCAAAATTGTCTAGAAAATTACTAAAGATGTTTATATTTATGCAAGGAATGTTAGGAATAACCATGTAAATAGTGTGACCAATAGAAGCTTTGATATAGTTGCAGCTGGATATCGATAATATAATATCAATCGTTTGTCGGTTGTTCCCTTCTTTTGTTAACTGTAAGCTAATAATAATGTTAGTATAGGTAACATACTAAAAGACCGACTAGATTATGAAACCCACGATTGGCCCAGCTATATGTATATGTGTCTTTAATTGTTCTCTTATATACCTTGGGCGGCAAGAAATCAGAGGAGAAAAATAAAACAGTCGCTAGATGATATCAGCTAATAATAATAATATTAGGAGATGTCCTGAATAAAAACGAAAGCTCTCCAGAGCAGATCGAAACTCTCTGAAGCGAATTAGGGTTTTACGCTTTTTTCCTTCTCTATCAGTGATTGTTGATTTGAGCCTAAAAAAATTAGGGTTTTGTGATTTTTCTCTCTGAGATTGGGTGATATAATTGATCTGGAGATGTCTTTCAAAATTGGGGCAGAGAAGAAGCAATCGTCGGAACCATCGTCTGTGATTCCGGCACTTCCCGAAGACGTCATTGTTGACATCTTAGCGCTCGTACCGAGATGCGACCATCCATCACTCTCCCTCGTTTCCAAGAACTTTCGGTCAGTTGTTAAATGGACACTCGTTGCATGGCCTGAGATATACGCGAGACAACGATCATTGTTGGGCTGCGCCAAAGACTGTCTCTATGTTCTCCTCTATCACATAAAGAACGGTGATCTCCGTTGGTATATTTTCCACCAGAAACCCAGCGGCGATTAACTATCAAAATAGGACAACGAGTGCGTTAACCATCGATTGTAGATCTCACACGGTGCAACCCCTCCCGAGCATGCCTGTGTCCATGTCTGATACAATCGCTCACATCATCGACGGGAGAATCTACGTAATTGGAAACTGCGATTGTCATGGCTCGAAGAAGGTGATGGTGGTGTTCAATACGGAAACAGAAACGTGGGAAGAGCATAGGGTTATAAAGGTAGACACTGAGATAGGTGACACGCGGCGTGGTTGTGTGGTGATGAACGATAAGCTGTACACGAGGGATTCTAATAACAGTTTCGTTTACGAGCCAAAGAAGAGTACATGGGAAACGGACGAGATGGTGAATTCCGAAGAATGGGAGTACGCGTGTGTCGTTGATGACATATTGTACTACTATGATTGTGTTGAGAAGATTTTAAGAACGTATGATCCAAAGCAAAAGTGTTGGGGAGTGTTAAAAGGTTTGGAAGAACTGTTGATTTGGACGAAACCATATCCATACATTGACATTGTTAGTTGCGGTGGGAAACTGGCTTTGTTTTTCAAAGGAAGACCAAGAATGATTTGGTGTGTGGAGATTTCGGTAAGAAGACGTCAAGGAGGAGAGATTTAGGGTAAAGTTGAGTGGTTTGATTCTATTGTGACTGGGAATTTTCGCGTTAGGCAACCTCTAGCTGTTATGATTTGATGCAAAGAACTCTCCTTCATATAACTTGTCTTTTGTTTTTTTCATCATCCAAAAATCTCTTTTTGCTGTTTTCCGTTTATGTAAGAATGAAAATAGCTGATTTGAGGAAAAAATTGTAGTTTAATTTGAAAAAATAGTTTAGGATGTTATAGACTTCACACCCTAGAATTCTTGATTTGGTTCTCTGTTTCAATTTGTTATATATCTTCGTTTTACGTACGTAATTGATTCAGAGAGTGAACAAAAGGAGAATCGTTTCTGGTTGTTCTATATTAGTATTTTCTTCTTTCCATTTGTACAAAAGAACAATGAAAAAGAAGGAGAAAAATTCTTAAAATTATTAGATTACTATGAACAACAAAAGAAAAAGATGCTCGTCAGGAGCTTGGAGAGAAGATATGTAAGTGTTAATTTGATGATTTGAATCTTTACATACTCCTATTTAAAGGAGCTTTCACACAACAATCACACAATAATTAAATAAACTAAAAGGTAAATAATCACCATCAAAAATTTCTCCATATATATCTTGTCTCCCATTACTTCAATTATTTTCTCCACTTAACAAATGGATCATGGGTTAATCTTGTCACTCCTCCTTATTCTATTTGGTCTTCAAGCAAAGTTTCCTCTTGAATTGCTTTGAATCTTATCGTGGGGAAAGTTTCGTAAAGATATCTGCCAACTGATCTTCTCATTTCTAGTAACTCTAGTTTGATTTTTGATTTTTGATTTTTTTTTTCAGTTGTTTTCAGCTTGGCACACCACGTGGAACTTGATGTTTATATGCTTTGTCCTCCGGTGTTGAACTGGACATTTCCCTATGGAGCTAACTGAACTATTGACACATAGAATCGGTGTGTCTCCTTCTTGCTTGAATCTTGGACTCTCGAGTAAGTTACGTAGCCAAATCGTTTGATTCACTATTGCGGCTGCTGAAATGCACTCAACTTCAGCAGTTGATTGTGCAGCTGCAGCAACATCTTGTTTTTGTGTTTTCAAAGACCCAAGAAGAAAAAGCAAATTAAAAGGTGCGAGAGGGATAAAATAAAAAAACCTCAAAATGATAAATTCATAAAAAAATCAATTTATCTCTTGAAATCAAGCTGAGTTTTTTTTTATTTTATCCCTCTCGCATAAATACAAAAAAATCTTATAAATACAAAAAAACCTCAAAATGATAAATTGATTTTTTTTTATTTTAAACATTAAGTAACATAAATAAATATTAACATAAGTACAATTAACTATACATAAAAACAACTAAATTTGAATACAACTATTTAAAAATTATTATAAGTAGATAAAATTCTAATTTCATTTAAAAAATAAATAAATATATAAATCTTATATAATACATAATTTTAAATATATCATTATATTTTTTGAGTGTCCTTATATATTTTCTACTATATGAAAGCTTAATAGCTGTCTACATGACCTGCCAGTCTGCCACTTCAGCATCTCAAAGTATGCCACATGTACTTTATTATTTTATTTTCAAAAAAATTATTTTATTTATATTAAATCTGACCCAAACAAAATATTTTTATTCTCTTATTTGCATTCATCAAACTCATAATCCTATCAATAAAAGAAGACCGTTCTTTCCCATTATGTCATGGGTACTCTTTGACAACACTCTCTAAAAACTTATGATATTGTCTATATATTTTAAATATTAAATTAGAACCACTTTTTAAATTTATATGTATATCAATTATAAAATTATGTCCCAACACATAAATAAATAAATCCTAAAAATGATAAATTGAAAAAAATAATTTTTTGTTTTTTTTTAAAACGTCAACTAACATAAATACATATTAATACGTGTACAATTAACTATACATAAAACCACTAAATTTGATTTCAACTATTTAAAAATGGGAAAATGGCCAAAAAAACCCTCAACTTTTCGGAAGTGGCAAAAACATACCCAGACTATAGTGTGCGCCACAATAGAAAAACTTGCAAAAATGATTTTGTTGCTGCGCCACCAAAGAAAGCACCAGGAAGACCGAGGAAAGATCAGGTATTCTTTTGACCATCATTTGAGTTTTTTTAGTTTTTTTTTTCAGTTTGATTAGCTTAACAAAATAGTTTATTCATTATACAGGGAATACAATTTCAGGAATCTCAAGGCTCTCAACAACAGTTTTCATTTAGTCAAGCTCCATTGGAAGTCCCACAAGCCTCACAATATTTTTCTTCTCAAATCGATTTGGGTTTTTTCTGATGTTAGGGTTGCGTGATTTGGGAGAGAATTACACAGCTTTGGTACATTTAAAAGAAACAGGTTTTATTAGCTTTAAGTACAATTAAGTTGGATCAATTAACGATTAATACACCACTCTCCCAGTGGCATTATACCCATCTGCATCTCCCAACAAACCCGTGTTCGAACCTTGGTTCACGCGGTTTTTTTAATTTTCGGTGTATTAAACGGCTTAGTTAACACCTTAACTACATTCTGTTAAAGCGATTAACGGGGTTTTTTTTTGGCCAGGTCAACGATAAGTTGATGTGTTTTCGTAAAAGTCAAATAAAATCTGGGTATTTTTTGGCGCACACTATAGTCTGGATATTTTTTGGCCACTTCCGAAAAGTTCCGGGTTTTTTTGGCCATTTTCCCATTTAAAAATTATTATAAGTAGATGAAATTTTAATTTAATTTTTAAATATAAGAAATATATTAATATTATATAACACATAATTTTAAAAATATCATTATATTTTTTGAGCGATTTAATCCTTATTTTCAAATAAATTACGGTAAATAAACTTTGTATAAGTGCAAAAAATATATTATAGAATAAATTAAGAAGTTAACTGTAACTTATAAAATCTTAAGACACAACAAAATATTCAATAAAATATCGAGAAGATAAAAAATTATATAAAAATATTTATCGCTGGTAATTTCTCACTCTCAGTCTGCGTTTATGCCGGGGAGATTGTTAGCAGAAAACGTCTTGTTGGCTACAGAGATCGTCCATGGGTATAATTGGAGAAACATAGAGCCTAGAGCAATGTTAAAGGTCGATCTAAGGAAGGCGTTTGATTCTGTCAGATGGGACTTTATCCTATCCACCCTAAGAGCGATAAATATTCCAATTAAATTCATCAACTGGATATATCAGTGCATTTCTACTCCAACCTCTGTTTCGGTGAATGGAATCTCAGGAGGCTTCTTCAAAAGCTCAACGGGCTTAAAGACAGGGAGATTCTCTCTCTTTATCTGTTTGTGTTGGCAATGGAAGTCTTCTCCAGTTTGTTGAAGTCGCGTTTCAAGGCAGGATACATTCGCTATCATCCTAAGACAGCAAACCTGAATATCTCGCATCTAATGTTTGCTGACGATGTCATGATATTCTTTGATGGTGGATGCTCTTCTCTTCATGGAATAAATGAATCTCTGGATGATTTTGTGAAGAATTTTGTATGTAAAAGAAAACAATGTAAGAGAAAAAGTGTATATGTGTTATACATATGCGTGAGAAGAAGGATACATATATAACAAGAAGATAGAAGAGAAAGGAAACTACAATATTGACAATAATTACAGAATATTAACTAGCCGTTGGTTCATAATTGCTTAGATCTTATATTCTCCAAATCCTCCGAGCTTCCTTTTCTAACATTTTGCATCGTGGTCAGATCTGAGGATGAACCGAGATAAAACGCATCTCTACCATGCGGGATTGAGTCAGAGTGAATCCACGGCTATTGCTTGCTATGGATTCCCGATTGAGTCCCTCCCTATTCGCTATCTTGGCCTGCCTCTTATGCATCGTAAACTGAAATTATCGGAATGTGCTCCGCTAATTGACAAGCTTGTGACCCGCTTCAGATCATGGGCTGTCAAGTCATTGTCTTTTGCAGGAAGGGCTCAGTTGATTGCTTCAGTTATCTCAGGTACTGTCACCTTCTGGATTTCCACGTTTGTTCTGCCTAAGGGTTGCATAAAGCAGATTGAAGCTCTTTGCTCACGGTTTCTCTGGTCTGGAAATATCGAAATAAAGAGGGCAGCAAAGGTGGCTTGGGCAACAGTTTGTTTGCCTAAAAAAGAAGGAGGTCTTGGTGTTATTTGCGGTTTGGAACCGAACGCTCTGTTTAAAGCTGATTTGGTTGTTGTTCTCAAACAGTGGCTCCCTATGGGTAGCATGGCACAAACACCACCATCTGCGAGATTCAAATTTTTGGGCACTTGCTGAATCAAGTCGTGACTCCGGGACTTGGAGATCACTGTTGCATATGCGTCCCTTGGCTGAAAGATTCGTAAAAGCATACGTGGGCAATGGAGAAAAAACAAGTTTCTGGTTTGATTGTTGGACTCCCTTAGGTCCGTTAATCAAAGCAGTCGGTATTACTGGCCCTAGAAGCCACAAACTGCCTTTGAATGCAACTGTTGTTGCCGCTTGCAATGTTGATGGTTGGTCACTGCCTCCTCCTTGGTCACAAGTGGCGCTAAATCTACCTATGCATCTGACAACTATTCCCCTCCCAAGTAAGTCAAGTTCTATTGATTCGTTTGCTTGGGTTGTGGATGGTATAAAATGTAACGGTTTCTCGGCCAAAAGACTTGGAATGCAATGAGGCCGAGAGAACCAGATCAACCTTGGGCAGATACAATATGGTTTAAGCAATCAGTGCCAAAGCATGCTTTTAACATGTGGATTGCAAACATGGACATGCTGCCTACTCGAACTAGACTAGCCTCATGGGGATTGACGGTCCCAATGTCTTGTTGTTTGTGTTCGCAGAGGGAGGAATCAAGAGATCACTTGTTTCTAACTTGTGATTTTAGCTCGCAGATTTGCACACATGTTATGAGAAGGATTTATCCAACCTATACATGTTTTCAAAACTGGTCAGATCTGATGGAATGGTCAAGACTTAGCTCAACAAATGCACCGCGGATCTTGCGATTGATAGTGGCACAAGCAACTATATTCCACCTATGGAAGCAAAGAAACAACGTCTTGCACAACCACCATTCAATGTCAACAGCGACTCTTTTCAAGGGACTTGACAGAGATATCCGCAACATAATCTCCTCAAGAAGACACCGAAAGCATTGTGACAAGTTAATGCAATTGTGGCTTTGATGAAACCCACTAGTTCGATCCCAACTCTATTGATATCTTGTTTTTTATTTTATTTTTTCCAAGGTATCAAATCATTAGGTTCTGCTCTTTGTAAATTCTAAACTTGCATTTATATATATATGATATTTTCCATTTAGCAAAAAAAAAGATTGACGTTAGACTTTCGACAGCCTCTCTTTTATTTATTAGTAAAGAGATTTTGGTTATGAAGATGAAGTATTACTTAGCAATCATAAAAACAGTAACATATACGCTCTGGACGCAAACTTGGACGATCTTTACAATGATCACAACGTACGTTCAGATTTTTTGGCGCGCCAGAAGTTTTTTTTATGTCGCTGACACATGCACTAAGTCCATTATTTCCGCATTTTCCAGGATAAGGATATGTCATGTTGCACCCAAACTTGGTTATGGCTTCCACCTCTATCGTGTTGTATCAACCATGTACAAAAAAACTTGTTAAATTGTAAAAAGAAATTAGATAGACAATGGATATCTCAAAAAAAGAAGAAGGAAAATTACCTCTAACATTGCTTAGAATGAGAAATATGAGAACACAAGAAACCATAAACAAAACACCATATTTCATGACTATGAATGATGAACAAATCGTCTCTCTTAATGGCAAAAACTTTCTCTGTCGTCTTACTCTCGTGTGAAATATATTATTCTTCTTCGCCAACAACACTCATAATAAATACACTGAGCACACGATAAAAAATACATGTTGCTATTAATTTGGGAAAATAAAAATAAAAAAGAAAGGTGGAGCCTAGTCAACGAGATCGATGGGATCGGTTTTTAGATTTGTGACTTTTCTTTTATAATATTTATTTACTAGGTTTAGATATTTAAAACGAATCTATTATCTTAATATTCTGAAAACATGTCATAAATTAACGGTTGAATAACGTTTCAAAACTCATAATATAATTGAATTAGTGTAGTTTTGTGTCTTGCACCGCAAGACTCTAATTTTTGGAAGACGATATTATTATAGAATAAAGACAATATTATTATAGAATAATATCCTACATCCAAAGTTAGAACATATCTGTGGAAGCCACTTAGTCTAGTGGATGATTTAAGGGGTTTTTAATGTTTGTACACCAGGAGGTAAAGTAGCCAGATACGGAAGAACGGATCTATGGCAGCTTAATGGAGATAATCAGATAAGGAAAGGACGGACATAAGATATTCATGGTGGGTCCACATTTCTATTGTGGATCTTTGGAAAATAGTTAATTTGTACGTTAAATATATCATTGTAATTGTTTCCATAATTTGCATTCAGACGATTAAAAAAAAAAGTTAGAACATATCTTAAGTAATATTACCATGTTCAGTTGAAAGTTCATGTAACTTAACATGTTTTCAGCGTTTGAAATAAAATTGGTTTTATCAATCTATGCCCAAATATACTAAAATTAATGGTAAAAAATCTCAACCTTGAGAATTCTTCTCAATTTCCAATGTGTAACAATTGACTATTGTCTCATTTTATGTTGTCCACACTGTACCTCCATTTTTCTTTTAAACAATTTTTGATTTTAACATATGATTACACTGTTATAGTGTTCACGAAGGCGAATCTATCACTCCCAAAATCCGATGAAGGAAATCACGTTTTTAGATATAGTTTCAACACATTGGAAGTCTGATTGCTCTAAGAAGAAGAGGCATATTTGCAGTAGCAGACACTAATGAGTTTTCTTTGTTTATAACTTTTAATTGACTAAATCTTATGAGTTTTCGGCCTTTTTGACAAAAAGAATAATTAGACATGCATATGTTTTTTTTAATAACCTCAAAATCCGAAGCCGAGATCTTTATAGCTAGCTAGGCGGTTGAGTTTTCGGCCTTTGGGATTGAGTTTGGAGCACAATAAAACTTACTACTGTTTCCACTAATCATTAGGCTACCCACCTTCAGTAACATGCATATGTTGCTTTGATTGTATCTTTTATATAT
>JAHZTW010000004.1:67389787-67445262 GCA_020283515.1 Alliaria petiolata | reverse complement strand
AAACGACTTTCTTCTTTCCCTCACTCTTTGATTTAAGACTTCTTGATGCTTCTGCTTTAGTTCTCGGCATTGTTCCTATATAAGAAACACAAACAATTCAATCAAACAACCTAGCAAGCAAGAAACAATGTCTAAAAAAAAAAATCTCAAAATTTCACATTCTACACTTAGAAAATTTTTGACAAAATTTCAAAATTTCCAAAAATTTCAAAGTGGCAAAATTCAAGATTTAGCAATTGAGGAACTTTACCCATGAAGGATGTAAGCTATTGCAAGTGAAAGCCCCAAATTTTGACAAATTTCTAGGGAGTAATTTGAATTTTCGCACTATGAACCCTAATTGTCAATTCTTTGAAATTCAACCATGGAAATTGTGTTATAGTACTCGAAATCTTCTTATCTATCATTATACTTGAAAGCCCAATCCATAAACACTCAATTCGAACCTCCTATAGCTTTTCACAAAAATTCCACCATTGAAGCATAAATGAAAAGCTTGGAGATGAGAGTCATACCTTGTTGTTGAGTGATTCAGGACGAAATTGATTAATGAAATCTGAATAAGCACAAGATTTCGGAACAACAACACTTGGAATCACGAAATTTGGTTGAGATTTGAGAGAGTTATGAAGGAATTGGTTTTTGAGAGAGTTATGAGAGAAGTGGAGAATGAGCTCGGGTTATAAGCAAAATCGCGGAAATACTAACCTTTTTTTTTTAGCCCATATCGGTGTGAGCATACCGATATTGTCTGACCGATATAGATATCGGTGTGATCTCACCGATATGCCATACCGATATGCGTATCGGTGTAGTCACACCGATACATTACACCGATATGCATCAAATTTTTTTCTTCAAACTTTTTGGCCCTTAAGTCTTTTCTTCTTGACACGAACCTGTTGATCAAAAACACTCAAAAACACATAAAAACACATAAAAACACATATAGACAAGAATATATACAATGATAAACATGGGATTGCCTCCCAAGTGCGCTTGTTTATAGTCTCTTAGCTTGACTTTTCAAACCCCTTAGGCGTTGGTAAGATCATGAAGAGGAACTGAGGTTGCCTCTTCTATTGATTCACTTGCCAAGTAAGGCTTTAACCCATGCCCATTCACAGTGAATTCTTCTCCATTGAGACCATAAAGAGTGACTGCTCCATAAGGTAGAACCTCCTTGATCTTGAAAGGACCCGACCATCTTGACTTGAGCTTTCCCGGGAATAGCTTCAACCGGGAATTGTATAGCAGTACCATGTGTCCAGCTAAGAATTCTTTTGGCTTGATCTTCTTGTCATGAAAAGCTTTGGTTCTCTCCTTGTAGATTTTGGAACTTTCAAAAGCTTCCAAGCGGATTTCGTCAAGCTCTAGGAGATTGATCATCCTCTTCTCTTGGGCGGTTTTGATGTCAAAGTTCAGGAGTTTGACTGCCCATAACGCCTTGTACTCAAGTTCCACAGGTAGGTGGCATGATTTCCCATAGAGAAGAGAGAATGGTGATCTCCCAATGGGTGTCTTGAAAGCGGTTCTATAGGCCCATAGTGCATCATCGAGCTTGGCTGCCCAGTCTTTTCTTGTAGCTCCAACTGTTTTCTCCAGAATGGCCTTGATTTCTCTGTTGGAAATTTCTACTTGGCCACTTGTTTGAGGATGGTAAGGTGTTGCTACCTTATGTTTAACTCCATGCTTCTTGAGAAGGCTCTCAAAAATTTTGTTGATAAAGTGGCTTCCTCCATCACTTATGATCACTCTTGGCACTCCAAATCTTGGAAATATGATGGTTTTGAAAAGGTTGATCACCATCTTAGCATCATTTGTGGGACTTGCAATAGCTTCTACCCACTTGGAGACATAGTCCACTGCCACTAGGATGTATTTGTTGCCATAGGAGGATGGGAAAGGACCCATGAAATCTATTCCCCAAACATCAAACACCTCCACCTCAAGGATTGGGTTCTGTGGCATTTCATCTCTTCTGCTTATATTGCCCTTCTTTTGACATGCCTCACATGTAGAAATGTAAGCATGAGTGTCCTTGAAGAGTGTTGGCCACCAAAACCCAGATTGTAGCACTTTTGTTGCTGTTTTGAATGTGGCGAAGTGCCCTCCATAAGCTGATCCATGACAATGATATAAGATGCCATTCACTTCTGATTGTGCAACACATCTTCTGAAAAGGCCATCAGAACACCTCTTGAATAGATAAGGCTCATCCCAAAAGTAATGGGAGACATCCTTGAAGAATTTCTTTTTGTTGTATGCATCCAAATTTGGAGGCACATCCCCTCCCACTAAGTAGTTCACAAGGTCTTCATACCAAGGTAACTCTCCTTCTTTCAGGCTTTTGGCTTCTTCGAGCTTTCTTCCCATGTGGTATCCTCTCTCTAGGATTTTGATTAACATCAGCTGCTCTTCAGGAAGAGAATCATCAATGGGGATTATCTCTTCTATTCTCATCCTTGACAAGTGGTCAGCAACTCCATTTTCAATGTCTTTCTTGTCCACAATCTCCATATCAAATTCTTGGAGAAGAAGTATCCATCTAAGAAGTCTCGGTTTGGTGTCCTTCTTAGCATTAATGTACCTTAATGCTGCATGATCAGTGTACACCACCACCTTAGATCCTACTAGGTAGCTTCTAAACTTCTCAAAGGCAAAGACAACAGCTAGAAGCTCCTTCTCAGTTGTTGCATATTTCACTTGAGTGTCATCCAAGGTCCTACTTGCATAGTAGATGACATGAAGTTTCTTGTTCTTTTTCTGCCCCAAAACTGCACCCACTGCATAATCACTTGCATCACACATGATCTCAAAAGGGAGATCCCAATCTGGTGCTTGCACTATAGGGGCGCTCACAAGAGCTTCTTTGATCTTTAAGAATGCACCATGACACTCTTCATCAAACAGAAATTCAGCTTCTTTGCACAGCAGTCTTGTGAGTGGCCTTGCAATCTTCGAGAAGTCTTTAATGAACCTCCTATAGAACCCAGCATGGCCCAGGAAACTCCTTATCTCTCTCACATTTCGTGGAGGTTCTAGACTCACCATCACCTCAATCTTTGCTTTGTCCACTTCAATCCCATTTTCTGAAATTTTGTGCCCAAGCACAATGCCTTCTCTCACCATGAAGTGACATTTCTCCCAGTTCAGCACCAAGTTTGCATCCTCACACCTTTTAAGCACCCTGCAAAGATTCGACAAACACCCAGCAAAAGAGAGGCCATATACAGAAAAATCATCCAAGAAGACCTCTACCATATCTTCTATAAGATCAGAAAATATTGACATCATGCACCTTTGAAAGGTTGCTGGTGCATTACATAACCCAAACGGCATCCTTCGATATGCAAAGGTACCATAGGGGCATGTGAAAGTTGTTTTTTCCTGATCATTTGGGTGAATGGGTATTTGAAAGAACCCACTATACCCATCTAGGAAACAATAAAATGGATGGTTTGCAAGTCTTTCCAACATTTGATCAATAAAGGGGAGAGGAAAATGATCTTTCCTTGAGGCTGAATTCAGTTTTCGATAATCAATACACATCCTATGGCCGGTTATGGTCCTAGTTGGTATTAATTCATCCTTTTCATTTTTTATCACAGTTATTCCTCCCTTTTTCGGCACAATATGAACAGGTGAAACCCAAGTGCTATCCGAAATGGGATAGATAACACCTGCATCTAGAAGTTTAATGATCTCCTTTTTTACTACTTCTTTCAAATTCGGATTTAATCTTCTTTGGTGCTCAATTGAAGTTAAAGATTCATTTTCTAGATGAATTCTATGTGTGCAAAGAGAAGGAGAGATTCCTTTGATGTCATCCAGAGAATAACCAATGGCTCTCCTAAACTTTTTCAGCTCATTCAAAAGTGAGGTTAACTCTTCTTCATTCAGATTTTCATTTACTATGACAGGGTAAGACGAATTTGGACCTAGAAAAGCATACCTTAGCCCTTGTGGAAGAGGTTTGAGATCCACTCTTGGTGCTTTGAGCTCACACCAATCATCTTCAATGCTAGACTTACCATTGCTAGCCTCCTTCTTGTCATCCTTTGTAGTGTCTAAGGAATCAACATCTTCAAACATAGAACCTCCATTGTTGTTATGATGCAGCTCCATGAAAGTACTTCCTCCTTGTAGTGGTTTGTGTGAGTCCAGCAGTTTCAAGTATCCGACGCTTTCTTTATGTAGAAACCCATTCTCACCATGCTCTTTGGTTAGAGCCACTTGGAGATGATCTTCCATGGCTAACTCTTCAAGATATTCATCAGCTAATTGGTCCATAGTTTCAATCCAGAAAGCTTGACCTTCAATGGTAGGCTTCTTCAATGTGTCATTGATGTCATATTTGAGAACAAAGTCCTTTCCCAAGTGTAAATCGATCTTCCCTTTCTTGACATCGATTATAGCCCCGGCTGTTGCTAAGAAAGGTCTCCCAAAGATGAGTGGATCTTTTGGTTCTTCATCCATCCTCAATACCACAAAATCCGTGGGCACTTCAACATTTCCAATCATGACTGGCAGGTCTTCAAGCAAACCCACAGGAAGTCTAATGGATCTATCAGCTAACACCAGGGAGATTCCACACTCCTTGTAGCGATTAAAACCCAGCCTTTTAGCTATTGAAAGTGGCATAAGACTTACACTCGCTCCAAGGTCACACAAGCAATGGTTGAATGACAAAGGTCCCAAAGCACATGGCAGAGTAAAACTACCAGGATCACCAAGCTTCTTTGGGATGATGGTCTTTTGAATAATGGCGCTACATTCATGAGTAAGAACCACCATACCTTGTAGCTCTTTAGTCCTCTCCATTACTGCATCTTTGAGAAACTTGGCATATTGAGGAACCAGCATGAATGCATCCATCAAAGGCATGGTTAGTTGAATCTCACTCATTTGCTTGTCAAAGAGAGCTCTATACTTCTCCACCAATTGCTTCTTAAAGCGCCCGGGAAATGGGAGTTTTGGTTTGTATGGTGGTGGAACAAAGGGGGTCTTCTTGTACACAACAGTTTCCTCTCTTGGTTTCTCCCCAACTTTTTCTTTGCCTTCTCTTTGAACCACAAAATCTTCAGCAATCACAATTTCATCATTTTGAAAGTTAACCTCCCCATCTTGTCTCTCAATGTCCTCATTGAGTTTGGAATGTGTGGTTGTTGGTTGTAGTGCTCGCCCACTTCTCAATGTGATTGCATTGATGTACTCTCTAGGATTGGTCTCTGAATTTCCCGGGAGAGTACCTTGCTGCCTTGATGTTGTTGCCTTGCCCTTGTTTTCCATTTGCTGAAATTTGGAGTTGAGGCTTTCTATCTTTGAGTTCAGCTCATTGTATGTAGAGTCCACCTTATTGTGTATTTCTGCTATCTTTTTGCTTAAGTCCATTGTTCCTTGTGCTTGGCCTTGTAGAATTTGCTGGAGCATATTCTTCATGTCCATATCTTGTTGTGGTGAAGCTTGTTGTTGCCCTTTCTGCACAAAACCAGGTGGATGTTGTGGTCGTGGCTGAAAGTTGTTCGTGCCTCCTTGGTTTTTGAGAAAATCGCCTTGGTTCCCTTGGTAGTTGTTCTTTGGAACAAACCCTTGTTGTTGGTTATATGGCACAAAAGGCTTTTGTGGAGGCACTTGGTTATGACCTTGTTGTGGATAAACCTGGTCTTGTGGGTTCTCCACATTGTTGTTTCGGTAGGATAAATTGTTGTTGTTGTTCCTATAGTTGTTGTATCCCCTTTGAAATCCTTGGCCACTAACATAGTTGAGCTCTTCTCGGAAATCCTCATTTGGTTCTTGATGAGGTCCATGGTTGTCTTGATAATCACCCACATAATTTACTGATTTTTGAGAAGCCTGCAGCAGCCTATCCATCTTGTCATTGAGGGCTTTCATTTCCCTTCTTCTTTGATCTTCGGTATCTCCTCCACCTCTTGATGATCTATCATAGTCTTCACTATAATTCCCATCACTTTGGGCTAGGTTCTCCACCAGCTGAAGACCATCTTCTACCTCCTTCCCCAGGAAATTTCCATTGCTTGCAGTGTCTAGAAGCATGCGAAATTTAGGAAGCACACCTCTGTAGAGAGTGCTTAGTAGAGACTCTTCAGAAAATCCATGGTGTGGACATTGCATGGTATAGCTCTTGAACCTTTCCCATGCTTCACAGAAACTTTCATTGCTCCTTTGAGTGAAGCTAGAGATGTCATTTCTCAGCTTTGCAGTTCTTGAGTTGGAGAAAAATTTGGCCAAGAAAGACTTCTTGCATTGATCCCAAGAAGTGATGGAACCTTGTGGAAGTGTCTTCTCCCATAGGTGTGCTTTGTCCCCAAGAGAAAATGGGAACAATCTCAGCTTGAAACCATCCTCTGAAATTCCATTGATCTTTGTCATGCTGCAGATTCTGTCAAACCCATCCAAGTGGTCCAAAGGATCTTCCATTGGTAGTCCATGGAACTTGTTGTTCTGCACCATAGAGATCAACCCACTCTTGATTTCGAAATTGTTGTTCTCTACTGGAGGAGGGATGATGCCTTGGCGATTGCCATGAGTGTTAGGCGCATCTCCAGCTCCAATATGACGTGGTTGTCTAGGTGGGTGCTGTGGCACTCTTGCTCCTTGAGCTCTTTGTTGCTGTTCAAGATAATGAGGTGGTGGTTGACCACCTGCTTCCTCCAGATTTTCCATGCCCAAGCGTGCTATATGGGCTGCTCTTTCTTGCTCTCTTCTTGCAAATGCTCTTCTACTCAGTCTATGAATGTTGTCTATTGGTTCAACAAGATCTTCTTGTCCTCCAGACCTCAAGTTCATGCACCTATAGAGAGGAAAAACAGAGCATGCAAAAGAGATTAGTTATGAACCGAAAAATAAAACTTAGTCTCAAGAGGATTTAAAATCCTAATGCACAAAACAGAACCCAAATGGCAACGGCGCCAAATTGATAACAGGATTTTGCTAACAATTACTCAATCCTACTACACATGTCATTGTAGTATTTGAGGATCAATCCATATGGGTTTGTTGTAACAAAAGGAATTCATAAAACTTCTTAATCTAAGCAAGTCTAGTGAAGGTTTTGATATGTGACTAGTAGCATTAAACAAGGTGAAAGATAAGCTATCTTCAAGATAAGTTAAAACAAACAAAAACAAGTGAAAGCAAAAACAGAGTTTTTAAAAGCTTTTTGTAAATTATGGAAAGATGAATCCAAGGGTATGGTATTGATTTTCAAGTGCTTAAAAGTGTAATCAATGATGTCAATCTACTCATATAAATGCTAATCCCCAAGCTTAGAACTTCAAGAATAGATTAAACCATTTTCATGGACTTAATCCTTTTATCACATTTCTAATCAAGAACAAACTTTCATTTGTGATTAAAGATGCAACAAGCATAAAGATTCAGTTCTAATCTGCTAATAAACACCTTAGACAATCACTTTCATGAGCTAAGTATGTAAATCTCTTGCTTAAATAAACCAGAAATTTTACTAATCTTTTGGATGAGAAAATTCCCTAAAAATCTAATTCAACATGATCAAGGTTGAAATTTAGCATTAAGAACATCAAGCAAGAGGGGATATGAAAGAATTTACTTATAGACATCAAGATTAACACCCTAAACACCCTAAATCTAACCAACCTTAGATTCTAAAGAACTACTCACAACTCATAATCAAACCGATAAAAACTTGTAAAAACTTGATAATAAGCATTAGAAAGAGTAAAGGAAAGAGATTATAGAAGAAGAACTCTTGAATTGAAGTTTTTGATCCAAAGGTCTTGCAAATAAAATCACCTAAAACAGAGAGAGTTTTCTGGAAAAGTTCAGAAAATAAAAGTCAACTGCATAATGATGATCAACAGTGTATTTTCGTCTTAAGTAAACAAAAAACGCGAGCTCATATCGGTGTGATCACACCGATATGGCAAACCGATATAGGTATCGGTGTAACCACACCGATACAGCTGTCTGATATGTGTATCGGTGTGATCACACCGATACAGCGCACCGATACTGGCTCCTTTATGTCCTTTGCGAGTTTTGCTGCATGTTTTCCTTCTACTCTTCACCTTCTTGGCTTTATTGCTCATTCATCATCCTCCCAATAGCTTCATCTAGCTCTAGAATACCTGAGAAGCACTTCAAATGCAACATATATACAATCTTCTAAGCTAAGACTCACTAAACTCTAAAATGAATGCAATCTAGCCTAAAACTATCTAATGAATGCATGTATGGATACAAAACTATCTTATATGAGTGATAAAAATATGCTAAAATGAGAGACTATCAAAATCCAAAGTTTCTCATAAGAAACCTAACGTTTTGTGTTTGGTATCCGTGCCGCCTAGACGGTTGATCTCAAGGTCAGGATGTGTTGTACTGGTTGCGTCAGGATCGTTAGGAACGCAATCTCAAAACTCCGAGGTAACAAATGAAACCAACACACACACACACACACTATATATATCAATCAAAAATTGTTCTTGTTAAAGACAATGTTATATTATATATAATGAAATTGATTGAAATCACAGGAGTTGATTCAGTAGAGGTGGAGAGAGAGATGGGAAGAGTGAGAGTGGTGGGATACGTCGACAGAAACAAAGTGCTCAAAGCCGTGAGACGAGCCGGGAAGAGAGCTGAGTACTCAAAACAAGAGTTTAATGTTTTGAGTAATATTAACTGCTACATTAATATTTTGAGCAATATTAACGAAGATGTTAACACTTTCAAAAAGTCGTATACGTTTAAACCATGAAACTGTAGATCCTACACCCCCTAAACACTAAACCCTAAACCCATATATCCTAAGTCGTGTACGCTTAACCCATGAAAGTGTAGACCTTATACCCCTTAAACCTTAAATCGTGTACGCTTAACCCATGAAAGTGTAGACCCTACATCCCGTAACGCAAATCTATACCCTAAGTTGTGTACACTTAACCTATGAAAATGTAGACCCTACACCCCGGAACACAAATCTAAACCCTACTCTAAACATTAAACCCTAAATCTTTTTAGAAATGTTTTCAAAGTTTTAGAAACTATTATATGTTAATATAAATTTTTATCTATAAACAATTTTTATGTAAAATTGGAAAAATTGGTTTTTTTGGAAAAAAAAAATGAAAAGCATTTTTCTCTCTCTCACAATCTCTCTCTCTCCCTCACGCTCTCCCTTTGATTCTGATTTGGATTGAAAATCTCTCTCCCTCACAATTTCTCTCTCTCACGATCAAAATTTCTGGTTTTGTACAGATTTTTAATTGACTTGGTTGATTTGAGAATTAATGGAGAGAGATTAACAAACGTAGGTGAATAGTGGATTTGCCATTAGAAAAAAATTTGAGGAATAAAATGTCATTGTGTAGGTCGAAAACGTTAGTTTCTTAATGAAAAATATGTGAGCGTTAGATTAACATATTTTATCGAGATTCGGCATTAGATCGTGATTTTTTTCAAAAAATAATGCAAAAATAGATGCAAACAATTATATTGAATTTAACTGTTCTAAAATAATTGATGATAAATTAGCAGATGAATAAACTATAAATATATGTCATCAAAAGCTAAATTAGCAAATTAGTTACACTGATAAGTGCAGAAGCATATTTTGTTGGGTAGAGCGCTCTTATAGCAATTGCCAATCCCGCCTTTCCTCCTCCTTTTACATAGAGCGGCACACAACTCTTTTAAGGCATAGGTCCCTTGGCAAATCAACACACGTGCCATTAGCACAGTATTGAGGTATTAGGCGATCAATACATTTTGTTCTTTGTGCTTCAATAACCACCGTTCCTATTAGAGATTTACGACATAAAAGGTCCAAATGCTAACATATAAATTTTGCTGAATGTGGAATTTGCCTGAATTTTTTTGTGTTTTTTGGCAGAATCAGACTGAATAACTATAAATTCAAATGTAACCGAGGAATCTAGCTTAATAAGTGAACATATTTATAAGCTAAATGGTCTAAATGGTTACGAAATAAATAAAATATAGTGCCAAAAGTTTAAAATTTTCACTTTGATGTTTACTTATCATGTTATAAATGTCAATTTAAATTTTATAAAGTTATAAGTACTCTGTCTTTAAAATAACAAAGAATTTTTATTTATTTAAAATTAACATTCATTTTCGAGTCTTTACAAATTATCTAACTGTTAACTGATTTGCGTCAGACAGTCATTGGAAAACACTTTTCCATCGTATTTTCAGAATATCACATTAATTTTTAGTAGAGTTTGTCATGTAGAAAAATAAAAAAATATCCTAAATACAAAGCTTAAAATCAATAGATGTGGTTTCATATTAGTAGGAGTTGGAATTCCTATATGGAACTTAGATCACAACAAAGTTTCAAAAAAAGAAAAAAAAACACTTAGATCCTAACAGTCATTCGCTCAAACAAAGTAACATACAAATTCACTCATACAAAATCTGACACCCATCTTATACAATTATTTTCACCAATAAAACCTGTAATATGATTTATATATATGGTGAATACCTAAAATAAAATAACAAGTGAATACTTGAAAAGTAAATATTTAAAATATAAGGTAAATAATTATGAAAAAGTATATTACCAAAAATTTAAAATTTACACTCCTAAATAATTAAAAAAAAGTATATCACCAATAGTTTAAAATTTATACTCTAGTGTTATAAATTTCAATTTACCTTTTATAAAAGTTTTAAATTTTTCATTTTTAAAATAACATAAATTTTTTATTTAAAATTAACAATTATTTCAGTTTCCAATTTTTTCCGGTATCTTTATTGTTTGTGTGGTTTTTTTTTAACTGATTTGAATGTCATAAAACCATCGGAAAACACTTTTCCATCGTATTTTCAGAATTTTACTTTCGTTTTAGGAAATCTTGTCCTCTAAATGATAAAAAATCTCTTAAATACAGACTTTAAAATCAATATATTTGGATCTAGATTTGATCTTGATGGATCTGAGATTTTACTATCTAGATCTATTTCTGACTCTTCCAAATATCCAAAAAAAAATCGTGAAATTGCGTTATTTTGGAATATTTTCGTTTTTTATTTTTACAAAAAATAAATCAAATCAACAAAATAATTACTATAAAATAATAATAAAAACATACAAAAAACTTGATTTATAATATTAATAATATATTAGCAAATATAAAACTGAAAATGAAACATGCAAGACGTAAACATATTACAAATTAAAAATATATTATTTATAAACTTAAACTGATTATTATATAATATCTATCTTTTGTCATTTAGTGTAATTCCACAATTTTTCATAATTTTACAATTGCATTCAACTGGTAACTGGTAACATGTCAAAGATATTCAGCCATATTCCTCACCATTCCACAATTCCTCATACACCATTCAGACGCTTTCAATTCCTATTTTTTAACAAATAAAAAAAATATTTTCAAAAAACAAAAAGTTTGCGTATTTTCGTAAGAAAAATAATCATATATTAATAATGATGAAAAGTATATCATTATAACTAAAACAACAATAACTACATATAGTAGTATTTGTTTTATAAATAAGATATAGATTTTCAGAAAAGAAAGAAAGAAAATATGCGAAAAGTACACATGTAATGTCCCAAAATTTTAAGGCAACATCTATAAAGTTAGATATAATCTTTAATTTAAAATACATAATTTTTACACGTTTTTTGGTGTCTTGTTTTAAATCTGTTTACCGAAAAGCAGAAGTAAATAGAAACAGTTGAAAAAGTACTTCAAAAACAAAAATAGAGAATTTAAAAAATAATACTTTTATGATATCTTTTTTTTGTCACAAATACTTTTATGATATCATTTTTCAAAAATACCACTGTTTGTTGTCCATTTTCAAATACTACTTTTTATATATGTAAGGTCATTTATAAAAATACAAATATACAAACGTTTATAAATTAGGTTGTAAAAAGTGGTATTTTCATAAATAGTATCATAAAAATGGTATTTATTAAAAAAATTCTTTTTGACAGCATATCATAATTGATTCATTTTTCTAAGTCTAACAAAAACAGTTAGAAAACAAATACAGTTAAACTCAATTTTCTATGAAACTCTGTTAAATAGGAAGTTTATATGAAAAGGTTAATTTGCTATTATAAAATTCTGTAATAAATTAATATATTATTTTTACAAAATCCCGACGTACATTTGACAAACATGATATTGATAATCAGTTTTATTTAGAATATATATCATAGTTGGATTTATATCTCAAACAGAAACAACATGCTATTGCTATATTGATAACCAATGCTAATACATTAAAATGGGTGTAAACTAAATACGAACCTATAACAAGGAATCAAGGATCGAGAGTTGAAAATGTATAATATATAGAATAAAGACAATATTAAGTAATATTACCATGTTCAAGTGTCACTTAATTTTTTTTAAATATAAAAACATATGCATGTCTAATATAACAATACGATCGATTTTTTTTTTTTGATAGACCATATATAGAATATTGGATTCAATAGATTCATGATAGATTGATAGTAATATATATATATATAGATCTAAAGAGATGAAAACTTGGGAGATAGGAGTGTAGAAGATTTGATGACTTTCCCATTAATCACAACACAATATATATACACAAGAATCATATATAGGAGAATCTATAGTATCGTAACAATACAGAGATATATACGATATTTGTGTATATCCTAACTAACACTCCCCCGCAGTCGGAGTGGGAGGTTCACAGACGGTCAGGCTGGAGCGAAATTCAGTGAATAATGGAGAGGGAAGTCCTTTGGTGAAGATGTCAGCATATTGCAAAGCTGAAGGAACATGAAGAACCCGAATCTGACCAAGAGAGACTTTCTCACGTACGAAGTGAAGGTCAATTTCAACATGTTTTGTCCGTTGGTGTTGAACTGAATTGGAGGAGAGATAAACCGCAGAGATGTTGTCGCAGTAGACAATTGTTACTTTCTTGAGGGGACAACCTAACTCCAGCAATAGGTTGCGAAGCCAAGTTGTCTCAGCCACAGCATTCGCCACACCGCGATACTCGACTTCAGCACTAGATCATGACACTGTGTGCTGACGTTTGGAGGACCAAGATATGAGGCTATCGCCAAGAAAAACGCAGTAGCCTGAAGTGGAGCGTCTGGTCGATGGGCACCCTGCCCAATCTGCATCTGAGTAGGCAACTAAGTCGGCAAGAGATGACTTGTGAAGCTGCAGACCGTGGGAGATGGTGCCTTTGACATAACGGAGTATCCGTTTGAGAGCCGTTATGTGATTCTCGCGTGGATCATACATGAACAAACACACTTGCTGGACAGCAAACGAAATGTCAGGCCGTGTGAATGTCAATTACTGCAGCGCACCAGCAAGGCTACGATAAAGGGTCGGATCAGCGACGGACGGGCTATCGTCGGCAGCAAGCTTCGTTTTAGTATCCACCGGTGTGAAACAAGGATTGCAATCAGTCATAGAGGCGCGATGAAGAATGTCTGCAGCATAATTTCCTTGATGGAGGAACATTCCAGCATCATTGAAAGTGATTGCAATGCCGAGAAAATGGTGAATGCGGCCAAGATCAGTAAGTTCGAACTCCTTGCCTAGTTCAGAGATGATATGTTCCAGCAATTCAGGAGTGGAGGCAGTAAGTCCGATGTCGTCGACGTATAGGAGGAGATACGCCATCTTAGAGCCACGTGCAAGAACAAAAAGCGACGCATCAACTTTGCTCTGGGTAAAGCCAATGCGTTTTGCAACAGAGGCAAAACGCGTGTACCACGCTCGCGGCGCTTGCTTGAGCCCATAGAGAGAGCGACGGAGTAAGCAGACATGCCAGGCTTAGATTTGTCGATGAACCTGGCGGCTGGTGCATGTAAACCGTCTCTTCAAGATCACCGTGTAGGAATGCATTCTTCACATCAAGTTGTCGGAGAGGCCAGCTACGAGACAGAGCAACATGTAAGACTGTGCGAATTGTTGCTGGCTTGACAACGGGGCTGAAGGTTTCGTCACAGTCAATGCCGAGTTGTTGCGATTTTCCATTAGCCACCAATCGCGCCTTATAACGTGTGAGTTTTCCATCTGCATCAAACTTATGACGAAAAAACCACATAGAACGAACAATGTTAGTAGCCGAAGGCCGAGGAACCAAGTCCCACGTCTGGCGTTTAATAAGAGCATGGTGTTCCTCCCCCATAGCATTATTCCAATAGGGATCTTTTGCTGCCTGCACATGAGAAAGAGGAAGAGGCGAAACAGAATCTGTATGAAGACAAAGAGGAACACGTGGTTTTGTGATCCCATTTTTACTCCTCGTGACTATTGATAGAGGAGGAATAGGAGCGTGAGTGCGAGCTGGCGGCGGAAGAATGCCGGCAGGTGGAGCTAAAGGAACAGGCGTGTGTATTGGAGGAGGGAGAGGAGGAGGAGACGAGACCGTTGTTACTGAGATTTTAGAAAAAGGAAACTCATCTTCATGGAAAGTGACATGTCGAGAGATTATGATCTTTCTTGTTGAGATTTCCAGACAATGGTACCCGCGATGATTCGATGGATAGCCCAAGAAGATGCAAGCTGTGGAATGAGGAACCAACTTATTTGGAGAAGTAGAGAGTGTGTTTGGGTAGCAAAGACAACCAAAGACTCGGAGATGAGAGTAAGACACGGGCTGTTGAAAAAGTCGAACAAATGGAATGAGATTATTAATAGAATATGACGGGAGAATGTTGAGAGTATGAACCGCTGTATGAAGAGCCTCGACCCAGAAGGATAAAGGCATATGAGCTTGAATGAGGAATGTGCGCACAAGATTGTTAATGGTGCGGAGCATACGTTCTGCCCGACCATTTTGTTGAGATGTGTGCGGACATGAGAGACGGAGTTCAGTGCCAGTGGCAGCCAAGTGATCAAGAAAGAGACGACTTGTATACTCGCCTCCATTGTCACATTGAAGAGCACAAATTGATTTGTTGAATTGGGTTTGAACATAAGCTGAAAAATGAAGAAATTTTCCAAACGTATCACTTTTCTTAAGAAGTGGATAAACCCAAATAAAATGAGAGTAATGATCCATGAATAAAAGATAATATTTGATGCCACTATTACTGAGAACAGGAGAAGTCCAAATGGCTGAGTGAATTATTTGAAACGGTTCAGAAATAATAGATGAAGATGAGAAAAATGGAAGCTTAACGTGTTTGTCCAAACGGCACGCATGACACAGTGACGCCATGTCGGCCTTATTATTAAAAAAAAAAAACCCAAAGAAGTAAGAGAACGCTGAATGGAGCTACCCGGATGACCCAAACGGCTGATGGGGTCTAAATAGTCGTCCGAGTTTGGAGGATTTCTTTGAGAACTCGTCAGGTTTTGAATTTGTAGGACCCTAAGCTGCAAGTGCACAGCGTGCGTTGTAGTACTTAGGGTATCGATCCACAGGGAGGAGGTCAACTGCAAAACAGAAGAATCAGGGCAACCAAAGACGCAGAGAATTGGGGTTTGGGGGTAAGTGTCACGATTCTTGCAGAAAATAAATAAAGCAGTACCACGCCTTATATAGAGAAGGTTGTCAGCCTTTTCTATAAAGAACAAGAAAAGGAAAATAAACTTAAAGACTTGTAAAAAGGAAATCAGGTAAGCAGTGCAGAAAAAGTAAAGTATAGAAGTGCGTAAATCTCGATTTAAAAGCAGATGGGGCGAACACGTTGGGAATCTTCTCGGGAAATCTATGGGGCTCTAACTAGAAATCAAACACACAAAAGTTAAGCAAACGAGACTAGGCGACTTTCCCCAAACTGATTCACTGGTTTTAACAACCTAACTTTATCAAACTAGGTCGATTTGCGAACTTCCATTCCACAGGTATACTTTCATATCATGCGTACTAGACGAACACGCAATAGGATCGGGACAATAAACATTCAGACATCTTTTAAGGATGCTCTCTACCCTATTTTGGTCTAGATCTGAGATTCAGGACATTCGTCGTTCTCAAGACCCTGCGATCAGAATATAGTTCATGACGCCAGGCTCATGCAATAAGAACGAATAAGGTGAGACAGAAAATCCTAATCTTCGGCCTAAACAATCGGTTTAACAACAGTTAATGAAATTCCCCATAGATCCCCTTAAAGAACACCCAACGAAAGTAAACTACTCAGACATAAAAGAAGAAGTAGAAAACGTGATTGATGAATGCATAACTTGTATAAATCGATTAAAATAAAAGAGGGTTCAAGAACAAATCAATCTCCCTCAAAGAACAAAGTGGAAACCACGAATCAAAGATTCGCGGCCGCCAAGAGAAGTTTGTAACAAGAGAATTTCGTGATGCTAAGTGGTGATGCCCTAAAAAACCCTAAAGGTCGAGTATATATAGGTCTTCAAGTGCCCTAGGTCGTGGATTAGGTCTTGGCTTGCATAAGACGGCTGCGGGTTTAAGTTGGGCTTCAAATGGGCTCGGGAATCCGTGAGTGGCCTGGCCGCGCGAGCGACTGGCCGTGGCGCGGCCACTGGTCGTCTGGTTTGGCCGTGGCGCGGCCAGCTCGTCCTTCCGGGTGCTTGACGGACCTTCTTGCTTCCTTCATAACTTGAGATCCAACCGTGGGATTGCTCTCAAACCACTTCGAGGTGAAAGACAGCTGATAAGGCTACCTTGTCTCCAAATATGAGCTTGATCTCGTGGTGGGAAGGCCTTCATTTGGTGTTGAACTTCTGTCCTCGGGCACTGTTTCCGGAATTGTCCATTTTGCTCCAAAATATGCGTCTTTTGCTAAGATTACCTGAAAAGAGTCTTGAACAACCAAATACTCGAAATCTAGTGTTTATGCATCAAAACCTTAGTGAAATGCTTATTAAAGCACTCACTTATGATAGTAAAAACGGGTAAAATATGCATGTTATCAACTCCCCCAGACTTAAACCTTTGTTTGTCCTCAAACAAAACAGAAATCTAAGTAAGGAAAAGAGGTTTGAAAACGTGGAAACTCACCAATACTTGGGAACTCATCAAGTCTAGCAATCGACCTGTTGAGCCACATAACTCGGAATTCAGCTTCAAGGCGTTTGGGTCTAGTTACCTTGAGCTTTTCACCCTTCCCGGATACGCTTCATGGTCCCTTTGAGTATTTCGAGCTCCCTCTTGTTGACTCCTTTATTCATTTAGGCGTGCGGTCTCTATCGAGGGAGTATTGGTCGACGAGACATTATACTTTCTCTTCCAAACATCTAGACATAGACATTTCAGACACAACTCTCCTATTTTCTCTTCCCTTAGTCGATTTCTCCCTACTTTTCTAGGGTATCATTTTATTTTTTCTATCGACTTTCTTATTCCATTTTTTTTTTTTTTTCTTAGCTTGAGAATGATCACTTCTTTGAAGTTTACATGATTGCTGCGAACCGTCATTGTCCTTTAAGGAACTCTGGTTGCCATTCCCAAACTAAAACCTTTCTTTCTATATTTTTTTTTTTTTTTTAACAAGGGAAGATCAAGGAGAGGTTGCATTGCATCTACTTAGTCATGCTAGAGTCTAAAAGAGGAGCAAAGTTCGAAGTACCTCAAGCCCCTTGACGAGAAGATTTGATTCATTAGGTGCGGAGTCAACGCAAGATCCTTCGAGTACTCTAGAGATTAGAACTTTCTCCGCTGGAATGATCCACTCGCCGTGTTCAACTTAGTAAACCTTGCTTCTAAATCCGTGAGAATGGTCATTAAGGTTCCTTGTTCAAAGTGACTTGTACCTAGCAAAGTTCATAGTTTCCGACTAAAAGAAAAAAAATTTTACTCTATAAAATGACTCGATAAATGATGTAAGTATGCATAAGACTCATCAAATAAAAGCATAATTAGTAATATAAGAAACCCCCCCAGACTTAAATCAAACTGTCCCCAGTTTGTTTAAATCGAGTTGAGGTGAAAAAGATAGGTAAATTCAAGTACAAGCTTGTGAAGACTTACTTGAAAGTGGCGTTGGGTTTGGTATGGGTGGATGGGCGTGTGGTATGATTGAGCTAAGGACTTGATCATTATCCTTATGTCCCTGCTTAGAATCGATTTGATTGAACAAAAGAAATCGAAAACTTAGCTCGAAAGGAAATGTGTTGCGCGGTTGAGCTTCCTTGCTTCGGATGGTGGTGGTGGGCGTGTGTGGGTGATGGATGAGGATGGTGATAGGCGTTTGGTGGTGATGATTGGCTCGCCTTTGATGTGAAGAACAGGTACTCCGGTTGTTGAGTACTCGTCTTGGTTCCTTGACCTTTGATAACACCGTGAATGAGAGATGGAAAATCTTTCGTCCTTGCGTCTTGAAGATTGCGTCACCTCAGAAACTTGACTTGAAGTTTGGGTCTATGCTGGCCTATCCAGTGATCTGTTCGGGATCCCGGAAGACAGGTGTTGCTAGTATGAACTTCAATGCCATATGAAATCCTTACTTGGCTTCGGTAAAGGTCTTGGTCGCAGAAGAGAGAAGCTAGTCTTCGGGAACTTTCCTCTTCGCGGTTTGGTGAAGGAAGTTGCATCTTCTTCCTTCTGGAGCTTGCACAACGGTTTTCATCCTCTAGAACCGTTGTATTCTTCTTCATCTTCATGGATACAGGTTCGTGGATCGTACAGGAAGAAGTTGAATGAGATGGATCACTGACTTAACTTGACTTGGATGGAGTCTTGTATTGTCTCGCCGTCTTTGATGCAACAGCAATGTGCCGCGGTTGTGGAAGTGATCTTTGCGGTCTTTAGGTCGTGTTCAGGCCATTGAATCAAGGAGGATACTTGAAAGGCTTGAAACAGGTTGAAGGAGGTTCGATTTGGTGAAGTCGGGACGGAAGCGTCTTCAGACGAAGGCCGGCCGCGCGACGGGTTGTCGCGGCCGCGGCCAAGCGTCTAGCCTCCGCGCCATCGTGGCTCGTGGCGCGGCCAGGCTCCTTCTGGCCGGCCCACGGGCGGTTCGTCGCCCGGTGAGTGTTCTTCGAAACTCCTTCTTCATATTTTTGGTCTTTTTGGGTTTTCTGATTTTTTTGTGCTTTTGGGGTTTATGAAAATGCTGTAAACTAAGAAGAAACCAAAACTAAAGATTAGTATGGTTAAGAAGATGAGAAAAAGAATACCTAAAATGGGTTGCCTCCCATTGAGTCGCTCTTGTTTAGAGTCTTTTAGCTAGACTTTGGTAGTTTGGGAGCTTAGTTGGAGGTGGAGTTCGACCTTAGGCAAGGTTTTTTTGCCTTCTGCGCGCCCTCTTCTGCTGAAGGCTCCTCGAGTCTCTCCATGATGGCATCTTCATCCTTCTTAAAAAGGTGTTTCTCCATGGTGTAAGGTACCGCGGGATAGAACTTCTTCCCGTCGATATTGGCAAATGAGACTCGCCTGTTTGGCCAATCCATGATGGCTCCTACCGTGGCTAAGAACGGCCATCCCAAGATGAGAGGTGCAGCTTCTTCTTGGCGTGTCTTGACTATGTAGAATTCTACCGGGATTCTACAATCGCCAATGATGACTGGGAGGTCATAAATGACTCATTTCGGGGCAGTGAAGGATTGATACGCCAGTCCAATCACTACTTCCGTCGCGTGAGCGTGCCTGATCTCGAGTTCTCGCACCGCGTAGGTAGGTAGAACGCTGATAGTCAAGCCGGGGTCGTATAATGCCTCGACCTTGATTCCTTTGATTTCGCATGAGACGAGAAATCGACTGAGGCTCCTTGTCTTGTGCAGGGTGCGAAGTGCCCTTCCTGACCTTGCTCGCGCAAAAAGATCTTGTATCTCCAGCATGGTCTCATTGCTTTCATAGAAATAGTGCCCAATGAGATGTTATGTCCACGCTTCAGTGAACGTGATACCTGACGGAAGGCTTCGGACTACCTCGTTGAACTCGCCGAGGTTCTCTCGAGAGATCCTATTGGTGTAGTTTTCATATTTCTCAGCGCGGGAGAAGTAGGCGGCTCTGGCAGAGGGGATTGAACGTCTGGCTTGACCAAAGTGTACCTTGATCTCGTTCCTGCTCTCTAAGCTGTCTTCAAAGTATTCTTTTAAGCCATAGCTTTCCCATGATTCATTGAATCCTACGCTCTCTGGGATTCCCTCCACTTTCTTGTGGAATTCTATCAATCTTTCCCTCTTGATATGCAGCGTAAGAGGTCTCTCCACGTGGGTAGCGACACCTGCGGTAGGTCCGTCCTCAGTGAGTTCAGGTGACTTTGCCCGAAGGGTCGGTTCGTGCATCAGCTGGGGCTGGGCGAAACAACAGGGTGCTTTCTTGGCTCCAGAGGCTAGGGCTTCGTGTTCCCCTATAAGCTTATTGATAAGCCCGTCGAGCCTCCTCTGTTCCTTGGACAGTCTAGCCAAGGTGGCTTCGTTTTTCTTTTGACCCTTTCCCATGTTTTCGACTTCGTCTCTCAAGTCTTCGACTTGCGACTTAACCTTATGCTGGGCGCGTTCCCTCTCCTGGATGTCTTTCTCCATTCGGCCCATGATGCTGTAGGTGGTCCCATGAGTTTCCTCGAACTCGTATTTCAGGGCGCGGACATCGCCTAGTCCTCGGTTCAGGACCCCTCTGTGATCTGCCAAGTCCTCGGAAGTTCTGGATAGTTTGTTGATGCTGCCAAAAGTGCGGTTCTCCAATACTTTTACGTTGTTGGCGACTTCCTGGAGCTTGTGGAAGACTTCACCCTGGATAGAGTCCATCCGGGCGTGCAAAGATCTTTCAGACTTGGCTTGATAATCAGGCCTTCATTTGGTGTTGAACTTCTGTTCTCGGGCACTGTTTCCGGAATTGTCCATTTTGCTCCAAAATATGCGTCTTTTGCTAAGATTACCTGAAAAAAGTCTTGAACAACCAAATACTCGAAATTTAGTGTTTATGCATCAAAACCTTAGTGAAATGCTTATTAAAGCACTCACTTATGATAGTAAAAACGGGTAAAATATGCATGTTATCAACGGCGGTGCCAAAGAGAGCTACTCGCCAAAAATGCAAGCGGAAGAGATGGTGAGGTGGAAGGTGTCACCGAGTATAGAGGTCCTGGACTGTCACATCTGAGGACTATCTGTCTGGTCAGAAGATCCTTAACAGAAAAACCAATGGGGTCAAATTCAACTGTGCATTTATTATCAGTGACAAATCGACGAACAGAGACCAGATTTTTAATGATGGATGGGCAAACAAGGACATTTTTGAGAAGAAGTGGACGAGAAGAAGAAGACAGAGTACCATGACCCATTTTTGTGACATGAGCAAATGATCCGTTGCCGACTAACACAGAGGGAGTTATGCTCGAATTAAAAACAGAAGCGAGGGTACCTTGTTGGCCGGTGATGTGATTGGTGGCTCCGGTGTCCATGTACCATGAAGCATCAGCAGGGTCTTGAAGAGTCATTGTGTTAAACGCATGTGCAAGAGCCGAAGGGACCACTGCAGATGAGTTGGCATCAGACGATGCGTCCAGCACAACATGAGCTTCGTGTTGTGGACGAGGAGCGTATGGGCCGAGGATACTGTTCGGCCGCACCATAGGGTGGGGCACAAACTGAGAATGATGGGGAGGTGGCATCATCTGGTAGCCGTTGGGGAAGTACGAGTATGGCCACTGTGGAGGTCCGTAGCTCCATGGAGGATATCCGTAACTGCATGGGCTTGGGTTGCTGGAGTTTTGCGGATGCGGAGTAGAGTTGTTGTTGCGTCCCCGCCCTCGATTTCCACGACCCCCACCATTACCACGACCACGGTTCTTCTTGTTGTTGTTGCCTCTATAATTGTTGCTGTCGTACTGTTGTGGCGGTGGAGCATCAGAGGATTGACCAGCAGCATAGACCACGTTGGGAGAAGATGCTGTCTGAGTGTGAGAGGCAGAGACACGGTGCTGTTTGTTGAGTCGATCCTCTTCGGATTGGAGCATCGATCGAGTGGTGTGGAAATTTGGAAACGGCGTGCGATGACGAATCACGTTATGAATGCCGTCAAATTTTGTCACTGAGACCGTTGAGGCAATGCATGACCAGGGCACGTTCAGAGATCGGCGAATCGACGTTGGCAAGCAGAACTGAGAGAGATTTCAGTTTCCTGCAGTATTCCTGGATAGAGAGATCACCGATGGTGATGGTTCGCAGCTCGTTCTCCAATTGCAGAGCGCGACTCTCTTTGTTGTCACGGAACAGATTCTCCAATGAAAGCCAGAGTTCGCGAGCAGTACTCTTTGGCTTGAGAATCGTTTCAGTCAGTGAATCTGTGATGGTTCCGTAGATCCACATTTTCACAAGACCATCACGTTCCTTCCAAACCTTTTCGGTGGTAGGAGTAGCGACGGAGGTGCCGTCGAGGTGATCAGGAACACCAAATGTCAGACAGTGTGTTTCGAAGAGTTCTCTCCACACATCGTAATTCATCTTGTCCAGATCGAGGGTAATCGGGATATACGCTCGGATCTGACTGATGCCGAAAGGCTTCTCAGATTGGGAAGATGTTGGTGTTGCGTTAGCCATCGCGAAGAAGAAAGGGAAGAGAGGTGAGAGAGAAGAAGAGAAGAGCACAAAAATTGAAAAGAGAGAGATGGATCGCGCGATCAAGCTGAGAGAGGCTTAGATCGTAAGGCCTCTGATACCATGTAAGTGTAGAAGACTTGATGACTTTCCCATTAATCACAACACAATATATATACACAGGAATCATATCTAGGAGAATCTATAGTATCGTAACAATACAGAAATATATACGATATTTGTGTATATCCTAACTAACAAGGAGAAGCTGAGACACATTGCGACATGAGTAAACAAGAGAGACTAACTTAATTACGGAAAGGAATACGTAGAAATTGAGATGGAGATGTTATGTAAGCAAAGTAAGCAGCTTTTTGTTGTTGTTGTTGTTACATCTCGTGATCTCTCAAACACATGTCTTCGCTCTTGCACACTTGTGTTTTTTTAAATAAATCAATGGTGTTAAGTTGTTTTAATTAGAATTAGGGTTTGGCCTTATGACGAGGAAAAGTATACGTTCAGAACGTTCATATATATAAAAGATACAATCAAAGCAACATATGCATGTTACTGAAGGTGGGTAGCCTAATGATTAGTGGAAACAGTAGTAAGTTTTATTGTGCTCCAAACTCAATCCCAAAGGCCGAAAACTCAACCGCCTAGCTAGCTATAAAGATCTCGGCTTCGGATTTTGAGGTTATTAAAAAAAACATATGCATGTCTAATTATTCTTTTTGTCAAAAAGGCCGAAAACTCATAAGATTTAGTCAATTAAAAGTTATAAACAAAGAAAACTCATTAGTGTCTGCTACTGCAAATATGCCTCTTCTTCTTAGAGCAATCAGACTTCCAATGTGTTGAAACTATATCTAAAAACGTGATTTCCTTAATCGGATTTTGGGAGTGATAGATTCGCCTTCGTGAACACTATAACAGTGTAATCATATGTTAAAATCAAAAATTGTTTAAAAGAAAAATGGAGGTACAGTGTGGACAACATAAAATGAGACAATAGTCAATTGTTACACATTGGAAATTGAGAAGAATTCTCAAGGTTGAGATTTTTTACCATTGATTTTGGTATATTTGAGCATAGATTGATAAAACCAATTTCATTTCAAACTCTGAAAACATGTTAAGTTACATGAACTTTCAACTGAACATGGTAATATTACTTAAGATATGTTCTAACTTTGGATGTAGGATATTATTCTATAATAATATTGTCTTTATTCTATAATAATATTATCATCCAAAAATTAGAGTCTTGTGGTGCAAGACACAAAACTAATTCAATTATATTATGAGTTTTGAAACGTTATTCAGCCGTTAATTTATGAGATGTTTTCAGAATATTAAGATAATAGATTCGTTTTAAATATCTAAACTTAGTAAATAAATATTATAAAAGAAAAGTCACAAATCTAAAACCCGATCCCATCGATCTCGTTGACTAGGCTCCACCTTTCTTTTTTATTTTTCTTTTCCCAAATTAATAGCAACATGTATTTTTTATCGTGTGCTCAGTGTATTTATTATAAGTGTTGTCGGCAAAAAAGAATAATATATGTCATTTTGAAAATTTTCACATATATTAAGAAAACCATAAAAAGTTCTACTTTACCCCTTATTAATACTCTAAATAAATTTTTTTTTTCTTAATACAATAAATGAATAGGGTTAAAACTGAATTTTTATTCAAATTTCTATATACAAAATATAAAACGACACTCTTTATGAAACAAAAATAAAATCCTAAAACGACACTCTTTGTGAAACGAAGCGAGTATTTCACAAGAGAGTAAGACGACAGAAAAAGTTTTTGCCATTAAGAGAGACGATTTGTTCATCATTCATAGTTATGAGTTTTGAAACGTTATTCAACCGTTAATTTATGAGATGTTTTCCGTAATTAAGTTAGTCTCTCTTGTTTACATACATTTCCTAATTGACGTTTCTACAAAAGGAAAAAGAACTACACGCTAGATTTCTTAGATGAACTCAATGAGGTCAAACTCACGTATATAATAATGCGCGTACGACTTACAAAAGAATTAAAATATTCACTTTTATTGCTTCATCAGTAAAATACAGTCGAACGTTGTGAGAGAAAAATAATATGAACGTTACGGAACGGTAACTTTTTCCAACCGTTATGTTTCTGGATTTAAATTACATAAAAAAATTATATATATCTTCCTTGTTCAAATTTCATAACTCTTTGATCAAATGTCAAGTGCTCTGTTTTTAATATGTTAGTCTGATCATTGTCTTAGAACATCCCTTTCGTCTAAAATCTCTAGCTAATGCTTGCCCAGGCCATATCTGTCTGAAACCACTGTTTTTCTTTTTATTTTGATGTCCTTTGCTTCTTCAATGATTGAGTATGATCTTCCGATTCAAAACTATTTATTAAAGTTTTCGCACATGCACAAAGACAACCATAGAGTTGTCAATCGTCATTGTACGAGGTAAGATTCTAGTATGAATCTTTTATTTTCTTTTTTAACCTACTACATTTGATTTGGTTTATATTCCGAAAATACCTTTTTATTTGATTTTGTATAGATCCAACTTATATATATTTGTGTTAAAAATGTGGGATGCGTCTGTTGGTTAATAATAGAGAAATATATAAATTATTACATATCTAGTAGGTGACCTTACCTACTACCGTACACTAAAATTATAACTCAATATATTAGCCTTATACCAAAACTATATGCTCTTACCCTACGTTTTAATTGTTATGTCCCAAATTTTACATCCTAATCCTATTGTCCTAAATGTATGCCCTAAACTCTAAACCCTAATTCAACGCCCTAACCTTATGTCCCAACCCCTAAACCCTAAACTCTAATCCTATGCCCTAAACCTACGCGAAAACCCCTACGCCCTAACACTACGGCCAAACCCCTACGCCCTAACCATAGGTCCTAACCCCTACTCTCTAAACCCTAAATCCAAACCCCTACGGCCTAACTCTACGACCTAAGCCTACGCTCTAACAATACGCCATAACCCTTAATCCTAATCCTACGTCCTAAACCCTAAACCATAAACCTACGCCCTAACCCAATGCCCTAAACCCTACAAAATAACCCTACGCCCTAACTCTACGCCCTAACGCTTTGCCCTAAACCCTAACCCTACTCCCTAAACCATAACCCTATTCTATAACCCAACCCTACACCCTAACCCTAAACCCTAAACCCTAACCTCACTCCATAACCCTATACCCTAAAACCTACGCTCGATTCCTAGGCCCTAACCATATGCCCTAAACCCTAAACCAGAATCCCTAACCCTACTCTCTAACCCTAAGCCCTAAACCCTACACCCTAAACCCTAAACTTTAAACCCTAAACCCTAAACCCTAACCCTATTCTAACCTTACACCCTAATAATATGCCCTAACCCTACGCCCTAAACCCTAACACTCGTCCAACACACTCGTCCAACACCCTAACCATAATCCTACGCAATAACTCTAAACGAAAACTATATGCTCTTATCCTAAGTTTTAATTTTTATGTCCCAAACCTTACATCCTAATCTTACATCATAATCTTTTTATCCTAATTCTATGTCCTAACTCTTATGCAATAAACCGTAAACCCTATTCCAACGCCCCAACCCTAGGTCCTAACCCCTACGCCCTAAATCATAACCCTACGCCCAAACCCCTACGCCCTAACCATAGGTCCTAACCCCTACTCCATAAACCCGAAATCCTAACCCTTATGCCCTAACTTGATGTTAACATCAGTACCACTCCAACCGTACCAGAGGAGAGAAGCTGCATTGAAGCCAATTTGGAGCTAAACAAGCTTGCACCCGAGGTTGAATATGTTGCCGAGCTTGGATGCAAACGTGAAGCGATTACAAATGAGATGTGACCATTTGTACTCCTTTTCTTTATCCTTGGTTTTATCCCAATGGATTTTCCAGTAAAGGTTTTAACGAGGCAAATTGGTTCACTAGTTTTAACCCTATTCCGATCTCCATTGGACCCGATGTAGACCTACACTCACTCATCGAGTCATTCCGGCAAAACCATGATGAACCAAGCAACAAGTCAAGTTGTTCTAGAGAGTTGACTCATCAGAGACTCACGCCGAAGTGGAATGAGATCAAGCCGAGCTCATATGACCAAGTTATCCAACTTGCAAAACGGGTGATGCCGAACTTACCCGAATCGGATAGACGTGCGTTAATTGGAAGATTCCGACCGAACCAGGAGGAACTAAGATAATAACCGGATTGTTATGGAATCTTTGTTCAGAGGAGAAGATCGTCGAATTGGATTCATACCGAAATTCATTATGGTTTAAAAGTTATTCAACTTATAAACCAGAGGCGTCTCAGCTTGCCTTATTTGGAAGCTCTCGTGTTTAATGAGTTACAAACGAGACTTTGGCGACCTGGAGAGACATCTGAGCATTCAAGAGACACATCCAACCATCCAAGAGAGTCATCTAGCAACGTTCCATACACCAGCACCCACAAGATCAGGCGGATCCCCTTTGCTTACAAACTTTCCTTTTCCGAACAAGTATGCTTGCCTTGCACGGGAGAGAAAGATCCACGACCATTTAATCCACTTGATCTCGATCCTCCATCCTCCTTAGAAGATCCCAGACGTCCATTCAACCCCGGAGACCTAAAGAACGTTACTTTCTCCTCAAGTTTCATCCCAGCCGCATCATCTTTAATGTCTAACGGCTAGAAGATCGACCAAGGAGATCATATCACGATTTGCTCATTTTTTTCTTTCTCTTTTCATAGTTTTTACCTTAAACTTATGTTTATGTCGAGCATTATATAAGCTCCTTTCATTCACATATTGTATTCACGCTTTTATCAATAGAAAAACTCCTTTGTTTGCTTCAAAAGAATTATCTTTGAATCAATCTTGTTCATGCGAGTTTTAAGTGTTTGTGGAATCAAACCCTTGAAGTTTCGTGTTGTTTCTTATTGTCCTCGCGAGGAATAGCCCTTGGAAGTGAGAAACATAAACCGTTGGTTGTGAATTCAATCAACAAACCGGTTACTCATCATCTTCATCGCTTCCATCTCGCGGCTAAGACTTGATTCTAGGGTGTAAGGCTTTGGTGGATTTCAAGTCTTGTGTCATTGGTATCAGAGCTTAAACGCTCCTATCTCAGGTGTATTCGAATTCCCTTTCAGTTTTTGTTATTTCAATTCAGTTTTCTTTCAGTTTTGTCTCATCTATTCAAAAACAAAACCCCAAATATTTTTACTTTTGCTTGCCTGCTTGTTTCAATTTTATAAAACTCATAAAAACTCATAAAAATCTTTCGTCTTTTTTTTAGCTTGCTAATCCTCTTGAAAAGCCATAAAAATTGTTTTCAGAAATTTTGCAATCGATTTGGTATTTTTAAATCAAGCTAGAATCAAACCGGTGAAATCTGTGATTTTTCCTGTTTTCTGTTTTTTGATTTGTTTTGGAAGCCACTTTGATTTCTTTTGAATCTTCTTTCAAGGTACATCCATGGAGAATGTACAAGTAGACCCTATGCAAGCCATGATGCAAAGCCTTACCGAGAGTGTCAATGCTATCAGAACCGATCTACAAGCCCAATCTGCTCGATTGGACAACACCAACAACCGCCTCGACCGCCTAGAGACTCCTGAACTCCAAGATCCTATGCTGCCTAGAAGAAACGTCCAGCCAGATGCTCATAGGGTTCACAATGACCCTAACCGTGTGGAGGAACCCCCAGACTTGCAACAACCTCGTGCACCAGATCCTATGCAAGCGGCGCAAGATCTCCTCAACCGGAGAAATCAAGCCGATCGGAACAGGATATATAATGAGGATCGATACCTGCCACCAGAAGTGAAGCTTACTGCCCCAACCTTTGCAGGGAAGATAGATCCAGCAGCCTACTTAGAGTGGGAAAGAAGAATGGAGCATTTGTTTGAATACTATTCTTACACTGAGCCAAAGAAGATAGCCCTTGCAACCGCCAGCCTTACTGACCATGCTTTAGCTTGGTGGGATCGAGAAGTAGCTGAGAAGAGGAGGCTACGCTATCCCCAAATAACAAGATGGGCTGACATGAAGTTTGAGCTACAAAAGAGGTATGTTCCCCCTTATTACCAAAGAAATATGCTAAAGTGATTTCGCTCATTGTTTCAGGGATCGAGAAGTGTAGAAGAGTACTATGAGGAGTTTGATGATTTAAGAAGTCGCCTTGAGCTTGACGAATCAGAAGAATCCCTCATGTCCCAGTTCATGGATGGCTTACAAGATCGAATACAAAGAAAGGTTGAAATGTAGCCTTACTATTTATTACAAGAGCTCTTATACTTAGCCATTCAGCGTGAGCATCAAATCAAGAAGAAGACATCTAGAAGCCGCTCAAACAACACCACTTGGAATCAGCCACAACAGCAGCAACAACAAACACCACCACCATTTGTAGACAAAGGCAAAGCTGTAGTAGTGGATTCAAGATTTAAATCCAGTGAGCCTCGCTAAGAGCAAGGTAAGTCTAGTAATTCTCAAAGACATCATGACATTATTTGTTATAAATGTCAAGGCAGGGGACATGTATCAAGAGAATGCCCCAACAAACGAGTCATGATCACCACCCCTGATGGTTATGATTCCCAAGACGAAGTCATGACTGAGAACACAAAAGAAGAGATCACCATATATGCTGAAGAAGGAGAACTTCTCGTCATCCAAAGAGCCTTAAATGCACAACATATCCTAGAAGATCAAGAGCAAAGAGACAATCTCTTTCACTCTCGCTGTACTATCAAGGATAAGGTATGTCATTTGATTATTGATAGTGGCTCTTGTGCTAAGATTGCTAGTGTTTCTCTAGTAGAAAAACTCGGCCTGCCTACAAAACAACATCCTAGACCATACAAACTCAAGTGGCTCAATGACAAAGAGGAGTTAAACGTGTCTAAACAAGTTGAAGTATCACTCACCATTGGTCAATACAAGGATCAAATCCTCTGTGATGTTGCGCCAATGCAAGCTGGCCATGTTTTACTTGGAAGACCTTGGCAATATGACAGAGATGTAACCCACAATGGCTGAACTAATGAGTATTCATTCACCATCAACCATTGTAAGTTTGTTCTTGCCCCTTTAGTACAAAAAGAAATCAGAGTAATGCAATTGAGAACTAAGACAGATACTAAAGCTAAGGCTAGTTACTTTGCTATACAAGATCTTTTATCATTTGATCCACCAGATATGATGCACTTGTTCTCCCCAAATGAGTTATGTGCAGGTTTAGAGGAGCAAAAACACAAAAAACGTGTTACACAAGGAGGAAAACGTGAGAATAAAGGATGAAAGCATGATGTACAACAAGGATAAACCGCCCTTGAATGAGTTGAAACCCACATTGGAGCTAACTGAAGCCAAGAACATTCCATTCACGTCCCTACTCAAGCATTTATTTCCAGAAAAATTCAAAGAACACCAAGGTAAGTTTATAAACCTCAAATCTTTTACAAAGACTAACTTACTTTGTTTTGGTGCAGATGAGCTAGTTTCGAGGATGAAACTTCTTCAAGTGGGAGAGTATGATGTAAACATCAGTACCACTCCAACCGTACCAGAGGAGAGAAGCTGCATTGGAGCCAATCCGGAGCTAAACAAGCTTGCACCGGAGGTTGAATATGTTGCCGAGCTTGGATCCAAACGTGAAGCTGAGGCTTACAAATGGGATGTGACCATTTGTACTCTTATTCCTTATCCTTGATTTTATCCCAATGGGTTTTCCAGGAAAGCTTTTAACGAGGCAAATTGGTTCACTAGTTTTAACCCCATTCCGATCTCCATTGGACCCGATGTAGACCTACACTCACTCATCGAGTCATTGTGGCCAAACCATGATGAAACAAGAAACAAGTCAAGATGTTCCAGAAAGTAGACTAATCAGAGACTCACGCCGAAGTGTAATGAGATCAAGCCGAGCTCATATGACCATGTTATCCAACTTGCAAAACGGGTGATGCCGAACTTACCCGAATCGGATAGACGTGCGTTAATTGGAGGATTTCGACCGAACTAGGAGGAACTAAGCTACGAACCGGATTGTTATGGAATCTTGGTTCAAAGGAGAAGATCGTCGAATTAGATTCATACCGAAAGTCATTATGGTTAAAAAGATATTCACATTCTAAACAAGAGGCGTCTCAGCTTGCCTTATTTGGAATCTCACGAGTTTAATGAGTTACAAACGACACTTTGGCGACCTGGAGAGACATCTGAGCATTCAAGAGACACATCCAACCATCCAATAGAGTCATCTAGCAACGTTCCATACACCAGCACCCACAGGATCAGGCGGATCCCCTTTGCTTACAAACTTTCCTTTTCCGAACAAGTATGCTTGCCTTGCACGGGAGAGAAAGATCCACGACCATTTAATCCACTTGATCTCGATCCTCCATCCTCCTTAGAAGATCCCAGACGTCCATTCAACCCCGGAGACCTAAAGAACGTTACTTTCTCCTCAAGTTTCATCCCAGCCGCATCATCTTTAATGTCTAACGGCTAGAAGATCGACCAAGGAGATCATATCACGATTTGCTCATTTTTTTCTTTCTCTTTTCATAGTTTTTACCTTAAACTTATGTTTATGTCGAGCATTATATAAGCTCCTTTCATTCACATATTGTATTCACGCTTTTATCAATAGAAAAACTCCTTTGTTTGCTTCAAAAGAATTATCTTTGAATCAATCTTGTTCATGCGAGTTTTAAGTGTTTGTGGAATCAAACCCTTGAAGTTTCGTGTTGTTTCTTATTGTCCTCGCGAGGAATAGCCCTTGGAAGTGAGAAACATAAACCGTTGGTTGTGAATTCAATCAACAAACCGGTTACTCATCATCTTCATCGCTTCCATCTCGCGGCTAAGACTTGATTCTAGGGTGTAAGGCTTTGGTGGATTTCAAGTCTTGTGTCATTGGTATCAGAGCTTAAACGCTCCTATCTCAGGTGTATTCGAATTCCCTTTCAGTTTTTGTTATTTCAATTCAGTTTTCTTTCAGTTTTGTCTCATCTATTCAAAAACAAAACCCCAAATATTTTTACTTTTGCTTGCCTGCTTGTTTCAATTTTATAAAACTCATAAAAACTCATAAAAATCTTTCGTCTTTTTTTTAGCTTGCTAATCCTCTTGAAAAGCCATAAAAATTGTTTTCAGAAATTTTGCAATCGATTTGGTATTTTTAAATCAAGCTAGAATCAAACCGGTGAAATCTGTGATTTTTCCTGTTTTCTGTTTTTTGATTTGTTTTGGAAGCCACTTTGATTTCTTTTGAATCTTCTTTCAAGGTACATCCATGGAGAATGTACAAGTAGACCCTATGCAAGCCATGATGCAAAGCCTTACCGAGAGTGTCAATGCTATCAGAACCGATCTACAAGCCCAATCTGCTCGATTGGACAACACCAACAACCGCCTCGACCGCCTAGAGACTCCTGAACTCCAAGATCCTATGCTGCCTAGAAGAAACGTCCAGCCAGATGCTCATAGGGTTCACAATGACCCTAACCGTGTGGAGGAACCCCCAGACTTGCAACAACCTCGTGCACCAGATCCTATGCAAGCGGCGCAAGATCTCCTCAACCGGAGAAATCAAGCCGATCGGAACAGGATATATAATGAGGATCGATACCTGCCACCAGAAGTGAAGCTTACTGCCCCAACCTTTGCAGGGAAGATAGATCCAGCAGCCTACTTAGAGTGGGAAAGAAGAATGGAACATTTGTTTGAATACTATTCTTACACTGAGCCAAAGAAGATAGCTCTTGCAACCGCCAGCCTTACTGACCATGCTTTAGCTTGGTGGGATCGAGAAGTAGCTGAGAAGAGGAGGCCTTGAAGTTTCGTGTTGTTTCTTACTGTCCTCGCGAGGAATAGCCCTTGGAAGTCAGAAACATAAACAGTTGGTTGTGGATTCAATTAACAAACCGCTTACTCATCATCTTCATCGCCTCCATCTCGCGGCTAAGACTTGATTCTAGGGTGTAAGACTTTGGTGGTATCCAAGTCATGTGTCATAACTCTACGACCTAACCCTACGCTCTAACCATATGCCCCAACCCTTAACCCTAATCCTACGTTCTAAACCGTAAACTATAATTATACACCCTAATCCAATGCCCTAAACCCTACATCCTAACCCTTTGCCCTAAACCCTACGTCCTAACCCTTTGCCCTAAACCCTACTCCCTTAACCCTAACCCTATTCTATAAACCTTAACCCTATTCTATAACCCTAAACCCTAACCCTACGCCCTAACCCTATACCCTAAACCCTACGCTCGAACCCTAAGCCCTAAACCTTAAACACTAACCCTACCCTCTAACCCTAGCCTTAACCCTACACCCTAAACTCTAAACCTTAAACCCTAGACCCTAACCCTATTCTCTAACCCTACATCCTAATCATATGCCCTAATCCTACACCCTAAACCCTAACCCTCGCCCAACGCCTCAACCATAACCCTACACCCTAACCCTACATCCTAACTTTATGCCATAACCCAATGCCTTATTCCCTATCATTATGCCCTAACCCTACGCCATATTCCCTAACTATAAACCCTAACCATATGCCTTAACCCTATGCCATAATCCCTAATCATAACCCTACGTCTTAATCCTATGCCCTAAGTCTCACCCTAATACGATCTGATGCCGTCTAGACCCGCTATCTAGGGCACAACATAATCTGAGTTCAACGATATCTCTCCTCACGACTTGGTTTACTTATTTCCAGGATTAGTTCATTCTCTCTTGCCTCTCGTTGTATTTACTTTATGTTGCTACTTTGTTTCTTGGTTTGAAATTAATATAAGAAGTACTTCCACACAAAAAAAAAAGTGGGTTAAAGTGTTGAATAAACCAGTTAACCGCAAAGTCCGAAACAAGATGTCTATTTATTTATTTATTTGGTCGAAACCCAAGCAAGTTTTCTATATAAACAAAAAATTTAGGCTTTTTAAATAGTCTGTATATATATTTATAATAAAACTTCTAAGACATGTATTTGTTATCGAGAATCAAATAACTACAATGTCCCGTGTACATGGTTATATGGTTGGGACTTGGGAGTTGGGATTGTATAAAAATACGGATCTTATTACCTCTTGCCCTCTTGGTAAAGAAAACAAAACTTAGATCGTGAAACTAAATTTTAGGTACTGTAATACCATCGATCTAGTTAAATAAAAAAATAAAAAGAATTAAGTCAATTTTTGTAGAAAAAATAATGATAATTTTAACAGAAAATCAAAGAGGGAGATATTTTCTCCTATGTGATAGTTCTCGTGCAGAAATAGCTAGTTTTTCCAGAAGCAGAATTTAATACCAACAAATAATAAATATGCAAATCTATTGCTTATAAATTCTACGTGTCTAGTAGTAGTCTAGTAGTAGTTACTAGTTAGGCAAATGTAATGAATATTAACCAATACAAAAGCGATAAAAAAACAAAATAGATGATATTTTAAAAATTTTAAATAAGAGATTTTATAAAAAAAAAAAAAACTAGACTTAAGAGTTCATACAATACACCAAATAGAGGGGTTATGATGCTTTCCTTAACTTTCCTTTGTCTAAATACAATTCATTTGATTAAATATTTCAGGGTTTCAGCTATGGTTAGTACGTTGAGTTCCTAACGTTCATCTCAGAAGATCTGCGTTACATGTTACTGGGATTTCAAGAATGCTTTGATCCTAGATCCCAAGTATGACCTCTCGACGCTGCGCAATAAAATTGAAGAGGCACTAAAGAAATTTGACAAACGTTTTGTGGTGGAACGCGATGATCTTATTGCAATTGGACCAGGCGACAATGCGGCTGCTAATCGGATTAGCCTAGCCGGTATCAAAGTGATACCGATCGCAGATCTCGCTTTAAAGTGTGACGAAGCGGGATGTAACGGTTATGCACATAATAACAAAAAGCAACTGAAGGTAAAAAAATATTCTCAATGTGCTTTTAAATGCTTATAAGCTTACGAATAATTATCTTTTTCATTTCTCCATAAAACTTTTGAGAAAAACGGACGCTGCTGACTTCGACCTCGTGAAGATGATGCATCTAAAGGCACTTGGAGATGGTCAAATAAAGTACATTTTGTTAATTGCAGGGGACGGTGACTATGGTTTTTTTTTTTTTTTTTTAAAAAACTTTATGACGGTGATTATTGTTATTGCATGAAGTCCTAATTTATTTATTTTTTCAAGAAAAAATAAGAAAAATATGGGTAGTACATATAGTGGCCATATAATTTTTTTTTTTTTGAATTAACTGTAAAAGTTCGGGGCCCGTAATCTTCCACAGTACCCAGAGTTAGCCCTTTCTATATTCCGATTTAAAGAATATACCTCCTTCACAAAGGGGGTTTGAATCCGGGGCACAAGGAAACCAAACCCTTTGTACTACCATTAGGCCACCACCACTTTGGTATGACCATATAATTGGTACTTTCGAAAACGACAAGTCGAAATTTAGCAGGAAACAACAGTTGTTTGCAATTCTGCTTTTCTAACATAAAATATTTGTTTTATGATATATTAAAGTGACAAATTATTGGACTCGTCGTGAAGGAATACGAACAAGAAACAATAAACGCAAGTGTCGTAATTAGAAACCAATGGTGGATCTAGAAGACATTTTAGCCGGGGGCATTATCATAGAATTTGAGTTAGTTGGGGGCATTATTATAGGATATGAGTTAGTTGGAGGTATTATTATGGAATTACTTTTAAAAAAAAAATTAGTCGGGGGCACGTGACCCGTTACTACCAACGGCTGAGATTTTTTTTATTTTATGAATTTTTTATATTAAGTTTTTTTGTATTTAGTTAATTCTATTCAAATATGAAAAGGTTGACATTTTCTTTTATTTTAGAGAAATTGTTTTTAATCAAAAGGTTTAGTGTTCATATTTGTGGTCTTCTTCATATAAAAAGAGTTGCACAGCGATGTTTTTGGTATTAATCAATATGCAAAGAGACGTAAAAATACATTTGTAGTTTTATCCGCAAAAAAACGTAAAATCAAGTTTTACCGCCAAAAATGTAAAATATGTTTTCATACCAAAAACGTAAAATCACGTTTTCACAAGAGAAACATCAAATCTCATGTTTTCGCGAAAATCTCGATTTCACACCAAAAAATAATAGCTTGTGAAGCATACTATTTTGAACCTCAGGAAATAAAAATATCCTGATGTCTCCTTTTATAGCAAAAAGTATCAAGTCCATTGTCTCTATCATTGCAAGAATTTTCTCCTTCCGACGCCGTCCTAAACCTAATCCAAGACCCACCACACATATCAGCTACTTCAGGATGTCTAAGAGACGTCCACTCTCTTTGCAGGTTCTTTTTTTCTTTCTTTGGAAATCCAGCGCATCATAGGCAATGCCATTTGCTTTTTCGGTTTGTTTTTGTTTAAATCCGTTGATTCGGTTTCGATAAGAGATAATTGCTACCGAGATAGAGCCAAAATATTTTCTATTCAATTTGGTTTTGAGTTGGTAATGATGATATAAAAATATAAAGTTAGAATGATACTTTTTTTGTCATAGGTACATATAAAAAAGCGGCTCTATTATATTTGATTATTTTTGTTGTTGTTGTTGTCAAACTATGTTTGATTTTGGCATAGATTAATTGTAGAACCAACCGGACATATGAAAAAAAAAAACTAGACCATATATTGTACTGGGAATAACAATTGAGCCAAATTATCACCATCCCAATACAATGGTCTATGCATGGGTTGTTTTATTTGAGTATTTGCAGAACCGATTAGCTTTCTATATGTTCATAGTTTTCTTTTGATCCGTTTGACGCTACATCTTATAAAAATACTAGTTTTTATGTATAAATCCAAAGTTTCTCATAAGAAACCTAATGTTTTGTGTTTGGTATCCGTGCCACCTAGACGGTTGATCTCAAGGTCAGGATGTGTTGCACTGGTTGCGTTAGGATCGTTAGGAACGCAATCTCAAAACTCCGAGGTAACAAATGAAACCAACACACACACACACACACACACATATATATATATATATATATAATCAATCAAAAATTGTTCTTGTTAAAGACAAGGTTATATTATATATAATGAAATTGATTGAAATCACAGGAGTTGATTCAGTAGAGGTGGAGAGAGAGATGGGAAGAGTGAGAGTGGTGGGATACGTCGACAGAAACAAAGTGCTCAAAGCCGTGAGACGAGCCGGGAAGAGAGCTGAGTTTTGGCCATACCCTGAGCCTCCACTTTACTTCACTTCTACTCAAAACTATTTCGTAGATCCTTCAAAAGAGTTTAAAGAGAGTTATAACTATTACAGACATGGCTACAATGGTACGGAACAACATGGTAATATCCCCGTAGGTTGTCGTGGAGACGACAGGGTTAGTAATATGTTTAATGACGATAACGTCAATGCATGCCGTTAGCCCTGAAAATTTCGGAAATCGGGACGAGAATTAACGGGTTCGGGACGGGAACGGGAAATTCTCTTACGTAAAATATATTCCCAAACGGGTAATTATTTTGAAAAAATTCGGGAAATTTCAGGAAATTTCGGGAAAATTTGGAAAAATTCGAGAAAATTTAAAAAATTCGGGAAGTTCGAGTACCCGATCTCATTCCCGTTCCCTTCCCGTACCCTTCCCGTACCCGTTTGAAAAAAAAAAATGATGCCAAACGGGAACGAGAACGGTACAGGAAATTTGAAATCGGTACAGGTGGGAACTGGGTACCCGTCCCGAAATTTGCAGGGCCACATGCCGTCTCATGTAACTGCTTGAAATAACGACTTAAAAACTTGAGGCAAAAAGTATTTTTAATTTTATTATAGTTAAATTTTAAAATAATTTAAAAAAAAAAAAAAAAAAAGAGAAGTCCTATTTTCTAAATTTGTATTGCGAATGCCATTATGGTGTGTATAAATGAAATTTAGTATTGTAAAAAAAAAAAAAAAATTGACTACGGAATAATTCGTGGCCAATTGGCGCGCAGTTAAACTCATAGCAAACCGACATTGTAACATCACAAAGGCGACTAGATTAGAAACATCCCAAATTGATTGCTTCCTTTCATCATGAGATGAAATTGCTAAATCACTAAATCTCAATGCTCATCAGATATTTTTATTTCATTACTTGAAGTTTGATCTTACATAAGTTCAAAAAAAAAAAAAAAAAAATTGCTCTTACACTATCACAAACACTATATATATAAGTTGAGAACATTTTCTCATGCCAACAAAAAGATCAATCGATAAAGACATTTACGTTGCTATCAAATTACTCTCTTTCCCATTCAAATCATCCTCTTTTACACCATAACCCACGCGTAGAAGCAAGTGTATTTTTTTTGCTTTTAACATTTGTAAATTTCAGAAAATGAAATTAATCATTTTACTAAGGCATTAATGGAGAATTAATAACCATCCGAGCACTTGAAGTAGGAGAAAAAGTTTTGGACACAGTCTTATGTTTTATTTTTCCGGTATAATTTTCCGGGAGAATGGTTGAATTGGTAGAAACAATAACCATTAGAGTCATTAGTTATGTGATACGAAGATTAAAAAATAGAGAAAATTAGGAAACTCTTAACTTTTAAAGGTTTTGTGTTTAAAGTTAAAAGCAATTTTTTTTTTTGACTTTTTGGTGTTATCACATTCCAAATATAAGATCGTTTTTCGATAGAAAGTTCTGGACCGAATTCCTAAATCTCCTCAGATCCAAGATCACATTATGTAATATAGTTATGTTCAAGTGTCACTTAATTTTGTGACCTTTAGACTTTACCATAGAAGACATCTTCTTGATTTTATTTATACTATGAAAAACTAACCAGATATATTACACGAACCTTTAGTTCGACTTGACACGAACTAGTCGTGAATACAAATAATTTTGGGAATAAAAAAATAAAGGGCTTTTTCAAAAGTAATCCCTTTGACCAAAAGAATATGGGAAATTAACGCTCAGCATATATAAAATAATTAAAAATTATCATTTTCGGACATTTATACTAAAAACAAGAATTTAATGTTTTGAGCAATATAAATGTACCGTTAACGTTTTAGATCAATAGTACTATACACAATATTATTTTAATGAAGGTGTTAATGTTTTGAGTAATATTAACCGCTACAGATGTTAACACTTTCAAAAAGTCGTTACGTTTAAACCATGAAAGTGTAGATCCTACATCCCTAAACACTAAACCCTAAACCCATATATCCTAAGTCGTATACGCTTAACCCATGAAAATGTAGACCTTATACCCCGAAAAACAAATCTAAACCTTAAATCGTGTACGCTTAACCCATGAAAGTGTAGACCCTACATCCTATAACACAAATCTATACCCTAAGTTGTGTACACTTAACCTATGAAAATGTAGACCCTACTCTAAACCCTAAACCATAAATCTTTTTAGAAATATTTTCAAAGTTTTAGAAACTATTATATGTTAATATATTTTTTTTATCTATTAACAATTTTTATGTAAAATTTGAAAAATTAGTTTTTTTGGAAAAAAAAATGAAAAGCATTTATCTCTCTCCCTCACGCTCTCCCTTTGATTCTGATTTGGATTGAAAATCTCTCTCCCTCACAATTTCTCTCTCTCTCTCACGATCAAAATTTCTGGTTTTGTACACATTTTAAATTGACTCGGTTGATTTGGGAATTAACGGAGAGAGTTTAACAAACGTAGGTGAATAGTGGATTTGCCATTAGAAAAATATTTGAGGAATAAAATATCATTGTGTAGGGCGAAAACGTTAGTTTCTTAATGAAAAATATGTGAGCGTTAGATTAACATATTTTATCGAAATTCGGCATTAGATCGTGAATTTTTTCAAAAAATAATGCAAAAACAGATGCAAACAATTATATTGAATTTAAGTGTTCTAATATAATTGATGATAAATTAGCAGATGAATAAACTATAAATATATGTCATCAAAAGCTAAATTAGCAAATTAGTTACACTGATAAGTACAGAAGCATATTTTGTTGGTTAGAGCGCTCTTATAGCAATTGCCAATCCCGCCTTTCCTCCTATTTTTACATAGAGCGGCACACGACTCTTTTAAGGCATAGGTCCATTGGCAAATCGACACACGTACCATTAGCACAGTATTGAGGTATTAGGCGATCATTACATTTTGTTCTTGGTACTTCAATAACTACCGTTCCTATTAGAGATTTACGACATAAAGGGTCCAAATGCTAACATATAAATTTTGCTGGATGTGGAATTTGTCTGAATTTTTGTGTGGTCATGGCAGAATCTGACTGAATAACTATAAATTCAAATGGTAACCGAGGAATCTAGCTGAATAAGTCAAAATATTTATAAGCTAAATGGTCTAAATGGTTACGAAATAAATAAAATATAGTGTCAAAAGTTTAATTTTCACTTCGGTGTTTACTTATCATGTTATAAATGTCAATTTAAATTTTATAAAGTTATAAGTACTCTATTTTTAAAATAACAAAGAATTTTTATTTATTTAAAATTAACATTCATTTTCGAGTCTTTAAAGATTATCTAACTGTTAACTGATTTGCGTCAGACAGTCATTGAAAAACATTTTTCCATCGTATTTTCATAATATCACATTAATTTTTAGTAGAGTTTGTCATGTAGAGAAATAAAAAAAAATATCCTAAATACAAAGCTTAAAATCAATAGATGTGGTCTCATATTAGTAGGAGTTGGAATTCCTATATGGAACTTAGATCCCAACAAAGTTTCAAAAAAAAAGAAAAGAAAAAAACTTAGATCCTAACAGTCATTCGCTCAAACAAAGTAACATACAAATCCACTAGTACAAAATCTGACACCCATCTTATACAATTATTTTCACCAATAAAACTTGTAATATGATTTATATATATTGCGAATACCTCAAATTAAATAACAAGTGAATACTTGAAAAGTAAATATTTAAAATATAAGGTAAATAATTATGAAAAAAGTATATCACAAAAAATTTAAAATGTACACTCCTAAATAATTAAAAAAAAAGTATATCACCAATTGTTTAAAAATTACACTCTAGTGTTATAAATTTCAATTTACCATTTATAAAAGTTATAAATTTTTCATTTTTAAAATAATATAAATTGTTTATTTAAAATTAACAATTATTTCAGTTTCCAATTTTTCATGGTATCTTTATTGTTTTTGTGGTTTTTTAAACTGATTTGAATGTCATAAACCCATCGAAAAACACTATTCCATCGTATTTTCAAAATTTTACTTTCATTTTTAGGAAATCTTGTCCTCTAAATGATTAAAAATCACTTTAATACAGATTTTAAAATTAATATATTTGGATCTAGATTTGATCTTGATGGATCTGAGATTTTACTATCTAGATCTATTTCTGACTCTTCCAAATATCTAAAAACAATTCGTGAAATTGCGTTATTTTGGAATATTTTCGTTTTTTATTTTTACAAAAAATTAATCATATCAATAAAATAATTACTATAAAATAATAATAAAACATAAAAAACGTGATTTATAATATTAATAATATATTAACAAATATAAAACTGAAAATGAACATGCAAGACGTAAACATATTACAAATTAAAAATATATTATTTATAAAATTAAACTGATTATTATATAATATCTATCTTTTGTCATTTAGTGTAATTCCACAATTTTTCATAATTTTACAATTGCTTTCAAGTGGTAACATGTCAAAGATATTCAGCCATATTCCTCACCATTCCACAATTCCTCATACACCATTCAGACCCGTTCAATTCCTATTTTTTAACAAATAAAATAAAGATTTTCAAAAAAAAAAAAAAAAAAAAGTTTGCGTATTTTCGTAAGAAAAGTAATCATATATTTTTTTTTTTGCTAAAAAAGTAATCATATATTAATAATGATGACAAGTATATCATCTACTATATAAAAGTAGAATGGCACTCTCCTGCTTCTGCCACGTCAGCAGCTGAGAGAGTGCCACATGTCATTCAATATTTAATTTTTAAAAAGTTTTTTATTTAATTTTTAAAAATTTGTTTGGCATCTACCAAGACTCGAACCCACAATCTTATCATTAAAAGTCAATCATTTTAACCATTAGGTCATGGTTACTTCTTGCCTATTCTCTCTAAAAATATGTAATATTCGCTCTTTTCTGCAATTTTATACACATTAAATTAGAAGCAGATACCATTGATAGTTTTAAATATTTTATATGTAAATTTAGACTTCAAATTTGAATTTCTGAAGATAGTCAAAATTGCAAATTTCTGATTAGTAAAATAACAAATTTAAATTTATTATATTCATGTTAATATTAATCCATTCATAATTAGTTAAATGGTAAATATATTTTACACCTTAATTTCTTTAATTTCTCCCAAAAAAAAACCCTTTCAATTTATCAAGCTGTGCACATGCTTGTGAAATGGATAGACAAAAATTCCGCATGGATGAAATAGATACAAGGGGTACTATTTGTCATTCATCAATTTTCACTCACAAGAATTCATTCTTAAGAAAAGTCAAACCAGAATTTTTGCATCATCCAACAAGTTTGATGAATATTGTTTCATATATGCCTCAGAGAGGATGTGCAGATCCCCGTAATATTGATTTATAATATTTTTCATAGTGAAATCGAATTGCAATCATGTGTGAAAATCGATCAAAATCTCTATAAGTTGAAATTAACCAAAATTAATATAAGTAATAGAGATAAAACTCATTTATTAAACTTTAAAAATTTCGAAATAAAGAAAGAAATATAAGCTATAAATACGAGTCTTTAACTTTATGGAGTTAGTAGGAATGAAACAAGTTGTGGAAGAAAAAGAAAGAACTCTGACCGCTTTTATTCTTTTCACATTTTGCCCATGTGAGTTTTAGTTTATTTAAGAAATTTTTTTAAATTTTAGTACCTATTAAATTTTGTTTCATTTGGCATTAAATGCGAACCAAACAAAATACTTTTAAATCACATCCAAGGGGATTCGAACCCAGAATCTTCTCAATAAAAATGAGCAGTCTTATAAATTATGTCATAAGTACTCCTTCTCAAATTTTGCGAAAATTACTATAATAATAGTAAAAGGCGTAAAAAAAACTTGGTGATCTAATATACATTACAACTTTGAAAATAACATAACAAAATAAATCAAAAGGATAAATTATAGAATTTAAAAATAAAAAAACTTCAAACAAACACCACCTATAAGTTATCAAATCACTAAATTATATACAATATCTATTGTAATTAATGACAAATAAAATCTTATTCACAAAACCAAAAAAAAGCATTCAAGTTATATTATTTTAAAGGATTAGTGTTTCAGCTTATCTTTTCTTACAATGAAGTTAACTAATTTTTTTTTCCATAATCGATAACATACCAACAGTCATTTATTTATTAAAATCTAACTACTCATTAAATTTAATTTTAACTATATAATATATTCAAATTGCAACACATGTCGAAATCTAACCAATTCACTTACCACGTGTCGCGATCATGTTAATTACGAATTTAAACGCATCCAACTATATATGATAAAAAGATATAGACTAAACATAATTATAAACAATTTCTATTTTCACATTCTTATTCTTTCAGATTAAATTGTGTCAACTGTTATGTAAATAATAAAATGTCTATTATTACAGTATAAAAAATAATAAATAACATATTCAACAAAAAAAAATCATTGAAAAAAATAAACAAATAACACATTCATAAATCACAAATCATCATCTACAATATAACAGATGAATGAGACTCTTTAGAAGATGTCACAACAGTTTCTTCTTATTAGTCAATCATAACATTATTTTTCCACATGTATAAAATATATAAGCAGTTAATTATTTTTTTTTTAAATATCATGCAATATAAATAAAAATTAACATATGTATAATTCGCTATACATAAAAACTATTAAATTTGAATTCAACTATTTAAAAATTATTGTAAGTATGTGAAATTCAAATTTAATTTAAAAACATACATATATATAAATCTTATATTATACATAATTATATATATATATATATATATCATTCTATTTTTAAGTTGTTTTATACTTATTTACAAATAAATTATGATAATTAACTTTGGTACAACTGAAAAACAATTATGATATTGAATAAATTAAAAAGTTAACTACAACATATAAATCGTAAGACACAACAAAATATTCAATAAAAATCGAGAAGATAAGAAGATGCAAAAATTCTGAATTGACTCTTCAATAAGAAACCATAGCACCTATGACTGCTTGGTCGCGACCGCTATCTACGCGACCACAAATCGAATTTTTTTATGATTTTGAATAAATTAAAAAGTTAACTCCGGCCTATAATATCATAAGACAAAACAATAAAATCAATAAAAATCGAGAAGATAACAAATTATATAAAAAATATTGAGAATAAGAAAAATGGATACAAAAATATACAAAATTTTAAAATATGAAAAAATATATGGATTCAATGAAAGATATACAAAAAAAAAATCTTCAAAATAATACATTGAAAAAAAATAAATAATATCATAATATTAAGATTTAGACAAATGAAAATAGTATGAAAATTGAAGTATAAATAAAAATTCGTGAAATAATGTATGAAAGAGATTATATACATCATCAATAAAAAAAGTAGAAAATAATATTTTTTTTAAACAATATAAAATTAATAATCAAAATATAAATATAAAACATATTTTTAGAAACTCAAATTAAAATAAAACCCGCGCATCGTGCGGGTTCTCTCCTAGTTATAACTAAAACAACAATAACTACATATAGCAGTATTTGTTTTATAAATAAGATATAGATTTTCAGAAAAGAAAGAAAGAAAATATGCCATAACGAAAAGTACAAACATGTAATTTCCCAAAATTTTAAGGCAACATCTATAAAGTTAGATATAATCTTTAATTTAAAATACATAATTTTTACACGTTTTTTGGTGTCTTGTTTTAAATCTTTTTACCGAAAAGGAGAAGTAAGTTAATAGAAACAGTTGAAAAAGTACTTCAAAAACAAAAATAGGGAATTTAAAAAATAATACTTTTATGATATCTTTTTTTTGTGACAAATATTTTTATGATATCATTTTTCAAAAATACCACTGTTTGTTGTCCATTTTCAAATACTACTTTTTATATATGTAAGGTCATTTATAAAAATACAAATATACAAACGTTTATAAATTAGGTTGTAAAAGTGGTATTTTCATAAATAGTATCATAGAAATGGTATTTAATAAAAATTTCTTTTTGACAGCATATCATAATTGATTCATTTTTCTAAGTCTAACAAAAACAGTTAGAAAACAAATACAGTTAAACTCAATTTTCTATGAAACTCTGTTAAATAGGAAGTTTATATAAAAAGGTTAATTTGCTATTATAGAATTCTGTAATAAATTAATATATTATTTTTACCTAATCCCGACGTACATTTGACAAACATGATATTGATAATCAGTTTTATTTAGAATATATCATAGTTGGATTTATATCTCAAACAGAAACAACATGCTATTGCTATATATTGTCTATTGATAACCAATGCTAATACATTAAAATGGGTGTAAACTAAATACGAACCTATACCAAGGATCGAGAGTTGAAAATGTTTACCCATGCTGTTTGACTATGAGTTGATGATAACGTTTTATACATTAGAAAAAATAGGAACAAAATGTACGAGTACATATATATATATATAATATATGTAAGAAATTATATAGATGTATGATGTATCTCACTTTGATACATATCCAATTTAGGCCATCCACCTCCTTAAATTTTGGTTTTAAGGACCAGTTCTACATAGATTTAGGTTGTTTGTTCGTCGGATAAGTAAAAGCCTAAGGACCACATGATTTTCTACTTTATTGTAATTTTTTCTAATTTAAATAAAAACCTGATGAAATATCTAGGGGTGGGCACTTCGGTTTTCGGTTTTTCGGTATGGTTCGGTATTCTTCGGTTTTCGATTTTTCGGTTTTATAAAAGTTAAAACCATATAAAACCCATATGTAACTTGTTTCGATTTAGTATGGTTCGGTTTCGATTTTTTCGGAATTATATTATTACGAAAAACTTTGAATCTTTGATTCAAACTATAAATATAAATAGTAATAATAGATATGAATGAAATCCAAATCATAGGAAATAAATCTAAATCATTAATAAAATCAAGTATATAAAAGCCAAAAATTAAAAAAAACATATATTTCTATTCATAGTTTGTATTTTTAAATATTATATTTTAAATATTTATATGTAGATATTTTTTAAATATTATATTTAAATTTATGAGTTTAAGATTTAGTAAATTATAAAGATAATTAAGCCTAATAATAAAATATCAACATAAACTAAACTAAGAAAATAAGAAAATATAAATGATTTAAAATTTAGTTTTGAAACCAAAAAAACTATTCGATTTTGACGATTTTTAACCAAACCAAACCTAAAACAAAATTTTTTAAAAATAATAACGAAATAGTTTTTTAGGTTTAAGCATAACCAAACCATATCACTTTTTCGGTTTGATATAGTTTGGTTTTTTCGGTTACGAGTTTTTTTCCCACCCCTAGAAATATCATTAAAAAAATACAGATCTAGTTTAGAATATTTATATAGAAATCAATACACTGTTGTCTTCTTTAATTTTTTTTTTTTTAATTCTTGTTTGCTTCTCTCTGTTTCATAATAAGTGTCATTTGGAGAAAATATATCTGCAATGTATCTGGATGTATTAAACTCAAAACACATCCAGATACATCCAGTTGTATTGCATATACATTTTATCCAAATGACACTTATTATGAAACGGAGGAAGTATAAATTATTGGTTGAAAACGAAAATAACGATCTCTTTAACTTTAACATTGTTAACATATCAGAAATCCATTACAGAGATTAACAATCCATGTTTTTTCTTCAATAGTTTGACACTCTTTAACAACAAAGACGCAATTTGAATAATTGTAATGTAATTTATTTAAAAATACAAAAAATACAAAGATTAACGTCCCAAGAGAAAAAATAACAATTTGTTTTTTATTCACATCACTTGAAATAAAAACCTAAAGAATTTCATTATGTGTTTACTCTTGTACCCAATGAAAGAAAATGGGAAGATGAAGAAAAAGTGTAGGATTATTGCATGGTATGTGAAGACAAGATATCTTCTTTCACGTCTCTTTCTTTTCATTAGTGGAGTCATGCCCAATTAGATAGACAGTTAATCTGAGTTAATAATGGAGAAGAAAAAGTTATAAAATTGACCAAATCAATTCACAATTAATTAATTTATATTTTTTTCACTAAACTGAAAAATTGGTAGCTTTATATTTACCATCTGTATATGTGTAAAACACTATATAAACCATGAGAGCTATATGAAACTTAAGGTTCAAAGCCTAAAAGCATCTCCAATGAAACTCTATTTTTGTCTTTAAACTCTATTTTTAGAGTAAAATTATCTTCAATAGTACTTTATATCATATTTTCAAAATAGAGATCTCTATTTGTGACTCCAAATTTGGAGTTTTTCTGCTCTAGCTTTTTTTTTCCCCTTCTTGTTCTAGCTTTTATATTTTTATAACCATGTTAATTTGTTTTAATGAAATATAGAATGTATGAACAGTAATGAGTCTCTGTGGTTTGTACTCGTCTATTTCTTTCTGATGACGGGTTTTAGAATCAAACTTAACTCAGCCTTCAAAAACAATTTAGCCAGCATAAAAGAAATATTTGAATTCCAGAAAGAAAGGTGTGCCTAATTAAGAGACCAAGAGAATTGCAATGCGCATAAGAGATCCTAAAGAAACCAGAGACACAAGTTTTAAAGTTTCTTAAGAACAAAACCTTTTAAAGAATTACTCTCTTTATTATGTTTAGAAAATCTCTCAAAACTAAACATAAGTTTGTTCTTCTCTTAATATCTTTGTCACATCTCGACATTGATATATATAGGCTTAACACAACTTTGTTAATCCTTTTCCTAATCCTACTAGTAATGGAAAACTACTTTTTTCCTATTACAACATGAATTAGATAATTTCCTTTTCTCCCAAACACCTTTAACCGACTTGTTAAAGGATGTATTGTTATGCATTCTTCTAGAAGCTTACCCAACAATCACCCCCTTAAGCTTCGAGTCCTTTCCTGCGAGGTCTTGAACACCGATCAAACTCCTCATCGTCTTGAACTTGATTCTTGCTAGGGATTTTGTTAGAATGTCTGCGCATTGATCTTCTCCGGGCACAAACTCCACTTCGATTTGTTCATTATTAATACACTCTCGGACGAAATGATAACGCTTGTGGATGTGTTTGCTTCTTCCATGAAATACGGGATTTTTGGTAAGCTCTATGGCTGACTTATTATCGATGCGTATGATTGTCCTCTCACAATCTTGTCCCATTACTTCGCTCATCAAGTCTTGCAACCATATTGCTTGCTTCGCAGCTTCAGTCGCGGCCATGAACTCAGCTTCACAACTTGACAGTGCAACTTTCCTCTGTTTCTGCGAGCACCATGTGATTGGTGTTTCTCCAAAGTAAAATACATGACCAGCCGTGCTCTTTCCGTCATCAGGATCCGTGTTGTGGCTGCTGTCGCTGTAACCAACAATCTTCCTTGATCCTCCTCGCTTAAACACTAAGCCAAAAGACAGAGTCCCTTGCACATATCTCAATATTTGCTTTAATGCAACACCATGTGACTCTTTAGGATCTTGCATATATCTACTCATTACTCCCACAGAGAAAGCGAGATCGGGTCTTGTATGCAATAGATACCTTAAACAGCCAATCCTTCGGTGATACATTGTAACATCAGCTTCGGGTTCTTCTCCTTGTGCTTTAGACATCCTTAACCCAAACTCCATTGGAATGTGAGATGGGTTACATTTGTCTAATCCCGCTTCCTTGAGAATTCTCCGTGCATATGCTTCTTGTTTCAACTCGATGCCATCTCTATCTTGAAAAACTTCAATACCAAGATAATATGTGAGTTTACCAAGGTCTGACATCTCGAACTTAGATGACATGCTTGCTTTGAACTCTTGTATCACTCCCAGCGAGTTTCCTGTCACAAAAAGATCGTCAACGTATACAGCTACAAGAAGAAACTTCGTCTTGTCTTCCTTGTGATACACGGCACTTTCCTTTAAACATTTCTTGAACTTCAAACCTCTCATGATTTGGTCAAGCTTCGTGTTCCATGCTCGTGGAGCCGGTCTTAAACCGTATAGGGCCTTGGAAAGTTTGAAAACCTTATGTTCTTCTCCCTTCTTTTCAAAACTTTCCGGTTGAGCCACATAAACGTCTTCATTTAGCTCGCCGTGTAGAAACGCAGTTTTGACATCTAGATGGTGGATCTCCCAACTATGAGATGCAGCTATTCCCACGAGCAGACTTATTGTCTCAAGACGAGCCACTGGTGCAAAAACTTCGTCAAAATCAATTCCCGATTCTTGTGCATACCCTTTTGCAACTAGTCTCGCTTTGTATTTGTTGATAGATCCATCCGCGTTTCTTTTAATCTTAAAATCCATTTAAGACCAATGATCTTCACTCCTCTTGGTTTATCGACTAACCTCCAAGTCTTATTCTTGTTAATCGAACTTATCTCTTCTTCACAAGCGTTTGTCCATTCGACTAACTCTCTTGCTTCTTGATAATTCATCGGCTCGTCATTGAGTGATAGAAGTAGCTTCTCGCATTCTATATCGGCAAGAAGAAGATAGTCGTTAAGATAACTAGGTTGTCTTACTTGACGACCTGATCTTCGGGGTTGAACTCCTTGCTGATTTTGTACAGCAATAACTGGATCGTTCTGAGGATTATCTCCCAATTCATCTTCCTCTTCTTGCTCAGAACCACTTGACACAACACTATTGGTATCTTCCTGCTCGTTTTGAGGGTCGACACTAACAACCGCAGGTCCTTCTACGGTATCAATCGTTTCCCCCCATCTCATGTGGAACATGCCAGGATCCCTTCTTGATCCTTGTTGTGTTTCGTTCCAGTTCCAGCCTTTGCATTCATTGAATACAACATCACGGCTAACAACTACCTTCCGTGTAGTTGGATCGTAAAGTCGATATGCCTTTGATCCTGGCTCGATCCCAAGGTGTACTAATGACTTCGGTCTATCATCAAGTTTCTTGAGGTTCGTAGCTTGTACCTTTGAGTATGCCATACAGCCAAACACCTTCAAGTGCTCAATGTTCGGTTTCTTCTCTCGCAAGCATTCATATGGGGTCATGTTCTCAAGCGCTCGTGTTGGTACTCTATTGATCACATGAGTGGCGTGTCGCACAGCCTCTCCCCAAAAACAATTTGGCACCTTCATAGCCTTGAGAATACTCCTAGTCATCTCCATTAGAGTTCTGTTTCTTCTTTCCACAACACCATTCTGATGTGGTGTGTAAGGAGCCGTGAGATGTCTCTTGATACCGCTTGTATCACAAAACTCGTTGAACTCTCCCGAAGTAAACTCTCCTCCTCTGTCAGTTCTTAGAGTCATGATCATCCTCCCAACGTCCTTCTCTACCAAGCTTTTAAACGCCTTGAATCTCCCATAAGATTCACTTTTCTCTTTTAACAAGATAGTCCACATATATCTTGAAAAATCATCTATAATAACAAAAATATATTTGTTATTCGCCATAGTGGGTGGTGTTATAGGGCCACACAAGTCTGCATGTAGAAGCTCCAGGGGCTTTGAAGCTCGAAACAATGAAGACTTCGGAAAGGATTGACGAGTTTGTTTTCCAACTAAACAAGACTCACATAATTTTTTCTCATCTCTGATTTTCGGCAAACCCTGCACCATCTTTTGCTGAAACGTCGTATTCATTGTTTTGAAACTAATGTGTCCTAAACGAGTGTGCCATCTCCAAGCATCATCTTCTATACTCGTAAGTAAACATGTTGGTTTCCCTATCTGTAGCTTAATCTTGTAGAGTCTGTTGGGTGATCTTGTAACTTTCACCAAAAGTCTTCCTATCGGATCGTGAAGTGTAAGAAAGTCTTGTCTCATCCTTACATCGCATCCAACTTCTGTAGCTTGTCCTAGGCTCAGGATGTTGCTCTTTAGTGACGGTGTGTAATAGATGTCAGAGACCAAGGTCTGTTCACTCGTCTTACTTTGAAACAGAATTGCTCCCTTCCCTGCGATTTCAACACACGACCCATCTCTGAACTTGACTTTCCCCTTTATGTTTTCATTAAGCTCCGAAAAGTATTCTTTATGACCAGTCATGTGATTACTTGCCCCATTGTCAAGGTACCACAACTCTTCGTCTTTGTAGATGGTCTCGTAATTTTTCGGTATAACTCTTTCTTCATTCAAGAATACTACTTCGTGCATGTAGAGAGCCGGATCTTCGTCTTTGTCTTCGGTCTCTACTGTGTTTGCTTCTTGTATTCTTTGTAGTCTCTCTGAACATACAGAGGCAAAGTGGCCAGCTCTATCACAACGGTAACAAATCACTTTCGATCGGACATTCTTCTCTTTTCCCTTTGATTTGTCAGGAACAGTCTGTTGTTTTGATCGATCTTGTGAATTTTCTTGACCTTTTCCTCGACCCCTGTTACTATCTCTCCCTCGTGAAGATGACGCGTTCCGATCATCAGAGTTCGCATAGAGCAGCTTCTCTTGTGAATCTCCGTGGTTTTCTTCATCCAAAATCCGTTCTTCATACGCTTTGAGCCTTCCGATTATGTCTTCGAAGCTTGTCGAATTTAGGTCCAAGACTTGTTCGAGTGAGGCTATGATGTGGATGTACTTCTTTCTCGGTAAGCTGTTGAGAAACTTCTTTACCAGCTTAGCCGCATTGATCGTCTGTCCAAGAGAGGCTGCCTTCGTTGATAATTCTAATAGCTTTCCTGCGAAGTTATCAATCGTATCATCATCCTTTATCTTGATCCGATCAAACTCGGACATTAGGGTTTGCAAGCGTGCCTCCTTCACACGATATGCACCTAGATGTCGAGTTTTGATTGCTTTCCAAATCTCTTTAGGAGATTCTTGTTCGCCGACTTGCAAGATTAAGGCTTCCAGTATGGATTGGAAGAGTAATGCGATTGCAACATCATTCTTGTTGCTTTCAAAAGTTCCGGGTTCGATTGGTTCCCAAACCTTATGAATTCGCATCAACACTTTCATCCTCATAGTTTTTAGATGACAGCATTCGGGCACTGGATCGAGATCATCTTGTCATCCCTTTGTTGTGGAGGAGGGTTCAGTTCCGCCATGGCTCGCCTTCGTCGCTCTCCTCGCCTTCGGGGATTTCTTGATCACGCTCCCTTCTAGATCGTATCACCAAAAGCTCTGATACCAAATAAAGTTTCTTAAGAACAAAACCTTTTAAAGAATTACTCTCTTTAGTATGCTTAGAAAATCTCTAAAAACTAAACACAAGTTTGTTCTTCTCTTAATATCTTTGTCACATCTCGACATTGATATATATAGGCTTAACACAACTTTGTTAATCCTTTTCCTAATCCTACTAGTAATGGAAAAATACTCTTTTCCTATTACAACATGAATTAGATAATTTCCTTTTCTCCCAAACACCCTTAACCGACTTGTTAAAGGATGTATTGTTATGCATTCTTCTAGAAGCTTACCCAACAAGTTTTAGTGGACTGCTCGATAATTCAAAACATACCTAGCCAGTAGGCACCAACACACAAAAGAGAGTCATTTTGCCTGAGGATGTTCGCTTTGAAACTACCGCTTCGGAAGACCTTTATATATGTATCACCATTTCTCCTGTATACGGAATCACCATTTAACCACATTTTTGTCAACAGCTTAATGAACTATATGATTCTTTGTTTGTCAATAGGTTAATGAACTATATGATTCTTTGTTTGTCAGAAAGCAAGCCATTAAGCTAGAAATAAAACAGAAATAGATGATTATGTGATCGCGAAAATGTTTTCTTTTTTTCCAAAATTGTCTAGAAAATTACTAAAGATGTTATATTCATGCAAGGAATGTTAGGAATAACCATGTAAATAGTGTGACCAATAGAAGCTTTGATATAGTTGCAGCTGGATAATATAATATCAATCGTTTGTCGGTTGTTCGGTTGTTCCCTTCTTTTGTTAACTGTAAGGTAATAATAATGTTAATATAGGTAACATACTAAAAGCCCGACTAGATTATGATACCTACGATTGGCCCAGCTTTACCTAGGATATATATGTGTCTTTAACTGTTCTCTTATATACCTTGGGCGGCAAGAAATCAGAGGAGAAAAATAAAACAGTCGCTAGATGATATCAGCTAATAATAATAATATTAGGAGATGTCCTGAATAAAAACGAAAGCTCTCCAGAGCAGATCGAAACTCTTGAAGCGAATTAGGGTTTTACGCTTTTTCCCTCTCTCTCGGTGATTGTTGATTTGAGCCTAAAAAATTAGGGTTTTGTGATTTTTCTCTCTGAGATGGGTGATATAATTGATCTGGAGTTGTCTTTCAAAATTAAGGCAGAGAAGAAGCAATCGTCGGAACCATCGTCTGTGATTCCGGCGCTTCCCGAAGACGTCATTGTTGACATCTTAGCTCTCGTACCGAGATGCGACCATCCATCACTCTCCCTCGTTTCCAAGAACTTTCGGTCAGTTGTTAAGTGGACACTCGTTGCATGGCCTGAGATATACGCGAGACGACGATCTTTGTTGGGCTGCGCCAAAGACTGTCTCTATGTTCTCCTCTATCACATAAAAACGGTGATCTCCGTTGGTATATTTTCCACCAGAAACCCAACGGCAATCGCCGCTTAGTCCTTATCCCTTCGCTTCCCCATATGCCTTGCGATGGAAGCTTTGTTGCGGCAGGTTCGAAGATATACTTGTTTGGTGGGATTAACTATCAAAATAGGACAACGAGTGCGTTAACCATGATTGTAGATCTCACACGGTGCAACCCCTCCCAAGCATGCATGTGCTCATGTCTGATACAATCGCTCACATCATCGACGGGAGAATCTACGTAATTGGAAACTCCGATTGTCATGGCTCGAAGAAGGTGATGGTGGTGTTCAATACGGAAACAGAAACGTGGGAAGAGCCTAGGGTTATAAAGGTAGACACTGAGATAGGTGACACGCGGCGTGGTTGTGTGGTGATGGATGATAAGCTGTACACGAGGGATTCTAATAACAGTTTTGTTTACGACCCAAAGAAGAGTACATGGGAAACGGACGAGATGGTGAATTCCGAAGAATGGGAGTACGCGTGTGTCGTTGATGACATATTGTACTACTATGATTGTATTGAGAAGAGTTTAAGAACGAATGATCCAAAGCAAAAGTGTTGGGGAGTGTTGGGCTTTTCAAGCCCATGTCCAACTCCCTCATTAGTATTAGTATGATATTGTCCGCTTTGCACCCAGGTGGCAAAGCCACACGGATTTGTCTTTGAGCTCCTTCCCAAAAGGCCTCATACTAATCAGAGTAGGACATTACTTATATATTAGACCATTACTGTTTAATCTTCCGATGCGTGACTTGGATTAATATCCCAACAATCCTCCCCTCAAGCCAAGTACCACACAAACCTTTGTCCTCCAACCTTCCGCGAAACCTGGCACCCATCTTGTACCGCCGTACGCACCAACAGAACTCTTCACCTAACCCTTGCAACCCTTGCTGCACCGCTAGGAAGACTTTCGACACAAGGCACCGGCACCCTTAATCGCAAGGTTGCCATGAGGGATCTCCTCCCACAACGAACATCCGGCCCAACCCACTTCTCCAGGTCCACTTTTAGAACCTGAGCTCTGATACCACTTGTTGGGCTTTTCAAGCTCATGTCCAACTCCCTCATTAGTAGGATATTGTCCGCTTTGGGCTCATGTGGCAAAGCCCGCACGGATTTGTCTTTGGGCTCCTCCCAAAAGGTCTCATACTAATCAGAGTTGGACATTACTTATATATTAGACAATTACTGTCTAAACTTCCGATGTGGGACTTGGATTGATATCCCAACAATCCTCCCCTCAAGCCAAGGACCACACGAACCCTTAGCCTCCAATCTTTCGCGAAACATGGCACCCATCTTGTACCGCCGTACGCACCAACGGAATTCTTCACCTAACCCTTGCAACCCTCGCTGCACCGCTAGGAAGACTTTCGACACAAGGCACAGGCACCCTTAATCGCAAGGTTGCCATGAGGGACTTCCTCCCACAACGAACATCCGGCCCAACCACTTCTCCAGGTCTACCTTTTTAGAACCTTGAGCTCTGATACCACTTGTTGGGCTTTTCAAGCCCATGTCCAACTCCCTCATTAGTATGATATTGTCCGCTTTGGGCTCATGTGGCAAAGCCCGCACGGATTTGTCTTTAGGCTCCTCCCAAAAGGCCTCATACTAATCAGAGATGGACATTACTTATATATTAGACAATTACTGTCTAAACTTCCGATGTGTGACTTGGATTGATATCCCGACAATCCTCCCCTCAATCCAAGGACCACACGAACCCTTAGCCTCCAATCTTTCACGAAACCTGGCACCCATCTTGTACCGCCGTACGCACCAACGGAACTCTTCACCTAACCCTTGCAACCCTCGCTGCACCGCTAGGAAGACTTTCGACACAAGGCACCGGCACCCTTAATCGCAAGGTTGCCATGAGGGATCTCCTCCTACAACGAACATCCGGCCCAACCCACTTCTCCAGGTCCACTTTTAGAACCTGAGCTCTGATACCACTTGTTGGGCTTTTCAAGCCCATGTCCAACTCCCTCATTAGTATGATATTGTCCGCTTTGGGCTCATGTGGCAAAGCCCGCACGGATTTGTCTTTGAGCTCCTCCCAAAAGGCCTCATACTAATCAGAGATGGACATTACTTATATATTAGACAATTACTGTCTAAACTTCCGATGTG
>JAHZTW010000004.1:67373244-67387907 GCA_020283515.1 Alliaria petiolata | reverse complement strand
TGCTTATTGTGATCAATGCTTGTTAGTTGTAGATTAGACAAATACATAAGTGACATCTCCTACCTGTAAACACTTATTACAACTTTTCCTATATATTAAACCACCACTTCTCTTCATCGTTAAACCACCACTTCTCTTCATCCTTAAACCACCACTCAATCTTCTATGGATTCATGTAGTAATTTCATGGATCTTTTAAATAGCCAAGAAGAATCCCAAATCCCTATCCCCGAGAGTTTTTCCCCTTCTATGGGACTTGGATCATCACAAGTCCCACCTTTTGGTACACAAGTCCCAGATTTTGGTACGCAGATGCTTGAGGATCCTGAGCAACCTTAAGAGATAGGTGAGGGGCGTAGAGAAAGACGCAAATGGACTCCAACTGAAGATATTGTGCTATGCAGCTCGTGGTTAAACACAAGCAAAGATGATGTGGTGGGGAATGAGCAAAAAGGATCATCGTTTTGGAAACGTATTGCTGCATATTTTAACTCTTCTCCTAAGCTTGCTGGTTTTCAAAACCGAAAAGCCAGCAATTGTAAGCAAAGGTGGCACAAGATAAATGACTATGTCTGCAAATTCGTGGGCTGCTATGAGTCTGCAAAGAGGCTTAAAACCAGTGGGTACAATGACAATGATGTTCTGAAGGTGGCTTACGAAATCTTCTTCAATGATTACAATGTCAAGTTCGGTCTTGAGCACGCATGGTTAGAGCTTCGCAATGATCAGAAGTGGTGTGATTCTTCAACTAGCAAAGGTGAGGGAAGTTCAAAGAAAAGGAAGCCTGATGTTCAATCTGAAAGCTCACAAACAGTTACGCAACCAGAGGATCAACCAATGGCTCGTCCTGAGGGTGTGAAGGCGGCTAAGGCGAAAGCAAAAAAAAGTGTCAGCAAGTCCGGTACAGAGGAAAGCCCTCTGTTGGAGTATCAGAACATGTGGACCATCAAGCAGAAGGAGTTAGCTATAAAACAAAGATTGTCCAACAACCATCTGCTTGAAAGCCTCATTGCAAAAAAAGAACCACTTTCAGAGTTGGAAGTGGCTGTGAAGAACAAGCTACTAGCTGACATGCTTTCTAATGACTGAACTTTGTAGTAGATCGAAATAAGTTTTTAAGTGTTCTTTGTAGTAGATCGAAATCAGTTTAAGTGTTGTTTGTGATGAATGCTTGTTAGTTTAAGTGTTCTTTGTACTTGTACTCTCTGTTTCAGTTTATGAAATGCAACTTTTAGTTTAAGAAAGTGATTGTTCTGTTGGATTTGGTTTGGATCTATGTGCCGTTCTTGGTTTGGATTTGTATTGATTTGTATTGATTAGTTACTCCTTTGCTAAAAACTCATGTAATTCTTGCAAGGCCGAGGTGGAGAAATGGATGTCAGCTTCTGAGGAAGAGAGTTGGGTAGAAGACTACAATCGGGTAATGCATAGTTTCTACTCAATCTGATTTGTTTTCTTTTGCTGCAATCATATTTCGAATTCAAAAGGAAACAGTCTTGCTTACCACAGGTTGGACACAGAGACTATTCGCCCGTGAGAGAGTCTTCATTTCTGACTCCCAAAAAGAAAGTGACGGACAAAACCAAACCACAGGATGCTGTGTTGGACACAGAGACTATTCGCCCGAGAGAGTCATTTGCTTTGTAGCTTTGTAGCTTTGTAGCTTTGTATTATTCTTGTTAGTTATTTGTTTGTTTATACCGACACAGCTTGTTGTACAGATGTATTATCACAAACCCGTGAGACTCTTTATTTTGCTATATATGTCTCTCTTACGTTTTTTACAACTCACTTCTTACCAACACATAATTTCTACATCTTTTTCTACATCTTTCTCGTTCATTTTTCTCGTTCTTACCATATTGATAATCTTTCTCGTTCTTACCATATCGAGCGTACAAACACTTATTCTTCTTCTACAAAGCAAATAATTTCTTGCAAAAAAAATACCAACACAAATGGCATCTTCTTCTCATGATTTTTTTCGAAGAAAATGACTCATTTGAGCAAGCATTCGATGATGCATTCGATAAACCATTCGATAATGTGTTCAATAATTATGTTCTACCTACGAAGGAAAATAAAAAAAGACGGTATATAGAAAGAGATCGCGAGCAAGGCCATAACCGCTTATGGAATGATTATTTCTCTGAAGATGCAACATTCCCGACTTCTATGTTCCGACGACGTTTCAGAATGAACAAGCACTTGTTCATGAAAATAGTTCATCGACTCTCCAATGAAGTTTTATACTTTCAACAAAAAAGAGATGCTACCGGAAGGTTTGGTCTATCCGGACTACAAAAGTGTACAACAGCTATCCGTATTATGGCATATGGTTGTGCGGCTGACCAGGTTGACGAATACCTCTGGCTCGGTGAAAGTATTGCGCTCTTATGCTTGGAAAATTTCGTGGAAGCAATAATATCTTTATTCAGGGATGAGTATCTAAGAAGACCCACACATGATGATCTTCAACGGCTAATCCATGTTGGAGCCGTACGCGGATTTCCCGGGATGATTGGGAGCATCGATTGTATGCATTGGGAGTGGAAGAACTGCCCCACCGCTTGGAAGGGGCAATATACCCGTGGATCTGGAAAACCAATAATTGTTTTAGAGGCTGTAGCTTCACATGATCTCTGGATTTGGCACGCGTTTTTTGGACCTCCGGGTACCTTAAACGATATCAATGTTCTTGATCGCTCACCAGTATTTGAAGATGTTTTACACGGTCGAGCTCCAGCAGTGAATTACTTCGTCAATGGACGTGAATATCATTTGGCTTACTATCTCACAGATGGTATTTATCCAAAATGGGCAACTTTTATCCAATCAATTCCAATTCCTCAAGATCCTAAAGCATCATTATTTTCTACAAACAAGAAGCTGTCCGAAAAGATATCGAGCGTGCTTTTGGAGTCTTGCAAGCTCGATTTGGGATTGTCAAAAACCCGGCTCTTTTTTGGGATAAGGTAAAAATTGGAAAAATAATGAGAGCATGTATCATACTTCACAATATGATAGTCGAAGACGAACGAGATGGATACACTCATTTTAATGTATCGGAATTCCAAGAAGGAGAAGGCAACGGAACTGCACAAGTGGATTATACGTACTCTACCGATATGCCTACAAATCTCGTAAATATAATGGCGAATAGAGATCGAATCCGTGATAAAAAAAATGTATCAACAGTTGAAAGCTGATTTGGTAGAGCATATATGGCAAAAATTTGGCACAAATTAAGTTTATAATTCATAGTTTCTTTTCGTTTATAACTTGCAAATTTCTATTTTAAATGTTTTTATATGAGTTGTATGTTTCAAATTTCTTTATATGCAATATATTTAATATTTTATTAATTGTATTTTTTTTAAAGTAAAATATAATTTTATAATTTTTTTGTTTTTTAAGAAACCCCTAATGGGTTCTACCAATAACCATCAAAAAATGAATATCAAATGATGAGTTCTTAGAAGAAGAAATAAGAAAAATTTATATTAAAAAATGTTTTAGATATCCATATGGGTCTCTACCAATGGAGATGGTCTTACATGCTCCTATTTAAAGGAGCTTTCACGCAACAATCACCAATAATTAAATAATATAAAAGGTAAATAATCACAACAAAATTTTCTCCATATCTTGTCTCCCATTACTTCAATTATTTTCTCCACTTAGCAAATGGATCATGGGTTAATCTTATCACTCCTCCTTAATCTATTTGGTCTTCAAGCAAAGTTTCCTCTTGAATTGCTTTGAATCTTATCGTGGGGAAAGATTTCGTAAAGATATCTCCAACTGATCTTCTCATTTCTAGTAACTCTAGTAAGTCTATTAATTTGAAACATAAATTCGAATAAAAGTGAACCAAGACTAAAAAGGATGGGAAGTCACCAATGTTTTTTAATCCGACCCGGATTTCAACCCGGAATATTATTTGGATCACTGGTCACTGGTCGGACCACGAGTCATTAGATCGGACCGTGGATGACTTAATTATTAATATATATATAATCATAAATATATAAATTTATTAAAATGTACATATAAATATATAAACTAGTTTTATAAATATATAATAATTCAACATATTTTATAATTATATATAGCAGAATATCGTTTGTTTAATTTATTTTTGAAAAAAATTCATTTATGTATTTTTATAAATTAATTATATAAAGTTGGATGCGTCAAAATTGGTAATTAACATAATCGCGATACATGGCAAGTTAATCGATAAGATTTCGACATGTGTTTTGATAATCTTATTATGAATAAAAATATACTAATCCTAAAAGAAAAAAAATACTACTATTTTTAAAAGAGAATAAATAAAATAAAATGAAAAATAAAAAGACATATTTCAATTAAGAAAAGAAAAATAAAAAGAAAAAAGTAAATAAAATATTTCGATTTTAATAAAAAATAAAATAAACGTCAAAATTAATAATTAATATGATCGTGACACGTGGAAATTTAATTAATAAGATTTCCACACATGTCAAGTTTATCGATTTAGATTTTGAAAACGTGTCTCGGTAAAGTATTATTTTTAAAGAAATAAAGTATTTCCAAAAAAAAATCAAATTTATCAATTTAGATTAAAATAACTAGGATGTATTTCAATTTAAAAGAAATAAAATAAACAAAATGATCTATTTCAATGTAAGAAAAAATAAAATAAAAACAAAAAGTCAATTAGATTACTAGGATATATTTCAATTAAAAAAAGGAAATTTTAGATGTTAATGATATGACATTAGACGATGATGAACTCAATGAGGAGGATGATAGCAAGAATCGTGTAAAGAGGCTTTTGATGCGAGTCTTGAGAAGCATAAATAACTAGGATGTATTTCAATTTAAAAGAAAGAAAATAAACAAAATGATCTATTTCAATTTAAGAAAAAATAAAATAAAAACAAAAAGTCAATTAGATTACTAGGATATATTTCAATTAAAAAAAGGAAATTTTAGATGCTAATGATATGACATTAGACGATGATGAACTCAATGAGGAGGATGATAGCAAGAATCGTGTAAAGATGCTTTTGATGCGAGTCTTGAGAAGCATAACTTATCTAGAGAGCAGATAGATCATATATGGAAGATGAATGTGAAGAGAAATGAAGACTTTATTTGCTTGAAGAGAGTTAATGGAGAGATCGTTAATATACTCGAAGGACTCGAATTGTATACCCAAGTTTTAACGCAGCGAAACAGAAAAAAGATAGTTGATAAAATGTGAGAACTATATGAGAAGTAAGGACTGATTTTGTTTTCTATTTTTTAAAAAAATATATTTTAACGGATTTTCAATTTTATTATTATAAATCCGCGTATACACATATCATAATTTAGTTTTTAACTATGATAAAAGTATGATAATTAATTTGTCAAAAAGTTAGAATAAATAAATATATATAAAAATAGATAAAACATTAAAAATAAACCTAATTTATATAAAAGTACTAAAACATATATATTTGGAAATATTTTTTATTTACAGATTATCCAATTTTGTTTTTTCAATTTATTTTTATGAATTTAAAATACATTATTAAAAACCTGCATATATGCGGATCATATTCTACTTAAAAAATATATATATATATATCTGTATAAGCAAAGGACAATTATTGATTTCTTCTTACTCACAATCCCTAAACAAATTCGTTTTAGCATAGTTTTGATTTCGAAGCCATGTCAAACAATAAAGTTACGACCAAGAAACTGCTAAGGATGTTTTAGATAGATATTATCACAAAGGAGCTAAAGACGTCTCGGCTAAAGAATTATCCGACGCTCATGATATAGAGTTCAAGAAAGTATTCGAGGATATCGATGATGAGCCCATGTGTTTGTGAGTCTAGATCAATGTGTTAATTAGTTTCCAAGAATATCATCTTCTTTCTAACAAGCTCTATATACATATTTTCTTCTAACTTTTTTAAATCTGTTTATTATGCAGTTGTGATACAGTGATTTATAGCGTCGTCATGCAAGTTGTAATCATCGACACTCTTATTGTGTTACTGTTGCAGCGGGATATCTAAGGGTTCTCGAAAATCTATGGATTTCAATAACTCTTGTGCTTAGAACAACTCGATTTGCTTCCTGAGCAAGAAGAGAGATTCAAAAGACTTCTTTGAGAAAACTTCTCTTTTATAAATTTAACAACTAAATATCAACGAAGCAAATACAAGCTTTAAATAAGGGATGCTAACCCTAGCTACCCGAAATAAAGTATATGATAAATGGAAAGTTACATAAGTAAAAAGGTAATTTAAAAGAAAACCGACTTGTAAAACCAAAACACCTAAAAGCCCAAAACACGTTACACATTGGAACCCCTGCACGTTGCACGTTTCACATTAGAACTTCACGCTGCACGTTGCACACTTCACGCTCCACAATGCACGCTGCACGCTACTGTCAACAGAGGTTCCTACGCTACATCAGGTCCCTCGGGGTAAAAAAAACTCGCCTTCGAATTTTCATCTTGATCAGCCTCCTCAAATGGTACCAAATGCTTAACGTTAAACACATCCGCTGTGTTCATGTTCGGAGGAAGACACAAACGGTAGGCGTTGTTATTAATTTTCTCCAAAACCTTCTAAGGTCCAATCCTTCGTGCTTTCAGCTTGTTGTAAGTCTAAGCAGGAAACCTATCTTTGGTAAGAACATGCCATACTTTATCGCCAATAGCAAAAGTGAGCTCATGCCTATGTGCATCAACATTGGCTTTGTAATTTGTCGTCATCACTTCCAAATTAGACCAAACCTGTGCATGTAAATCCACAATTCCTCAACCATAACACACACACGACCATGTAAACTTGTCCGATCTGATGCAATAGAGAGATTTAGAGGACCACGAGGAGAGATGTCATAGACCACGTGGAACAAACTAAAACCCGTGCTACGATTGACATCATGGATATGTGCAAACATCGCTTGACAAAGAATCAAATACCATGAATGGATGTTATTTCTCACTAAGAAACGCAAAAAAGCACCCAAGGTGCGATTCGTAACTTCCGTTTGGCCAGCAGTCTGAGGACGGTATGCCGAACTCATGTTCACAAGTATTTGTGAACCTGTCATGCATAGTATGCTTGTCAAATTGTCACGGACGGCCCAATAGCAGGTGGCACGCATCCATTGGAATCATGTCACACAATATCAAATCTTTATAGTTTGACCCTACCGAGAAAGGTACTCTACAACGCTTGGAAATTCGAAGTTTTGTTGTTGTGTTCAACCACACAAGCTTATACGGCACTGGATGCGGCTCTGTAAACAAAGTTAACTTGTGAACCGCATCTTCTGCAATAACATTTGTGCAACTACCAGAGTAAATCATGAATCGGATCACCTTGACACGAATAGTAAACGACGAACAAAAGATGTTCGAACGAAGCCATGATTCTTGAATTCCTTGTGGTGCAAGAAAGTTTCGGCGAATCACCAACGCTGTGCCCGTATCACCTGCAACTTGTTCGTCAATTACTTGCCATGTATCCTCTTCATAGACATCGTAACGTGGCTCCTCATTGTAGTCGCCATAGAGACCACGCCGATTCACTTTAGGACAAGCTGATTGGCGATGTCCCTGTTCTCCACAGCCGAAACACTTGAATGTAGGCAACCGAGGATTTTGCGGCGTTGAAGCGTTATCAATTCCCTCTTAGATTCGTCTGGCAGAATACACGAACGTGGATTGGAAGTATTCCAACTCGAGTTGGAGAGACGCAAATTTTGTTCGACAAGCAAAGCACGCTGATAAGCCTCAGAGACCAAAACTGGGTAGAACTGCAATAGTGTGTTCTGAATTTGTTGACGCAAGCCGCCAATAAAACGTGACATCAGCTGCTCTTCTGTCTCCAAAAGCTCATTACGAGCAAGAAGCAAAAACAAATCTGACGCATACTCATCAACTGTGCAAGCTCTTTGTCTCAAATTTTGTAGTTTGGTGTGGATTGTACGAGCGTAGTTAAACGGAAGAAACGCCTTGCGCATCTTGCTCTTCATCTTCTCCCATGAAATGATGCGTGTTTTCCCTTGTCTTGCTTGTTTATCTTTAGTTTGTTGCCACCAAGCTAAAGCTCGCCCACGAAATCGAGTCGCAACAAGCGAAACTCTCATCTCATCGGAAACTTCCTTGAAAGCTAACAATGCCTCAGTAGCACTGATCCAATCGAGGAATTCCTCGGGTTGTAGACTACCCGTAAATTCAGGGAGGTCAGGCTTAAAATCCGATTCCCACCGACGATTGTCTACTTGTGGAGCCACCATGACGTTTTGTTGTGGCTGGTCACGAATCCTTGCGAACGGGTTGTCATTAACATCGTCATTCTCCTCATCATCTAAACCTACAAAGATGTGATCTTCATATTGCTGTGTTGGACCTCGATTACGTGTATTGAGAGCTATACGTAAAGCTGCATCAACGGTGGTGCGAACAACGTTACACAAATCATGTTGAAAGCTTGCAAGCACTTTCTTAAACGAATCGTCATGTTCCGCGAGTTGATGTTGAAGATTTTTTGTTGGTGGCATGATTAGGATCGGCTTTGTCTCTGATACCAACTGTTGCAGTGGGATATCCAAGGGTTCTCAAAAATATATGGATTTCGATAACTCTTGTGCTTAGAACAACTCGATTTTCTTCATGAGCAAGAAGAGAGATTCAAAAGACTTTTTTGATAAAACTTCTCTTTAATAAATTCAACAACCAAGTATCAACGAAGCAAATACAAACCTTAAATAAGGGATGCTAACCCTAGCTACCCGAAATAAAGTAAATAATGATAAATAAAAAGTTGACATAAGTAAAAAGGCAATTTAAAAGAAAACCGACTTCTAAAACCAAAACACCTAAAAGCCCAAAACACGTTACACATTGGAAGCCCTGCACGTTGAACGTTTCACATTAGAACTCACGCTGCACGTTGCACACTTCACGCTCCACGATGCACGCTGCACGCTAATATCAACAAAGGTTCTTACGCTACATCAGTTACACATTCATCTCCAAAAGAACAACGATCACTTTTTCTTTGTAAGATTCATAATGGAAATGTACGTTATGTTCCTTTTTAACCGAAATTGGGCACTGCAACGAACAAACTGCGTGTAAAGTAATGGGAAGTATCATTCATACCCTGGGCATTGCTGCAATCATCCTACAGATTCATCTAATTTCTTCGGTTCTTGCTATGTGTGTGAACATACCAATTTCTCTGTGGATCTTTGTTACTTTACTCTACCAATGTTATGCATCCTACTTTAACGCTATGATGTCATATCTTTGATGTTTACTTGATAACAAAATATATTGTTTATGTGCTTTTTTTAATTATAAGATTTGTGTTTTTTTTTTAATTCACAAAGAGTTTAATATATATGGTCTTAACGATAACCACCATGTAACCCAACCATCCAACAAGAACCACCACGTAACCCAATAAAAGTACTTACTACACTTTAATGTAACAATAAAGACTAATGCCCACTGATTTCTTACTACATAAAAAAGTAATTGATGATATTAGTCTTTTTATTGGGTGTTTATCACTCGTTGCATTAGTCTATATTGTCATAATAAAATTTAAATAATATATACTTGTATCGGGTTATGTGGTAGTTGTAATTGGATGGGTATTAGCTAGATATGGATATTTAAAGAGGTATCATGTTTATCTTCATATAATATTTTTACGGTGCCAAAAGTTCCTACGTCGTCGTACGAATGTTAGAAGATCCACCTGCAACTCAGGAAAAAACTCGAAAGGCCGAGAAAGAAATAGAGAAGCAGGTATTCGAACCCAACATGAATCACCTACCAGTAGAGCAAGAAGAGAGTCTAGTGGGAACGCCAACGGATATGAGCGTAGTGAAAGACAATGAGAGTCAAGTAGTTTCTACTCCGGTTATGGAGATGGGATTAATAGGAGAAGAAGTCTGAGATAACAAAGTAGAAAAACATCAAGATGTGGGAACACCCTCGAGGTTTGCTATCCTCATCTCAGGTTCTGGGGAAGGGGAACAAACAGAAGAGGGGAAAACAGAGACAGGAAGTGAAGGTGCTCGTGTAGAGAATGCGGGTACCACGATTTCGGAGGAAACAGAGGAGGGAGAAATCCTTGACACTGCTGCTCACGTAGTACATCATGTCGAAGAAAGCACTCTGCGCCAATCTATCCCTCGGGCTAAGAAGGGACTCAACTCAAAAACGTCAAACTCTATAACCACGACAACCAAGGACCTCCCTGGTGTCTCGAGGAAAAATAAATATTCCCGCAAGAATTAATTTATGTCGGGCTTCTTTTGCAATGTTCGTGGTCTAAATAAATCTGTTAAGCATTCCGTTATAAAGAAGTGGGTGGAGGAAGGGAATTTTCAGTTTGGGTGTTTGATCGAAACGCGAGTGAGGGAAAGGAAGTGTCAGAGAATTGTAAACAGGATTTTTCAAGGCTGGTCGGTCCTAGCAAACTACGAATGTCATCACCTTGGTCGCATTTGGATTGTCTGGAAGGATAGTGTGAGGGTTACTCCCTGTTTTAAAACAAAACAGATTATAACGTGCTCGGTGAAAATAGTGGAGCGAGATGAAGAGTTCTTCTACTCATTTATTTACGCATCGAATTCAATGGAAGAGAGAAGGGAGTTATGGAAGGATCTGAAAGACCATCATGATTCTCCTTTGATTAGACAGAAACCGTGGATGCTGTTTGGAGATTTTAACGAAATTCTAGACATGGAGGAGCACTCGAATTACATATCATCCCCAACCATCTCCCCGTGTATGAAAGATTTTCAAGAAGTAGTTAACTATTGTTCACTCTTAGATATGCCTTATCATGGTCCGCTTTACACTTGGTGTAATAAGCGTGACACTGGTTTGATATCAAAGAAGTTGGACAAAGTCCTGGTGAATGATAAGTGGAGGCAAGATGTTTCTCACGCATACAATGTTTTCGAAGCTGGTGGTTGTTCGGATCATCTCCGAAGCCGGATTCATTAACATCCAGAAGTGGTTCGTCCCAGGAAACCTTTTAAGTTTGTAAATGCAGTCGCAGAATTGGAAGAATTTAAACCTATGGTGGAGGGATACTGGAAGGAAACAAAGGATATTTTTCTGTCCACTTCATCTTTGTTTCGATTTTCAAAAAAATTAAAGATGTTGAAACCGGCCATTAGGAACTTAGCAAAGGAAAGGATGGGAAATCTGGTTAAAAAATCCAAAGAAGCATACATGGACTTGTGCGAAAAATAAGAAGTAAATCTGACTAATCCAACGCCTGAGGCGATGGAGGAGGAGAGTGCAGCATATAGGAGATGGGATTTGGTCTCAGGTCTGGAGGAGAAATTTCTGAAACAAAAGTCGAAACTCCATTGGCTGAAGATCGGCGACAAAAATAATAAGACATATCATAGAGCTATAGCGACAAGGGAGGCAAAAAACATGATTCGAGAGATCTGTTGTTTAGACGGAACTGTGGTTTCTCAGGGAGAAGAGATTAAGGAGGAGGCTGAGCGATTTTTTTGGGAATTTCTCCAACGGAAACCAGAGGATTATGAGGGGGTTTCAGTGGAGTACCTTGAAGATCTCTTATCATATCGATGTTCAATGGAGGAGCAGGGGATGTTACTAAGGGAGGTTTTTGCGGAGGAGATACAAAAGACTCTCTTTTCCATGCCGAGTGATAAATCACCAGGTCCTGACGGGTTTACGGTGGAGTTTTACAAATCAGCATGGGATATAATTGGTTCGGAGTTCATCATTTCGATCAAATCTTTTTTCGCAATGGGGTTTTTGCTGAAGGGAATCGATTCTTCAATTCTGGCACTAATACCAAAAAAAACAGAGGCAGCGGAGATGAAAGACTACAGACCTATATCATGTTGCAATGTTATCTACAAAGTGATCTCTAAGATCATTGCAAACAGGTTGAAGTTGATTCTACCAAAATTTATTGCGGCTAATCAATCGGTGTTTTTGAAAGATAGACTGTTGATCGAGAATTTGTTGTTAGCTACAGAACTAGTGAATGGCTACCATAAGGATTCTATATCGGAACGATGTGCTCTCAAGATCGACATATCGAAAGCATTTGATTCAGTGCAATGGTCTTTCATCCTCAATGCGCTGAAAGCCATGAACTTCCCACCGGTGTTTATTCATTGGATATCTCTCTGTATATCGACGGCATCTTTCTCGGTGCAAGTCAATGGAGAGCTCGCAGGGTATTTTCAGAGTAAGAGAGGGCTGAGACGGGGATGTTCTTTGTCCCCGTACCTCTTTGTTATATGTATGGACGTGCTGTCCAAATTGCTTGATAGAGCGGCAAGTACAAGAGCTTTTGGTTATCACCCGAGATGCAAGAACAATGGTTTAACGCACCTCAGTTTTGCAGATGACATTATGGTGCTAACGGATGGAACAGTGAGATCAGTGGAAGGCATAGTGCACGTGTTTGATCACTTCGCTAAGATCTCGGGACTCAAAATAAGTATGGAAAAATCTACCTTGTACCTTGCGGGAGTATCCGATGGAGTAACTCAAGCAATGGTGTCGAAGTTCTCTTTTGAGTTAGGGGTTCTGCCGGTCAGATACTTGGGCTTACCATTAGTCACAAAGTGCATGAACTCTGGGGACTATCTCCCACTTGTGGAACAAATTCGGAGTCGTATCGGATCATGGACATCACGTTTTCTTTCATTCGCAGGAAGGTTGTGCCTCATTGGATCGGTACTTTGGAGCATATCAAACTTTTGGATGGCTGCGTTTCGACTACCTCGAGAATGCATTCGTGAGATAGATAAGTTATGCTCAGCCTTCCTCTGGTCCGGATCAGAACTAAACTCAAAGAAAGCCAAAATTGCTTGGGAGGATGTATGTAAGCCAAAAACGGAAGGTGGTTTGGGATTGCGTTCTCTCAAGGAGGCGAATGAGGTGTGTTGTTTAAAGCTGGTCTGGAGGTTAATATCAAATCAACCGTCGCTCTGGGTGCAATGGATCAAGCAAAATCTGCTCAAGCAAGAGTCCTTTTGGGCTATCAAGGAGGGCACAAGTAATGGCTCGTGGATGTGGCGTAAAATTTTAAAATACAGGTCAATAGCAAAAGATCTCTGCAAAATGGAGATACGGAATGGAGAAACAGCCTCCTTTTGGTACGACAAGTGGTCAGACATGGGGATGCTGATGGATCTGGTTGGCCCGAGAGGTGCAATTGATATGGGGATAAAGGCAACGGCCACTGTTGCTGAAGCGTGGACTACACGTCGCAGACGAAAGCATCGGATTGGGGTCTTAAATGAAATAGAGGATGCACTTGCAGCAAAACGCCAGAGCAGAGAGGGGGACTCGGCTGATATGATGAATTGGCGAGGCAGGGATAACAATTTCAAGGCATCTTTCAACACAAAAGACACTTGGAATCATATCCGAACAACCGCTAGCAAAGTCACTTGGCATAGAGGAGTTTGGTTCACTCATGCGACACCAAAATACTCCTTTTGTACATGGCTTGCAATGCAAAATAGGCTTTCAACGGGAGATCGTATGTGTGGCTGGAGTGGAGCCGTTAATCCTACTTGCGTCTTGTGTTCGGACCCGATGGAGACACGAGATCATCTTTTCTTCTTATGCAGGTTCTCAGCGGAGATCTGGAACAAACTTGCTCGTAAACTTCTCGGCAATCTCTACACCACCGACTGGCAGACACTCGTCCGTTACATGTGTGAAGGAAATCTCGATCGTATCCAGAGCTTCTTAGCAAGATACATATTCCAAAGCTCGATCTATACGATCTGGAGGGAAAGAAATGCTCGCAGGCATGGGGACTTACCAAACTCTCCAAATACGCTCATCAAATTCATTGATCGACAAATGAGAAACCAACTTCTCTCTATACGTAGTGCGGGGGATAAGAGATATGCAGAAGGGCTCCAGAAGTGGTTCGTTGTTTCAAATTAAAAGTCTAAATGTTGTTTTTTTCTTCCTTTTCAAAACTCAAAAAGAGTAGCTTTGCTGTAAAAACGTTTTTTCTTTGAATTAATTTAACATATAATTCAAAAAAAAAAAAGATAACATACATTGGTACAAATCATTAAAGTATATGTCATGATCAGTGTTTTTTTATAGTTATACCATGAAACATGTATTTTTATCACCATAAATAAATATGAACCATGTATAAAATACATTGTGTATACTAAAAGCATAAATATCTTGAAACATTAAAGAACGGCAAAAGAGACCAATAAATATATAAAATATCACTTTTAGGTACTAATTGATCTTCTTCAATTGTCTGAAGTGTTAAGGTGGAAGATCGAAAACAATCTTATATCGCATTAAGTTTAATTTCTTGGTTGCATGATCTTTTTTTATCGTAAACAATCCTTTAACTCTTATGTAAAAAGAGTTTTGTTTTTCTTCGTTTGCTCTATTTCGTGGTGTATATTTTAGACTATGGTTCTTTTTAGAGAGGTTTGCATAATTAACCATGTGAACCAACTTAATATGCAGAAATATCGTTTGCCAAAAAGTGTTTAAGTAAATAACTTTTTGTAATTGTTATAATTTTCTAAAGCATAAAGCTATTCTCTAACAATGTTTATGTAGGTGAGGTGATATAACGATAAAT
>JAHZTW010000004.1:67346974-67371362 GCA_020283515.1 Alliaria petiolata | reverse complement strand
TATATATATATATCATTCTATTTTTTAAGTTGTTTTATACTTATTTACAAATAAATTATGATAATTAACTTTGGTACAACTGAAAAACAATTATGATATTGAATAAATTAAAAAGTTAACTACAACATATAAATCGTAAGACACAACAAAATATTCAATAAAAATCGAGAAGATAAGAAGATGCAAAAATTCTGAATTGACTCTTCAATAAGAAACCATAGCACCTATGACTGCTTGGTCGCGACCGCTATCTACGCGACCACAAATCGAATTTTTTTATGATTTTGAATAAATTAAAAAGTTAACTCCGGCCTATAATATCATAAGACAAAACAATAAAATCAATAAAAATCGAGAAGATAACAAATTATATAAAAAATATTGAGAATAAGAAAAATGGATACAAAAATATACAAAATTTTAAAATATGAAAAATATATGGATTCAATGAAAGATATACAAAAAAAAAATCTTCAAAATAATACATTGAAAAAAAATAAATAATATCATAATATTAAGATTTAGACAAATGAAAATAGTATGAAAATTGAAGTATAAATAAAAATTCGTGAAATAATGTATGAAAGAGATTATATACATCATCAATAAAAAAAGTAGAAAATAATATTTTTTTAAAACAATATAAAATCAATAATCAAAATATAAATATAAAACATATTTTTAGAAACTCAAATTAAAATAAAACCCGCGCATCGCGCGGGTTCTCTCCTAGTTTAGAGTAAAAACTTATAGTGAAAATCCATAGGAAACTTAAGGTAGAATTAATAAGAGTGAGATGGTTGAGAAAGTGTTATGAATGGAAGATATATAGACCATGCAAAATGAATCCAATGATTATTAGATGTAAATTCAATGGTTATTAGATATGAATCCAATGATTATTAGATTATACATGTAATTATAAACAAATACAATAAAAACTTACCAACATTTAAAAAAAATTGTATAAATGTCGAATCCGATTTCAAAATTAGAGTGAATACATAACCCAATATGAGAGTGAAAACTTAGAGGTTTGATTGATCCATCAAGCTTTTTGTTAATAAATTTAGAGTAGAGTGAAAATCCAATAGAAACTTAGGGTAAAAATTAAGAATAGTGAGATGGTTGAAAAAGTGTGAAAAATGAGATACATATATATATATATCATGCAAAATAATTCCAATGATTACTAGATATGAATCTATTGGTTATTAGATTATACATGTAATTATATACAAATAATATATATATATATATATATATTATCAATATTTGATAAAAAAAAAAAAAAATAGATGTATAAAGGCCAAATCTGATTTCAAAATCAAAGTGAAGACTTAACCCAAATTGAGAGTGGAAACTTAAATGTTTGGTTGATAAATCAAGCTTTTTGTAAATAAATTTTGAGTGAAAATTTATATAGTGAAAATCTATGGAAAACCTAGGGTGAAAATTAAGGAGAGTGAGATGGTCGAGAAAGTGTGATGAATGAGATATATATATATATACCATGCAAAATAAATCATTAGATATGAATTTAATGGTTATTAGATATGAATCCAATTTTTCTTAGATTATACATGTAACTAGGTGATAATCTGCGCCCTGCGCAGGATGAAAAATCAATAAAAATATTTATTAATAATGATTTTGCAATTGTTTAAAATAAACTTAACTTAATGAGTTATATATATATATATATATATAATATGTATGGATGTCTATTAAATTAAACTTCTTATTTTTACAGTTTTTTTAATCATTTATGTTTTTTTTATAATGATTTTTGAACTATCTACACATTCTCATTTTCAATGTGGGACATTTTAAAACATACTCATATTTATTAATCATTTGAGTAATTTATATAAATGATAAAAATTTGAATTATAACACATGTATAAAAAATTCTATATATTTTTTATTATATAGATGTTGTGAAGATTTTTTTGTTTTACAAAACTAAGTTTAAATAAAAATAAGAGAAGAAATAGGATGTTTTAAAAAATAATTAGTATGATATATTTTTGGTAAGAAATAGAAAGAAAGACATTATCTTCATAAATTAAATGATGTTTTCTTCATAAAGAAAGAAAATATTTATAATATTATTTGTTTTTAACATATTAAACTATTTTTAATATTTTGACTTTTTGATATAATATTTTAACTTGTTGTAGAGTTTAAATATTTATATTATTTGGTTAATTTATATGGTTCTATTAACAAACCATAATAAACCAAAAAATATTTATAAATATGGATGGCTATTAAATCAATTTTCTTGCTTTTCCAGTTTTTTTTATCATTTATATTTTTTTATAATGATTTTTCGACCATCTACATATTCTCATTTGCAATGTGATACTTTTTAAAACATACTCATATTATTAATCAGTTGAGTAATTTATATTCATTTAAAAAAAAATTCGAATTATAACACTTGTATAAAAAAATCTATATATTTTACTATATGGATGTTATGATTATTTTTTTTTCTTACAAAACTAAGTTTAAAAAAAAATATGAGAAGAAATATAGTGTTTTAAAAAATATTTAATATGATATATTTTTGGTAAAACAATAGAAAGAAAAATAATATCTTCATAAATTAAATGATGTTTTCTTCATAAAGAAAGAAAATATTTATAATATTATTTGTTTTTAGCATATTAAACTATTTTAATATTTTACTTTTTGATATAATATTTTTAACTTGTTATCAAGTTTAAAAAATTATTTTATTTGGTTAATTTATATGGTTCTATTAACAAACCTTATTAAACCAAAAAAATATTTATAAATATCGATGACTATTAAATCAAGCTTCTTGCTTTTACAGTTTTTTATCATTTATGTTCTTTTTATAATGTTTTTGAACCATCTACACATCCTCATTTCCAATGTGGGACTTTTTAAACACATATTTATTAATCATTTGAGTTATTTATATTCATTTTACAAAATTCGAATTATAACACATGTATAAAAAATATATTTTTTATTATATGGATGTTGTGATGATTATTTTTACAAACCTAAATTTAAACAAAAATAAGAAAAGAAATATAGTATTTTAAAAAATAATTAGTATGACATATTTTTTGTTAGAAATAGAAAAAAAGAGAATATCTTCATAAATTAAATATTAAATTATGTATAAATAAATGATATAAGGAAATTAGTCATAAATTATATCTTTGTAAATTAAATATTAAAGTAATAAATGGTTAAAGACATATAATGTAATTAGTCTAATCAAAAAAGGAAATTTGTATTAAAATAATGAGAGAATAAGTGTGGTGGTGACACATCAGCAAAATGGCACCAATGTAAATAGTTCAAAAACTTCTCAATTAATATATAGGGGATTATATACAAATACAATAAAGCTTAGCTGTATAAATACCGAATCTGATTTCAAAAGTGAAGACATAACCTATTTGAGAGTGAAAAATTAGAGCTTTGGTTGATCCATCAAGATTTTTGTTAATAAATCTAGAGTAAAAATCCATGAGAAACTTAGTGTGAAAATTAAAGAGAGTGAGATGGTTGAGAAAGTGAGAAGAATGAGATATATATATAGACCATGCAATCCAATGCTTTCTAGATATGAATCCAATGGTTATTAGATATGAATCAAATGGTTATTAGATTATACATGTAATTATATACAAATAACCAACATTTGATAAAAATTAGTTGTATAAAGGTCGAATCTGATTTCAAAATCAGAGTGAAAACATAACCTAGTATATCATTATAAAATATAAAACGATAAAAAAAAAACATAAAAAGTTTGTTTTCTAAAATTTCAGGTGCCACCTATTCTTCTTCTTCCCTTTTTTTTTTCTATCGACTCTCTTTCTTCTGTAAATTTTTATATATCTTTTAAAAAAATAAATCATAGAAAACCATGAAATCCAATCATTGGCTTGAAAATCTGGAATCAATTTGTGAAAATCCGAAGTCGGTTTTGGATTCGCTCGGGTCACCGGTTTTGAATGGATTTTACCGAATTCCATCAGTCGAACAACATCTCGAGTTTAAACTGAAATCCGGATCGGAGACCGGGTTTAAAAACATTGGTTTAGACCCGTTTCAACATTTTCTAGAACCCTAACCTAATAACTTTTTAGGATCTTTTTTAGTATAGTATATAGTAATATTTTTTTAATTTGTTTATTGAACTTTTGTTTCTTAAACTCTCTTTTAAAATTTGGTGTGAGTCATGGGTCTGGACCCTTCTCGCCACCCCCTAGAACTGGGCCTGGAAAAGTCACCTCGTCGGGTTTAAGATATTATGGTGGAAAACCTTATGAAAGCCCATAAATGGAAAGGACTTGTGTCAAGACGGCCGAATCAAGAGTATTGATGACACAATTAATATTGGATACGAGCTCTTCACCTCGAATTGACGACATTCAATTCAACACATAAAGAAATCAAAACGGACGAATTTATACTAAATGAAGTTGCTCAAAAAGCTAGCATTTGTGACGAATTCGGCCAAGATGCTGATAAATTTATAGCTCACCGCACATTTGTGTATTTGGTTTATCATGAATTTTGTTTAAGATTTTTCGCTATATATTAATGATATTTTTTATATTAATGATATTTTTTTCCGAATTTCCAATGTAAGGTAAAATCTGTTTCGCCTATTTTGTACTTTTCAAAAAAGCAAACATTTCTCATTTAGACAAATTTCAGTTTTATCAGAGTGAAAAAAAAAAAAAAAAAAAAGGGAGGGGGAAGGTAGAAACGGGTCTTCTTCTTCTTCTTCTTCTTCTTCTTCTTCTTCTTCGCAAATCCCTTCCCTTCTTCGATTAATCCAAAATTTCGCTACGCTTATCCCCAAATCTCGAATCTCTCTGTAAGATGAAGCAGTGTGATCGTGGTCTCTCTCCCTTAGCTCCACCTTTCGCCATCGGTTCTTCCTCTCTATCTTTCTCTGCTTCTGAATCTGACCCCGAAGATTCCTTCTGGCGTGATTTTACTTTCGATTTCTCCTTTTTGACATCCGACGACCAGAAGACGGGCCTCGATGACGATGTTGATTCTCTACCTAACCCGTCACGCCACGCGGATGCGACCACTGTTCCCAAAGGTGATATTTGATTGATTTCTCCTCTCAAATGTTGTTCATCCCATGTACTGTAGCGATTGAATCCATAGGAGAGAGATTCGCGACCAATTTGCTTTTTCCAATTTGTGGTTTTTATGAGCATAAATAATGGGAATTGAGATTTTTCTGATACTGCGATGTGCTGCTCTTGTATGACAATTTGTGAATCTTTTTCTTTGGAATGCATGTAGCGGAAGAATCAGAGCTATACGGTTTAGCTGCTAATGCACGGCCTGTGAAAGACCAGAGGTTCGACCTGGGAATAAGGAAGGGTGAACATTCTGATTCGTTTCTCAAGCTCCCAAATTTCCTTGAGTCTGGCTTGAAGTGTGTTGATTCTGTGATTTCCACAAGCGACTCAAATGTTACCATGTTCGAGGGACGTTCTCAGCATTTTCCACCAACAGCATCGGTTCTTGGAGTTGCCAGTATAACTCCAGTGGCTAAGAACTCTTCGGTAGCTAATGATGGCTCTGGTAATTATAGAGCGGAGGGACGGTTTCGTTGTGCCAAGGACAAAGAAGCTTGTTTGGGGAAAGTTCTGTTGAGCAAAGATATCGATGAAAGCAGTATTAGTCCACTCTTCTCCAAAATGTCGGCGCAATGTTCCAGCGGTTCTGGTATTGACAAGCTGGATCTTTGCAGCGCCAGCAGAACTGTACTGTCTGAGATATCCTCTGTACTTTCTGACCAAGATGACGACACTGAGGTGGATTCTCCTTGCTGGAGAGGAGCACGTTCTCACAACACCACGGCATCATGTACCAAGTCATTGAGTTTCAGGCGTTCTACCGATGATCTAAATGTTCTTTATGGATTGAATCCTTTGGCACCTCAGTTTATACCATCCAATGCTAACAAGAACCTAGACAAGAATGTGAAAGAATTTGAAGAAAATGGTTCTTCTTCTTTGAAAAGGTCTCTGTCATCGACCTTTCCACCATCATCAGGAGAGTTCAGCACAACCGATCCTTCTGAAGCTGGGATTGAACAAGATTCCAGCCAAAAGAATAGTATAGGGATCTTGTTCCACGATGCTGATGAAAGTTTGGGTTTAGTATCTCAAGATAGTGTTTCCAAGACTATGAGCATACTGGATATTAGCAATCAATTCCAAACGCCTAAAAAGCTGGATCCTTTGGCCCCAGTTTTTGTTCCTGCTAACGCAAAACTAAATGCCATCGCCTATGAGAAGCCTGGTGTAGCAGATCACATGATAGCTATTGAGAAAAATGCTCACTCAACTTATGCTTTAAGTTCTTCAGACGATATGTTGCTAAATTGTGTGAAGGCTGAGACACATTCTTCAGAGTTCGGCCACAGTTTAAGGAACCCATACTCTAATAATGTTCATGGGTCAGGAAAAACATATTCATTCAACCCTCGGCTTAGTTCTCAAGTTCAGATTTCTGAGAATACAAAAGTGGATAGTTCCAGCAACAGAACTCACGCTTCAAAGAAGCTAAATCCTCTGGCCCCACAGTTCTCGCTAGCAGATACTAAACCAAAAGTATATGGCTCTGAGAAAAACCGAGCTGCAAATGATTTACCGCCCATGGTGAATAGTTCTGATTTGTTCTCTCCAAATGGCTATAGGAATCATAAAGAGCTACATGCAGGCTTAGCACAAACCTCAGTGCATTTGGAGCCATCTTTTAATGAAGTTGATACAAAGCAGATGGCACGATACCGTCCCAACTTATTACATGGGAATTCTTCTCCACAAATGGATGTTAAGAAACTGCTTACAACGATACATGGACTGTCAGAGTTACTAACACGTGTACATGGTTCACAAACTTCAGATTCGCCAGATGAGCAAGATCTTGATCTCATCAACTGTACTGTACAGAATCTCAACTCGTACATCAATAAGAGAGCTCAGGAGACTTATGGGAATTATTCAAGCGCTGTACACAGTTCATGTGATTTCAAGTCGTTGCCTAATATGCCTAAGGTATGTTCTTTTGCCAACTTAAAGTAGGTTCTGGTGCATTATTTGGCGTGAGTTAGTTCATCGAAACATTTTACTATCTTAAAGCACATGGGAGTTCAGGGAGCATCTAGAACCGCATGAAATAGGAACATTTTCAGTTTATATCATCGATTCGGTTCCAAAGTTTCTGTTTTTATTCTGCTAAATGTTTTTTTTTCTCCTAACTTCTGATAAAACGTCCAACTAATGGTTAACGGTGTTCGCTTTTACCATATTCCTCTAAAAGGCAGGTGGAAAAATATGTCATCATTTCTTGTAGATATACAGAAATGATAATGTGTTAATCTATCTCTATGATTCCATATGTTCTCTATAGCAATCGATCAGAGACCACCAGATACAAAAGGCGAAATATATGAGCGCCAACGTTGGTGTTAAAAGGAAAGAGAAGTACTCAGGGGAAATAGGAGCAGGTTCTCAATTTGAATATGGTGTGACCAAAGAAAATGGCTTTAGCCAGGTATGGTCGTTAATTATTTACGTTGAGGCATGAAATTGTGGTGTTTTCGAGGAAGATAGACTATCTGGTTTGTAATGTGCATGCAGGTTGTAAGGAATCATCAAACAGAAGAGCAAATCAACCCACATGTGTACTTCTATAGAAGTTTATGGCTAAAGGCTAAAGCAGACAGGTCTTTGATGGAATATGAAACATCTCTCTCCAGGACAAGAACTTGAGAAATCTGTGGGAGACTAAGGTGACATCATATCATCATCCCAAGTTTGATTTCATAGCAACGATGTCAAAGATCAATTACTATTTCTGTATGAAGGTCCTCTTGAGCGTTTTGTTTTTTGGTTTTGCAGGTTAGCATGTTGAACTTCAAGCGGCTGAATCGCAAAGAACAGCCTCAGAATCACTGAGCTGGAGAAATTTTTGCTAGGAAGTGTATTTGTAGATCGAAATGAGTTGTTGTCAAAGCTAGAGAAGAACTTGTGAATTCTGAAACTAATGCTGTTTAAACTCGTAGTACACATCAACCTTCTGATCAATTTTGTCTTATCCTTGCAAGTTCTGAATATATACCAATCTTTTTGGTTGCTGTTGGTGGGTTAATGATATTTAAAAACATAACTCATGTATCATTCTTACTAAACTGTCTACAACATTAGGACATAAATGATAAAAGTCTCATATTAGAGATTTGAAGCAACATTGTTTATGGCTCAGAGAAAGGAAAAATAGCCTTAAAAAAAAAGGTAAAGAAACACAAATAATGTTCTGAGAAAAATGCTAGCGAAAATGAGAAGTGAAGTAGAAAAAAACAAAAGGACCATCGAGAGAGCCTATGCAAACTCAAGCCTATGTAGTGAGATCCATAATGGCGGAAACGATATCTCCATCATTGGCTTTAAGAGCCTTAACGGCTTTGACCCTTGAGACACCAGCTTGAGTCATCACGAGATCAATGTCCTTGGCTTCAACACCAGTCTCATCGACATCATCATCTTCTTCCTCGATTTGTGAAACCGTGGCTGCTTCAGAAGCATCGGCGTTAGGGATCATAGATGCAACGTCTGGCATCTTAAACCTCTGTGCAGCTTGCGCCTGTAGCTGAGAGCTCATGTCATCGATCTTGGCCTCCCCGAATATCACATAGGTATCCGAATTGGGACTCTTGAACACATCTGGCTTCGAGATGACAAACAGAACCTGAGGGATGCAAGAACATACAGAATCAAACATTGGTATACACACACAAACATCAACAATCGATTAGAGAGGATCAAAGAGTCTTTTTTTTTTTTACGTTTTTGGATCTCTTGATGGTCACTCTGCTAACATCAGTGACAGGTTTCATTCCAAGTTTCAGCATTGCTTTGCGGCTTTTCTTCTCGCTTCTGCTTTGCTTGGAGCTCTCATTCTCACCAGCTCCTTCACATAAACATAGTCACAACAACATGAGAAATAAATAAATAAAACCCTAAAAATTGTAACTTCATAGAAATGTGATACATAACGCATAACCAGAAAGCCTAATTGCAGCATTACTGTAGAGTATATAAACAGATGTTCTATAAACAGAAATCGCGTTTCCGCGACGAATTGATTCAATCACAAATCAACAAAACTGTTCCGTAAAGATTTCTAATCACTCGAATCAACACATGAGCAAAACGAAATAAATCTATTCAACAAAAATAATCAGATCGAGAAAAGAGAATATTACCATCGACGTTCTCATCCTCATCGTCATCAACATCATCGTCGTCTTCCTCTCCATCTTTCACATCCTCAACAACAACATCATCTTCCTTCTGCTCCACACGCAAAAAAAATCGTCAAAACAATGACGAATCGAAACAACTTGGACTCGCTTAAGAACAAAAAAAATAGAGAGAAAATAAAGGAAAACGAACCTCGAGCTTCATTTGCTCTTTGATGGCTTCCATCAACTGTTCCTCAATGTTCACTTCTTCAACAACTGGGCCTGGCATCTTCTTCAACCTCTTTTCTTCTTCTTCCTTCGACGAACGAAACCCTTAAAACAGCGCAGCGATAAACTCTACTAACCCTTTTCTGGCTTTCCTCAGTTTTTCAGTGGCGATGAATAAATATTAAGAGTGCGTAATCTAGTGCTTGGAGCTTTACCCTATCACCAGCCCACTTCGGTCTAATCGGCCTTAGAAAAGCCCGTTTAGATAGCCCATTGGACTTATTATATCATCCCAAATAATTTGCTTTTCGTAAAATAAGTATGGTAGTAGATTCCGTTCCGTGTTGCTATTGTTACATCAGTCCCAGTCTTTTCCTAAAGTATTAATGCAATAAAACAATTCACCACGACTTTATCGTTGATTATGTCTTTTTCAGAGTCAGAATTATGTGTCCATCAGTCCCCTGGTTACTGCTATAATGACGACTAGGTGATCAGTTCAAAACCGTGTGCGGATTATAAAACATTTTATAATATTATATATTGAAGTTAATCTATTTATACATAATTAATTATGTATTAATAATAACATTATAAGAATATTTATTAAAAATAACGATAAATCAAATGAAAAATGTTATAGATTTCAATAGAAATTGAAGATAAGAAGGTCATTAATCAAGATTTTAAAATATTTCCTTAGATAAAAAGTTTAAATATGATAACTAAATAAACTGAAAAATATTAAAACATATAATAATTTATTTAATTTTTATGATTAGCATGCACGCATGTGCATGTATAAATTTTTTTATAGACATAAATAGTTTTAATATTTAAATATTGATTAATTTTCTTATATATTATGTAAACATTATATTTTTTTATATATATACAGTTTTAGTGTTTAACAACAATCACACAAACTTTTCATATCGTTTTGTGTCTTTTGAAACTGATTATTTTTAAAAAAATTATTTTTTCTACCGTTTACAGTGATATATAATTGAAAATGTAAAAGTTATATTAAATAATAATTAAATTCTTATAATATGTCTTGAATATTAGCTATACTATGCTTTCTTTTCTGCTTACACAATATAATCTTGCCAATATATATATTTTAAGTATATATTTTTCTTTGATCTATTGCTAATTAAACCAAAATGAGTTTTACAATCTTTACTTATCCTAATAGCGGGTAGATGGTTGGCCCACACATTCGTGCGTACCAACCACCTCACCGCTGTTAGGACAAATAGATATTTAAAAATTATATAAATTGTTTAATAATTAAAATTAATTAAAATTGGATTGTAATCGAGGTTAACAAAATGGATGTACGACAAGTTCGCATGCGACTTTGAATTTTGGATAATTAATATTTATATCCACACACATATTTGTGGGAAAATCGAAATATGTCTTTTATGTATTAAAAAAACAAAATATATGTTTTGTAATATATATTTTTATAATGTATAGTTGAATTTTAAAAAGAAATAAATACGTATATTTATACATGTAAGTATGAGTTTAAAATAAGTGAATTGTAATATTTAGGTGTTGGTTAGTTTTTTTGATATTTTCCGCAAAACGTTATGTTTTTACACGATGCAGTTTTTGTCGTTTAAGAACAATCACAAAAACCGTTTCTATCGTTTTTTATTTAATCAAAATTTCTTATTTTTTTAACATTTTATGATATATGTTTTCAAATTAAAATTTATATTAATATTAAATATTAACAAAAATTACAAAGAATTTAAAAAAAAATTAAAATATAATATTTGACTTTATCATGAGTATAAATATAGTACATTAGATAATCTATCAGTAATTTCCTTTTCAATAAAAATTATAATAAATATTTATTATAAATTTTGTGAAATCATATTATATAAATTCTCTGGTAGCTCTCCGCTTATCTCTTCGTCCAATATTGAAGAATTGGTTTGATGAAGAAAATAAATTTTCATATGGTTGGCTTGCACGCATGTGTTCATTATAAAATTCGAGCCGCACATGCGTTTATTATAAAATTTGCTTCTTAAAAATTTTAAATGACTCCGTAAAACAAAGCAAGATAATGTTACAGAAAATCAAAACTGTAGAGATTTATTTTTATTTTTATTTCTACTTCTTATTCATATTTGTTTTATCTTATTATAATTTTTTTTTAACCCGGTTACATTTTATTTTATTTCTGATCTCAAATTCTCGATTTACAATAAGACTCTATATGAGTATGATATAAAGTTTTGATTTTTTTTTAAAGATAAAAATGATATAGCGTATTTACTATCATATTGGATAATATATTATCATTTTTTATATATAAATATAATATATATTGGTTGTAAAATTTTCGTAATCATTTTTTATGCAATTTATTATGAATATGTGTAACACAAATTGAAATCATAGTAGTTATTATTTTCTGTTAATTTTAATTTATTTAATTTTAATGTTATAATCTAGTGTATTCATGTTTTAATTTCATAATTTATTTAATTTTAAATCAACCAATTAAAACATTTCGTTTATTTTAGGAAATTTGACATGTCACATTTACATGTCATCATTAAAATGCACTAACTTTCATTGTAAAGATGACAAGTAAGCATTTTTCATTAAAAGTGATTCTCAAATAATAGGTAGTAAGATTCCGAGGCATTTTCAATTTATTAGTATTTTGCTACATGATATGCTAAATCTAGTAATAATGATTTTAGAAAATTTAGAAACACAATTATTTTTTATCCTAAGTTTATTTTTCAATTTATTTGTATTTCATTTTATAATAAATTAGTTGCTGAATAAAAGTTATCTTTCTTTTTGATATAACCGGAAAACTAAAAAAACATTCTTATCACAAAAATCAAAAAATGTAGTCTTGGAATTTACGAGGACAATCATTCCTTCTTTCTAAAAACTCTCTCCCTTCTCTCTCAACACCACCTTTTGTTTCTCCTCTCCGGTATCCGGCGGCGCTTTGTCGGAGCCGGGAGAGGCCCCGTCTTTCCCTTTTTTTTTTTACTTTGCTCGGTGTTTGTCTGTTTCAGATCGGTTTTGGCGGCGGCCTTGGTTTTCCGGCAAGGCAGTTTCGTGACGACAACGATTCAAATATAGAGACTCCTTACGGATCCAGATCTGGTGAGGACAAGATCGGGAGAAGCTTCCTCAAGAATTTTCTGCTGAAGATCTACGTATGATCCTCCGTCCGTTTGGGTGATGAGTCGTAGGCTGAGCAGTGGTGGCGGTGACTCTGAGTGGTAGCGCGAAGCGGCAAAGAGGGGTTTGGGTAGCTTGAACTGCTGGTGGATGATGAGTAAGCCTGCCGCTCCGGAGGACAGCAGTGGAACTTGAAAGGAGCGCCGGCGGCGGCTGACTACGACAACGGAAGCTCTCTAACGGCGTGAGGCGTGGTTTGCTCTTTTCTCCCACTCGCGTTTTCCTTTTGAGGCCGACTCGGTTGCTCTCTCTCCATTTCCTTTTATCAAAATCTCTTGTAGTTCTCTTTATCCCCCGGCGTCTTTGTGAGGTGACCGATGACGTGGTAGATCTTTTCATCCACATCGGGTTCTCCTCCGACATTCTTCATCATCTCATTCAGTTGGTGGCGGCTTCGTGGTGACTTTTGGCTCTGGCAGCGATGGATTTCTAGATCCATGGAGGCGGCGACGGCGGCGTGGCTTTGGTCACTATTAGTTCTTCCTAGAGTTTTCTTAGTTCTGTGCCTCTTTTCTTTTGGGCCATGTCTGCTTGGGACCAGCTTTTAACCGGACCCAATAGAGGTTATTTGTTGGGGCTTTGCCTTTTATTGTTTGTCTCTTTTATGTTTTTTTAGTTTAACTTTTAGTACTATTCTATAAATTGTAAAACACTCAAAATCTCAACTTATTTGGCCCCAAAAAAATTAAATATGAAAACTCTTTAACAACAAAAAAATCACAAAAATCAGCACCTTACAAATTTTTGAACAGTCGATTTGATAATACAATGTCAAACTAATTTTAGAATTCTCATGTTAATTAATCTACTATGAACTTATTTGATAATAGAGTGATAATTTAATTCCAAAACTCTTATATTTCTCAATCCACTTTTGGTAGATTTGATAGATTTTGTAACAAGATTTAATAACACAGTAACAAACTAATTATGTAAGTGTAGATGAAATGAATATTGCAAAAAAGATAGGTGTTGAAATTTGTAGAGTTGATTTTTTTTTTTTAATAATTAATATATTCAAATAAATATAGGAAAAAAATACATAAAATAATTGTAAAAAAGAAAAAAAGAGATATGGGTTGGAAATGGTCTTACATCATTTAACCATCCTACCACATGTCCACATGTCCAGAAGTCCACATGTGATAATTAATACTGATTGCGACTGGTGTAGATTACACTTTATCGTTGACCCGGAAACCACAAAATCATAAATACCATTTAATATGTGATTCTCGAACATACGGGAAAAACGTACAAAAAACCAAGATGGTATCAACTTTGCTAAACTATGACGTCAGTGTTTTCGACTTTTTCAAAACGATGACGTCATCTACACTGACGTCATCACTCTGGCGTCAACTATTCATTTGCATGATAGACAGGTTTAGACACTTGTACTATCTTTTCAATTCTTATTTTATTTTATTTTGCCAACTCCCGAATTATGTTTATTTTTCTGAACGCGTTTTTTTATTTTGTCACATGTAAACTGATTATGTTAATGACGTCTTTAAATGCGGTTGGTGATCGGAAATAACCCCACTTTCTTTTGCCACACGGCTACACCTACACCACTGCACCACCAAAGGTTTGATTCATTAGACCCACTTAATTAATATTAATAACCTCTTTCGTATGTATGTCGACCCCAAAAAGGCCTATATATAAATATTTATTTTTTAAGTTTTCTCCTTGAATCGCATCTGTAGATTACAATGACAATAATCATAAGAACTTACAAGATGCAAATATCCGTTCATTATATTGATAATCACATAAGTTATGTGATGTAACAATAACTAGTTTTAGATCGTATTATTGAAAAATTGACAGTAGATATTATGATAATAGAGAGAAATGATAATGTGAATTTGGTCAGATTTATATTTTAAAATAGAAATTATTAAATATTTCATTCTTAAATATAATGTATACTTTAAATATTTTAATGTATTAGTAAGGAAAATAATAATAATAATAATGGTTTATTGTATTAGTAATCAAAATAATAATAATAATAATAATAGTGTTTTATTGTATAGATTTTAAATACAATTTTATTTAATTGGTTTCATTTATTAGTATCAATTATTTCTTAATAACTAATTTAGTTATATTGATAAAATGCTAAATAGTATAAGAAGGAAGTAATTAACAAGCAAAACAGGTTTTTTCTTTCTTTTTTTCTTTTTGGGTATCATTCTTTCTTTTACTAGCTAAAAAAAATCCTTTCATAATTAATAGTATGTTTATTTTTTAAAGAATCTTTTTGTAAATTTTTGTTTATAGTATAACTTTCTTAAGCTAAAAAATCTTATCATAACTGTTTTCCTTTAGTTAAAAAAAAACTCATTTTAGAGTAATAGTATCTTATCTTTACTACATTAAAAAATCTTTTTTTTTGTGTGTGTGTCCGTATGTAAAACATGTAATCAGTTTTGTACTTAAAAAGGTTGAGGAGAATCTCACAAAATCAAATACAGATTAGCCGACGTGGTAAAACAACGTGCGGTGCATGTCCTTTATATACTCCTATATCGATGACATGTAGGGATAACATCTCTCTCTCTCTCTCTTCAGATTTCACATCTCAACGCAATTACCCCAAATCATGGAAGCTTCTGCAACATCCAAGCTCCTTGTATCCGACATCGCCTCCTCCGTTGATCACGTCCCTTCAAACTACGTCCGACCGATCTCTGACCGTCCAAATCTAACCGAGGTTGAAACATCCGGCGATTCCATCCCTCTAATCGATCTCCAGGAGCTCCATGGACCGAATCGAGCCGACATTATCCGTCAGCTTGCTCGCGCATGCTTATCTTTTGGATTCTTCCAGGTAACTACACGATCAATTCACTTTCACTTGCGCTACGAATTTACACTGTTTCGTTTTTTTGCTAAACACTCTTTTCTTTTTTCTAACCAAATTTTACTCTGTTTTATTTGGTTTTTCTCTCGAATTTACTCTGTTTTTAATGCAAGACAGTATCTTTTAGTACAAGAGACAGTATGTATGCTAACTCTGTTTCGTTCGATTAAAATGTTACTGTTTCATTTTTCCAGATCAAGAACCATGGAGTACCAGTAAAAACGATCGAAAGAATGATGACTGTGGCGAGAGAGTTTTTCCGGCAGCCAGAGAGCGAAAGAGTGAAGCATTACTCAGCAGATCCAAAGAAGACGACGAGACTCTCCACAAGTTTCAATGTCGGCTCAGAGAAAGTCTCTAACTGGAGAGACTTCCTTCGACTCCATTGCTTCCCTATCGAAGATTTCATCAACGAATGGCCCTCAAGTCCCGTTTCCTTCAGAGAAGTCACAGCCGAATACGCCACAAGCGTTAGAGCCTTGGTCTTGATACTTCTTGAGGCAATCTCAGAGAGCTTGGGCCTTGCGAAAGACCGTATAAGCAATACATTAGGCAAGCACGGTCAACACATGGCCTTAAACTACTATCCGCCGTGTCCTCAACCCGATCTAACTTTCGGACTTCCCGGACATAAAGATCCGAACTTGATCACCGTTCTTCTTCAAGACGAAGTCTCTGGTTTACAAGTCTTTAAAGATGGTAAATGGGTCGCTGTTCATCCTGTTCCCAACACTTTTATAGTTAACATCGGCGACCAAATGCAGGTACTTAGGAGTAAACAAAAAAATCCTCCGTTTCTTTACTCTCTTTGTGCTAAATCTTATGTGGTTGTTTCTCCTCTCAGGTTATAAGCAATGACAAATACAAGAGTGTGCTACACAGAGCGGTTGTGAACAGCGACAAGGAGAGGATTTCGATACCGACATTCTACTGTCCTTCTGTAGATGCTGTGATTGGTCCACCACAAGAGCTGCTCAATGAGGAAGAAGATTCTCCTGCTGTTTACAAAAACTTTACATATGCAGAATATTATGGCAAGTTTTGGGACAGAGCACTTGCAACTGATAGCTGCCTTGACTTGTTCAAAGCTTCAACCTCCTGAGATTCGGTACTTTATAATTAATCAGTCATGTCTAGGTTCTTTTAGTGATTGTGGAATCTAGATACCCTTTTGTGTTGCCATTTCGATCAGTAATTTTCTTTAGACTATTATGAATTAGGTGATAACCTGCCCAGCGAGTAATTTATTATTTATTTAGTTTTGTATAATTTAAAAATTAAACCATTGTAAAATATTTTATTCCAATCTTTTTATTTATATATAATAAATTGTTATGTTGACAATATAGTATGTTTAAAAAATATATTTTCTGATAAGAGAAAACAAAATTAAGTAAAATAGTAATTGAATGTGTATAATATTAAATTATTGTAAATTTCGATTTCGTTTAATTATTTTGTATAAAATTTTAGGAAATAAATTATAACAGAAAAGGAATCATAATCTTTTTCGTTATATTAAAAATTAAATATTATATTTTTATGTATATCATAAATTATTTGTAAATTTTTATTTCGTTTAATTATTTTGTATAAAATTATTGGTTATGATTTGTTTTTGAAAATGAATCATAACAGAAAATAAATTATAAATTTCTTGCTTATATTAAAAATTAAAAATGGATAATAGCATATAAGGTAATTAGTTTATTGAAATAAGTCTTTTTTAGAATGTTGGTGAGAATCAATGTGGTGGTGACGTATCAGCAAAATAGCACCACTGTAAATATTTTAAATAATAAGGGTACTGTCTAAAAATGCTTACCACTGTAAATATTTTAAATAATAAAGGTACTCTCTAAAAATGCTTCTCAGATAATATATAAGGGATGTTAACGAATCTGCATAACCGAAATAAAACAAAATGTTCTTGCAACACATATTGAACTTATTGTGTTGCAGAAAACATACAATCTCTACTTTCCATTTTATTAGATGTTTTAGCGATTTATTTTTGTTCCATATTATTTGACTTTTCAGTTTTTTATGAAACTTTTTTTTTTGTTAAAAACATATGATTTATATTAAATTGTTATAATCAGAATACAAAATATTGGTCAGCAAATATGGAGGAAAATAAGTTTCCGAATGAAAAACTTCATTTGGAGGTCCATTTCTAGCTATCGTATGAGCTGCTACATTATATTCTCTTTTAGCATGAGTAATACTAGGGGCATGAAATTTTGACAACCAAAATTTAATATCATCCAAAAAATTGGAAATACTAATTTCTTGGTCATTATGGTTTAACAAGTCTACAAATATTTTGCAATCCCTTTCGAAATTAACATGGCCATAACCCATACACCAAACGTTTTGCAGAGCCACCAGTAGTCCCTTTCCTTCAGCTTCAAGGCTTGAGATTGTTTGTCATGTATTTGTAAAACCCCAATATTTGCAGTGACCTTGATCATCGCGGAGAATCCATCCAGCAGTAGCTTGTTGTGTTTGTTGGATTAAAGGCAGCATCATAATTGCATTTAAGAGAACCTGAAGTGGGGCGACGCCAATGATTCATGATTTGAGCATTAGGAGAGATGGGGGAATCAGCATCGTGTACTTTCAGCCTTTCAGCTACCTCCGCGGAAACTTATTGACATCTTTACCGATTTTGATACCCTGATTCTCAAAAATGAGTTTGTTTCTTGATTTTCAAATACGCCAAAGCATCCAAAAATGTAGCAGTTTGTCTTCAACCGAAATACCAGCCATTGATTGGATATCAAGGATCATACGAAGAGTTTCCTCAGTGTCTTGAGATGGTATGGTGAGAAAGCTAAACGGTGTTTTGGAACGACGCCAAGTTGAAACGAATATTGGGCATGTAAAAAATAGATGATGAATTGTTTCCGGCCGCAACGAGGACAAGTATCATCAATGGCGATCCCACGACTTTTAAGTCTTCTAGTTGATCCAATAGCTTTTGAAATAATTTTCCATAAGACCACCTTCGAGCTTGGAATATTGTAACCGCTTCCACGCGACCTAAGGTATCCCTTTGGATTTATTACTTTTTCCCACCAAAACTGTGTGAGAATACTAGTAAGCGCGGATGTCACTTGGTGAGAAAGTTTGAAGCATGTCATGGAATAAACCGGCATTGAGACAGCCACATACTTCATTAAAACCTAGCTCTTTACCAGCCGGACATAATAATTTTGCACTCCACGATGATGTCCTTTGTTTCACCCCATTAATAACGTTTTTAAACATTTCCTTCTTCTTACGACCAAATTGTTCGGGAAGCTCTAAATATTTTCTACCACCCCATGTTTTGTGATCCCTAACATTGATTTCAATCTTTCCTGTTTGGGACCTTGGATACGAGATCTAAAAGTAATCATGGATTTTGTTTGATTTATTTTTTTCCCATAACATTTTTCATATAATGTAAAAACATCACAAATTGTCAAGCAATTTTTCTCATTTGCTTGGCAGAAGAAAAGGGAATCATCAGCAAAAATTAGATGGGTGATTCGCGGGACACCGTTTCCGACTTTGATTCCGTTCATTTGCCCATTTTTAACTTTCATTTCCAGTAAATGGCTCATGACATCGGCACAAAGAATAAAAAGATACGGGGAGAGAGGATCTCCCTGTCTAAGTCCACGTTCTGGAGAAATATGACCTTGAGGTCTGCGTTAATAAGTACAGAGTAAGTGACACTTCTGACGGATGCCATGATCCATTGTATCCATGTATTATTAAAACCAAAAGCATGCATAGTTTGTTCTAGAAAATCCCATTTCACTATGTCGTAGGCCTTTGTTATATCCGTTTTAATTGCCATGTATGTTTGTGAAACACGTTTAAGAGTTTTGAGAGAATGTATAAGCTCATGAACAATAAGATTGTTATCCGCGATCATATGGCTAGGGACAAACGCAGCCTGTGATTCAGAGACAATCTTATCTAGGAACACTTTTAATCTTATCACAAGGATTTTAGATATGATTTTGTAAAAAATATTACATAATGCAATGGGTCGGTAATCCGAAAGAGTTACCGGTTGTTTTATCTTGGGAATCAAGCAAATATTTGTATGATTGATACTCTCTTTCATATTTGCAGAATCAAAGAAACTGAGGACTTCATTTGTAACCTCACGACCAACAATATCCCAACACTCTTGATAGAATCTAGCCGTAAATCAGTCTGGTCAATGAGCCTTATCCGCGCCAATGGCACAAACAGCGTCACAAACTTCAGATTCTGTGATAGACCGAGTAAGCTGTTTGTTTATTTCCGATGATACAGTGGTTTGAAATCGTCGGAAATATTTATTTTTTGGGTTTCCTCCTTGAATCGTATCTCTAGATTACGATGACAAGAATCATAAGAACTTACAAGATGCAAATATCCGTTCATTATATTGATAATCACATAAGTTATGTGTTGTAACAATAACTAGTTTTAGATCGTATTATTGAAAAATTGACAGTAGAAATTATGATAATTGAGAAAAATGATAATGTGAATTTGGTCATATATAGATTTATATTTTAAAATGGGAATTATTAAATATTTCATTCTTAAATATAATGTATACTTTAAATATTTTAATGTATTAGTAAGGAAAATAATACTAATAATAGTTTATTGCATTAGTAATCAAAATAATAATAATAACAATAATAGTGTTTTATTGTATAGATTTTAGATACAATTTTATTTAATTGGTTTCATTTATTAGTATCAATTATTTTTTAATAACTAATTTAGTTATATTGATAAAATGCTAAATAGTATAAGAAGGAAGTAATTAACAAGCAAAACAAGTAGTTTTTTCTTTTTTCTCTTTTTCTTTTTGGGTATCATTCTTTCTTTTACTAGCTAAAAAAAATCCTTTCATAATTAATAGTATGTTTATTTTTTAAAGAATCTTTTTTGTAAATTTTTGTTTTTAGTATAACTTTTCTTAAGCTAAAAAATCTTATCATGACTTTTTTCCTTTATTAAAAAAAATAACTCATTTTAGAGTAATAGTATCTTATCTTTACTACATTTAAGAATCTTTTTTGTGTGTGTGTGTCCGTATGTAAAACATGTAATCAGTTTTGTACTTAAAAAGGTTGAGGAGAATCTCACAAAATCAAATACAGATTAGCCGACGTGGTAAAACAACGTGCGGTGCATGTCCTTTATATACTCCTATATCGATGACATGTAGGGATAACATCTCTCTCTCTCTCTCTTCAGATTTCACATCTCAACGCAATTACCCCAAATCATGGAAGCTTCTGCAACATCCAAGCTCCTTGTATCCGACATCGCCTCCTCCGTTGATCACGTCCCTTCAAACTACGTCCGACCGATCTCTGACCGTCCAAATCTAACCGAGGTTGAAACATCCGGCGATTCCATCCCTCTAATCGATCTCCAGGAGCTCCATGGACCGAACCGAGCCGACATTATCCATCAGCTTGCTCGCGCATGCTCCTCTTTTGGATTCTTCCAGGTAACTACACGATCAATTCACTTTCACTTGCGCTACGAATTTACACTGTTTCGTTTTTTTGCTAAACACACTTTTCTTTCTTGAACCAAATTTTACTCTGTTTTCTTGCAGTACACCCTGTTTTCTCTCGAATTTACTCTGCTTTGTTGCAACGAACTCTGTTTTTATCCTAGTTTACTTTGTTGAAACCTTTGATTGCAAGACACACTTTTTTCATTCGAATTTACTCTGTTTTCTCTTGAGTTTACTTTGTTTTATAACATTTCACTCTGTTTTCTCTTGAATTTACTCTGTTTTACTGTAATAAAAACTTCTTTCTCTCGAATTTACTCTGTTTTTAATGCAAGACAGTATGTTTTAATACAAGAGACAGTATGTATGCTAACTCTGTTTCGTTCTATTAAAATGTTACTGTTTCATTTTTCCAGATCAAGAACCATGGAGTACCAGTAAAAACTATCGAAAGAATGATGACTGTGGCGAGAGAGTTTTTCCGGCAGCCAGAGAGCGAAAGAGTGAAGCATTACTCAGCAGATCCAAAGAATACGACGAGACTCTCCACAAGTTTCAATGTCGGCTCAGAGAAAGTCTCTAACTGGAGAGACTTCCTTCGACTCCATTGCTTCCCTATCGAAGATTTCATCAACGAATGGCCCTCAAGTCCCGTTTCCTTCAGAGAAGTCACAGCCGAATACGCCACAAGCGTTAGAGCCTTGGTCTTGATACTTCTTGAGGCAATCTCAGAGAGCTTGGGCCTTGCGAAAGACCGTATAAGCAATACATTAGGCAAGCACGGTCAACACATGGCCTTAAACTACTATCCGCCGTGTCCTCAACCCGATCTAACTTTCGGACTTCCCGGACATAAAGATCCGAACTTGATCACCGTTCTTCTTCAAGACGAAGTCTCTGGTTTACAAGTCTTTAAAGATGGTAAATGGGTCGCTGTTCATCCTGTTCCCAACACTTTTATAGTTAACATCGGCGACCAAATGCAGGTACTTAGGAGTAAACAAAAAAATCCTCCGTTTCTTTACTCTCTTTGTGCTAAATCTTATGTGGTTGTTTCTCCTCTCAGGTTATAAGCAATGACAAATACAAGAGTGTGCTACACAGAGCGGTTGTGAACAGCGACAAGGAGAGGATTTCGATACCGACATTCTACTGTCCTTCTGTAGATGCTGTGATTGGTCCACCACAAGAGCTGCTCAATGAGGAAGAAGATTCTCCTGCTGTTTACAAAAACTTTACATATGCTGAATATTATGGCAAGTTTTGGGACAGAGCACTTGCAACTGATAGCTGCCTTGACTTGTTCAAAGCTTCAACTTCCTGAGATTCGGTACTTTCGAATTAATCAGTCATGACTAGGTTCTTTTAGTGATTGAGGAATCCAGATATACCCTTTTGTGTTGCCATTTCAAGATCAGTAATTTTCTTTAGATTATTATGAATGTTAAGGAATCTGCTTAACCGAAATAAAACAAAATGTTCTTGCAACACACATCGAACTTATTGTGTTGCAGAAAACATACAATCTCTACTTTCCATTTTATTAGATGTTTTAGCGTTTTGTTCCATATTATTTGATTTTTCAGTTTTTTATGCAACATTTCTGTTTATTTTACTTATCTTAGAGTATCATATTAATATTGGTTAAAATTAAAGGCAGTGTAAAGAATAATTTATACAGTTTCTTCACTATAAACAGAATGAATATATTTGTCTTTACATCTTTTAACTTTCAGGTCTCTAAAACCTATGTTTCTATATTACTCAAGTAATGGTCTAGAAAACATAAAATGATTCAGTTTTGCAGAAGAAAGATGAGATTCAGGAAAGTACCAAAAGAGACTAATCCCTTTTTTCAAAGAGACTAATCCCTTTTTTCTTTGATCGAAAAAAGAGGCTAATCCCATTACCACTATTCACATTTAACTTAACCGAGTACCCAAAATTACCTGCAGCTTTAAAAGTGAAGCTCCTTTCTTGCAACCACAAATCTAGTCCAGCGTCTATGAAATGGAATACACACTAATTTCTCTCAAAAATGTTTTTTAAAAACCCTCATGTCACCCCAATCATCTAGAGACGGACTTTATCATCTGCAAGACTGAGAAATTCCATTTCATCCACGCGTATGACTAAGGCCCTGTTTGTTTCTCCATCTCAAATAGACATCCACATGATCCATTCAAATGATCCATCCAGATGATGTATGTTTATTTTTGGTTATTTTGGTTGTTCATTTAAATGACTCATCTGAATATAAATGTGTTTGTTTGGTTAGTTTACATTTCCATCCAAATGATTTTAATTAAAAAATGACTAAAATACCCATACTTTCATTTATCATATTTTTAAGCTAATCTTAATCATATTAATTTTAATTCTTGATCTAAAATATATTTTTTAACCAAATAATTTTCAAATTATTATTTTTGACATTTAGGAAATTTTATTTTTTATGAAATATAATTTTTTTATAAGAATCAAAACATGAAGAAAAATCACAATATCAATACCAAACATAACTCCAAAACATTTTGAGTTTTGAGGTTTTACAAACATAAACTAAACTTGATACCAAAGAAGCTTCAACTTCAGTTTTGCTACAATCCAACTTCAGTTTTGCTACAATCTGATAAGAGGATTTTTCCTTGTTCTTAAACAATTACTCAAACCCCCACTCATGTCATTGTAGTGTTTGAGGATCAATCCATATGGGTGTGATTGTGAAAATAAGAATGCATAAAACTTCTTAATCTAAGCTAGCATAATAGTTTAGGAACTTAACAAACCAAATAAAAGTAACTAACACCTTAATTAAGCAAATTAAAGACTAATTAACTACTAAGCAAGATTATCAAATAACTAAAACGAATCCAAGGATGGGGTTATCAATCTAAGGTGTTCCAAGAACTGATTTTAGATACCAATTAACCATAATATAAGCTAATCCCTAAGCTTAGAACTCAAAAGCTAGACAAATCCACTTTCATGGCACTAATCCATTCATTAATCATCCTAATTAAGAATAAACTGTCATTTGTGAAAAGGAAGCTAACAAGCATTATGAAACAATTCTAAATTGCTATTAAACACCCTAGACAATCACTCTCATGAGCTAGGAATGTAAATCCCTTGTTTAGTTGGTTGGAGAATTTCAACAAACACCTTGTGGGTGGGAAATTTCCTAAGACCTAGTTTTAGATTGATCATGGCTAAACTAGCATTTAGAACACTAAACAAGGAG
>JAHZTW010000004.1:67311628-67345955 GCA_020283515.1 Alliaria petiolata | reverse complement strand
AAAGTGGGAGCTCAATATCCAAGAATGCCAACAAACATAATCAACTCAATGTCCTAGTTCTTAATTCTAAGATGCACTTGAATTCATCCTACTCCAAAAGAGTTAGCCATGCTCATCACAACAATCAAATGCAAAAAGAACTCAATCTAGATAAGTCTCCCTATCAAACCAACTCTTTAACATTCATTAATTTGCAAACCGTGAATCATGACAATGCAATGAAAGTGAACTTATTTGGATAAGGGACTAGGCTTTGAGATAAGAATGATCCCAATTCACGTGGCTTCCAATTCGCACAAGGAGTTTCACTCAAAAAGGATTGAACTTAATGCATAATGCTAAAGGTAAAAGACAAGTGATGCATACATGACTAAACTCTCATCTACCCATAATGCTATCAATGGCCCTAAACCCCTCTCATTCATTCTTTTCAAGCTCACTCAACCCTCTAAAGCTACTCTTTTCTCCCAAGGCTCTTTGTGCCTTGCTAAACCCCATGCATTGCAATAATCACTTCTTCTTTTGGCTCTAAGAGGAATCTTCTTCAACCTTTAACTCATAGTGAATGATGTGATCTTAACAAACTTAGCTCTTCTTTTTATCCATATGTAGCCTTTCTTTACTTTGGCCTTTTGACTCTTTTGATTCTTTTCTTTTTATTTTCTCAAGGCTACCTATAACTTTTCAAACTTAGAGCTATACAATTATTCACACAAGATCCATCATTTCAAACTATGCTTCCCTTATTTTCTATCAAGCCTTTATAACCCTTTTCGTTTTACTCCTTTCCACAACTCAACATGCCGAAATGCAAGCATAAAATTTCATTCCAAAGTACCAAGCAATACCACGAACCATACCTCAAATCCTAAGCCTATAGCTAGCACCAAAATGTAAGAGCTATAATCTACATGAGAGCCTAAACTTGTCGTCTCAAACCTAACACTTTATACTAAGTTCAATCAAAATAAGGCCTCACAATCAATATCACTAGAACATTTGGCTTTTAAGGAGGTAAGGTAAGGTGGGAGTACTACTTGAGCTAGCAAGAGGGTGGCAAAGTGAGTAAGAAAGATCAAATATGTATGTCATCCATGAATCCACTTTCAATGCAAGGCATGATAATTAGATGTCAGAATTCGGTTCAAGTGAGTAGAGTTGGTTATCAAATTCAAGATCCTATTTCGACCAAGTTCAAGGTGACAAGTGAAGTGATCCAAGCATGGTTCTTCCTTACTTTCAAGACTTGTTCAAATGCATCAAAGAACTACTAACTAGGGCATTGAATTGATTACATGAGTTGGCACTCTACAAGGATAAGCTCATCATTGCTCCCAATGCATGTGAATGCAAATCCTACATGAAATGCAACTAGACTCAATCCTACAATGAAATGCAACATCTAAATGACTTTTTTTTCGTTGGAAATTTTCAAATTTTTCGATTTTTTTGGTTTTTTCTATGCCATATATGCAATGCATGGTACTCAAATATGCATAAAAGAAAAATAAGACTCAGAAAACACAATGTCAAATCTCTCAACCTCTCCCCCAAACTTAAATTACACAGTCCCTTGTGTAATAAAAGTCTAGAGGAGACCTCAATCAACATGACATACAAAAAAAAAAAAAAAAAAGCTAAAAGACATATATACAAGGGAGGTGGAGGTACCTCAAAACTAGGAGGATCCTAGGGAGAGTGACTGATTGCTCGAAGAGCTGGCGGTGAGCGGCTCGGCTTTCTCTTCCTCGGGCGCGCCTCATGAGAAGAAGAACGAGGTGGATCCTCATGGACAGCTCCTCGTGGTTGCACATGGAACGAATGACGTCTATCAACCTCCATCTCAGCTCCTTCTTCACCTTCTTCCTCAAGTGGAGCTTCTTGCTCAGCTCTTGTAGAGGATGAAACCTTAAGCCTAGCCTTTAGTCCCTTGACAGTTTTCTTCAAACCCTTCACAGTTTCAGCCAGCTTCTTGATTGCTCTATCTTGGTGCTCGTTCCACCGTTTGAGAAGGCCAATCTGAAGGTGAGCCTCACGCAAAGCTGGGCTTGTCATTGAGTCTATGCAAGAGGGGAAGTAGTACCTTTCACTACTATAAATTGGACTTGCCGCCTCTTGTTCTTCTTCCTCTACTTCCTCTTCTTCTTGGGGAACTTGGCTAGGGTCAAAATCGAATGTTCCTCTCTTGGCGATGGACTCAAGAGGAGGGTTAACAGCTGGGTTGTATAGATGCTCATATGGAGGAAGAAAGTCAATGTTGGAGAGGTCTTGAAATGAGGTTGCTTGTGGGCATGGGAGACAAATCTTGGCCTTGGTTTCCAAGTCGACTGAGAATTTGTAGGCAAACCTGGGGCCTAACCTTCCCGAGAGAAAGAAAGTCCTTTCGAGGTAGAAAATGTCCATCCACTCGGGCTCAAGTCCATCCGTTCCAAGCCTATGCCCACAAGCATCTAGAATCGGGGTTATGATCCGCTAATGCTAAGCTCGGGATCCTTGTCCTTCATCAATGGCACCCAATCTTGGTAAGAGAGAAGTTTCCTAACGAACAAGCTAACCATTCCCGTTCTAGTCCTATCCCCGCGTACTCTTGTACCTCCTCTTGTTTGAAAACCAATCAACTTGGAAAGACCCACATCCAACAACTCGAGCTCCTCTTGACTTACTTTCTCGGTTTCTTTCCTCGCATAGAAGGTGTGAGCAAGTGCTTTGTGAGCATGCCTCAATGAAGGATGCCTTATCAAGCTTCCTGCACTTCCTCCTGTTTTAAACTTTCCAACCACAATCGTCTCCCACAAGCCCTTTAACTCACGCTCATCCACTGTGAGCATCTTTGTTCTCCCTTCACCTTTCTTGAAGCCAAAGATCTCATTCAACTGGCGGAAGGTCATTGTGTAGATGGTCCTATGGATCTTGAACTTGATGAACCCATGACCATGTTGCGGAGGTGAATCCTCCCCTTCATAGTAGAAGTGTGCAGTGAGGGAGGAGAGGAACTCACACATCGCGAGCTTGTAAGCGGGATAAGCCATGGTGACAAATTTTGCCAAACCCATGTTGGAGAATAGGGTTTGAAAGTCCTCAAAGATCCCCAAAAATCGAAGCGTCTGCTCATGTGGGTACTTCGTGCTCTTAAGGCGCATAGCCATGAAGGCCTTGAGAAGCTCGACGGGTGTGAGCTTCTTCTTTGGGGCTTCCTTTGTTGTCTTGGATGACCCCTTTGAAACTCTCTTTCATCCCTTTTCTTCCCCCCAAGCACCAACTGTTCCTCTTCACTGTCGACCTCTTCTTCCACAACCGCTTTCTTTTTCCCTTGGCTCTTGGATGATTTTGCTTGAGAACTTGCTCCTTGGGTGGTTGACTCTCCTCTAGTTCTTCCCATTGTACCTATAAGAGAAAAAAAGCTCATAGAGGGAGTTAGCAACCAGTTTTGAACACCCAACAATAGCATTATGCAAGCAACGACCAAGATCAAATGCCAAGTTTTCGAATTTTAACTCAATTCCACACTTAGTAAAATTTTGGCAAACACAAAATTTTACAAAAAATTCAAATTGCTTAATTTCAAATGCTATCAATTGGCAATCCATAAGCATGGTTAATGTAAGCTAATGCAAGCAAAAGCCCCAAAATCTAGGAAGGTTCAAGAGAGTAATATGAATTTTCAAACCATGAACTCTAAGTATCAAATTTTCGAAAATTAGCCATGGAAATCCTAGGATAGCATTCGAAATCTACTCTATAACCATACTCATGCAATTCCCAAGTAATAAACAATCAGTTCGAACACCTCATACCATCAATCCGAAAATTTTCCACCATTAGAGCTAGAGAGAGAAAACTTGGTGTTTGGATTGTTTACCTTGTAAATGCGTGCAAGGATGAACGAAAAATGGCCTATGGATCAAAACTAGCACAAGTATTCGAGCTAGTGGCACTTAAAATCACGAAAATTGCTTAAGGATTGAAAGAGAGAGACACGAAAATTGCGTTTGTACGGAAAAGAGAAGGAGTTTTCGTGTTTTGGGGAAGAAGAAGGGGAAAATCGGTTTAATTCGAGTGAATTACACCGGTCAAACCCCGTTGACTTACCTGGAAAAGGAACGCATCGAGCTATGTAGGTCGATACATAGCTCGATACGCTTGCAGACACGGTTTTTTTAAACTGTATCGAACTACCTAGCTCGATACAGATGCCCGATACGGAGGTTGAGATTTACCTGGTCCATCTGTATCGACCTTCGTAGGTCGATACAAAAGCTCGATACGGCTCCACCGAATTCCCTGTAAGAGCTGTATCGACCTTGGTAGGTCGATACACAGCTCGATACAGTGCCAAAAATCCCTGGCAAGCTTTTTGCTCTTGGATCAACCTCCTCCATTCAACCCTGTCATCCAAAAACACGAGAAAACACATTATTAAATTAAAAAGTGCAAATATATACAAAGATAGACATGGGAGTGCCTCCCAAGTGCGCTTGTTTGAAGTCACTAAGCTTGACTTTTCAAACCCTTAGGCATGGGGGTGAACAAGGAGTGGAATAGGCTTTCCTCCTCCTTTCTTGATGTACATGGTGCCTGCTCCAGCTTGCAGCACCTTCTTCTTCTTCTTAGACCTCTTTGGTGGCTCAGCTATTGGCTCCACAATCTTGAGCCCATCAAACATTGCTAGAAGACTCTCACCATCAAAGCTTGGCCCATCATACTCATTGTGATCAAGGGCTTCATTCTCACTCATCACCAAACAAGTGAGACCCATCAGCTGCTCCCTTGGTAGTCCTTCTTCAGCCTCCTTAGCGTCACATGTGATGGTTCCACATAGGCTCAAAACAGAAGGTTTCATAGTATAGAAGACCTTTGCATCTACATTCTTGAGAATCACCCTCTTGTTGATGAAGTCAAGGCTTGTACCAGCTGTGTTGAGGAAGGTTGCCCCTAGAAGAAGAGGTAACCTTGCTTCTTGAACCATGTCCATGACAATAAAGTTAGTTGGGACTAGACATGCACCAACCCTCAATGGATAATCTTCTACAAGGCCTAGTGGTTGTCTTGAGGAAGCATCAACAAAGGTGATGTGTGATGAATACTTCTTCATAGTAGTGATTCTAAGATTCTTGAACATCTCAACGGACATCACATTGACACTTGAGCCAGAGTCTTCATCAATCTTCAAGTCCCCAAGAGAACAAGAAATCAAAAATTTTCCCGGATTACCAAGCTTTGTGATAACCTTGGGCTCCTTCCTTGTTGCGCTTGGCGGATCTAGACCTTTAATCAGCTCCTCAACCCTCTCTATGTTAGTAAGAAAGTCCTTGATGAACCTTATTTGACCCTTGACTTGGGACAAGTTCTCCACTTTAGGCAAAGGTGCACCACCTTTCTCCAAACTCCCTCTAAAGCTTGAGAGTACCTTCTTTTGTACCTTTGTCAACACCGGTTCAGGAAAAGGGAGTGGTGGCTTGTAGACAAGGAGATCATAAGCCTCAACTTCAGTCTTCTTAGGCACTTCTCTTTCTTTCTCAACAACAATTTCTTGTGTCGAGATCACATCCTCATCTAGCTCTTTCTTGCCCATTGGTCTAGCAGCAACGAAATGGTCATTTTCAATGATCTCCTCCCCCACTAGAATTTCAATGTCCTCATTGATTATTGCTTCATCGTTGGGACATTCAAAGAGTTGCTCAAAGTCAGCCACCACACGCTCATACTCTTCTTCATCAATGGAGTATATAGCATTGCAATATTCTTTGGGGTTTGGCTCGGGTTTACCGGGCAAAGAAGCTTGAGATCGTTTAGAAGAGGAAGCAATACCCTTGTTGTTCTCCATTTGCTTGATCTTGGAGCTCAAAGTGTCAAACTTGGAGTTAAGGTCATTGTATGAGCAATCCACCTTGTTGTGAATTTCAGCCATCTTCTTACTCAAATCAAGAGCATTACTTGCTTGACTTTGTAGAATTTGTTGGAACACATTCCTCATATCCAAATTTTGTGCGAAATCCGGTGGAGGACCTTGCTTGTATTATAATTCCCTTGATAGTTCCCTTGGTTCCCTTGGTATTTGTTCTTGGGAACATAACCTTGTTGTTGTTTGAATGAGAAAAATTGTTTTTGTTGCCCTCCTTGGCCTTAGTTTTGTGGTGGGTAGACTTTATCTTGGGGGTTCTCCACATTGGTGCTTCTATAGGAAAGATTGTTGTTGTTCCTATAGTTGTTGAATCCTTGTTGATAGCCTTGACCACCCACATAGTTGACCTCTTCTTGGCAATCCTCATCCAACTATTGTTTAACCCCTTGACCTTCATCACAGTCACCCACAAAGTGAACATGCTTTTGTGAGACTTGAAGCAACTTATCAATTTTCTCATTAAGGGATTTCATCTCATTCCTCCTTTGATCCTCATACGTGCCACCATCTCTTGAAGATCTATTATAGTCTTCACCATAATTGCCATCACTTTGTGCCAAGTTCTCACAAACTCTAGACCTTCTTCTACATCTTTACCCAAGAAGTTTCCATTACTTGATGTGTCTAGAAGCATCCTAAACTTGGGGAGAACACTGCGGTAAAGGGTGCTCAAGAGATTTTCTTCGGAGAAGCCATGGTGAGGGCATTGAGTAGAATAAACCTTGAACCTTTCTCATGCTTCACAAAAGCTCTCATTGTTCTTTTGGGTGAAGCTAGATATGTCATTCCTCAACCTTGCTGTCCTTGTGTTGGAGAAGAACTTTGCAAGGAAAGCCTTCTTGCATTGGTCTCATTAAGTGATGGAACCTCTTGGAAGTGTCTTCTCCCATTGATGTACTTTGTCGCCAAGGGAAAAAAGAAATAGCCTCAATTTGAAACCATCCTCGGATATGCCATTCATCTTGGTCATATCACAAATTCTACCAAACTCATCCAAATGGCCAAGAGGATCCTCCAAAGCCAATCCATGGAACTTGTTGTGTTACACCATGTTGATCAATCCACTCTTGATCTCAAAGTTGTTGTTCTCAACTGGAGGAGGGAGGATACCTTGGCGATTGACATGAGTATTATGAGCATCTCCAACTCCAATGTGCCTAGGTTGGTGATATGCTCTCAAATTTACCCTAGAGCTACTCTCTCAAATTAAGAGATCATTGTAGTATTTAGGGATCGAATCCACAGGAAAGGGATAGTCACTCAACAAATTTCTAAGTTCGAATTAAGCTAAGAAGAAATATTTAAAAGTAAAAGACAGCGAATTAAAACGGTGTAAGTTCATGAGACCAAACATTAAGTTCAAAGAAATTCTCAGGTGAATCCTAATTGTAGTTCTAGACAGAATGTTAGGAATTTATGAAGAACTGTTCTTGAACTCGAAACACTAATGTAAAATCAACCAACTCTCGCTGCGAAGATTATCTATGTCTAAACCCTAGAATTCCAAATCTCTTTGCAAATCTTATCGATTCAGACAAGCATTAATAACAGGTTCAATTGTTCACAAAACCCTAAACCAAATCTCTTTGCGAATAGGTATTTTGCTCATCTAACATTAGTTCAGGTAATTAATAATACTCTTGCGTCTATTAATTAACCTAAGATCAGATTCTACGTCGCGAAGCTAGAATAAGCATTAAACACAAATCCAGATGAAGAACTCTAATGATTTTATCCTAACGATTCAATTCAACCTAACAATTCATCAATCACCTTTGAAAAATCCTAAACCTAAAAAGAAAACTACTCAGACATGATCAATGAAACAAAAATCATTATTTGAATAGAAAGCATAAAAGAAATCAATAGAAGAAATAAAGGAGTTCCAAATCTGCTCTGAAGGAGTCTGATTTTTCTCTTCAAAAACCTAAACTTCTCTGATTCTTAAAATATGAAATAATGCCTAAACAATGGCTTTGAAAACTATATATAAGGGTAGAAACACGAGTTGGGGCACTTTTGAAAATAAGGAAAACTTCTGGGCAATTTCATGTTTCTTCAAAATCTGTAAAAGTCGCGTTTTGGCTTGGCTCGAATGTTGTCGATCGACAGTAGTGAACAATTTCAATCGACACTGTTCATCTGACTTCACTCTTGACTTCATCTCTTCAGCATCTTCTTCCACAATGCTCCAGAATGCTCCAAAATCTCCAATTATGCTCAAAACGTACCTGGACCTGCAAAGACTCTAATAGGACTCTAAAAGGATCAAAAAGACTCTATAAATAAGACTTATATCATGATTAAAAACCATAAAAACCATGATATATCAGTTGGCGTGGAGGGTGTTGAGGCACTCTAGGAGCTTGAGCCTCATTCCCTTGATTCTTTTGTGGTATTCCATTACCACATTGTCCTTGTGGAATATACATTCCCAAACGCTTTAGATGTGCGAGGCGTTCTCTTTCTCTTCTCACAAAAGCTCCTCTTGTCACTCGGTGGATGTTGTCTAGAGGCTCAACTAGATTGTTGTGTCCACTAGAACTCAAGTTCATACACGTATAAGACAAATAGCAAAGCAAGCAAGATAGACCAGTAACCAAAATGAAAATCCTAATGCACAAATCAAAACCCAAATGGCAACGGCGCCAAATTGATAAGAGGATTTTTCCTTGTTCTTTAAAAATTACTCAAACCCCACTCATGTCATTGTAGTGTTTGAGGATCAAGCCATATGGGTGTGATTGTGACAATAAGAATGCATTAAACTTCTTAATCTAAGCTAGCATAATTGTTTAGAAACTTAACAAACCAAATAAAAGTAACTAACACCTTAATTAAGCAAATTAAAGACTAATTAACTACTAAGCAAGATTATCAAATAACTAAAACGAATCCAAGGATGGGGTTATCAATCTAAGGTGTTCCAAGAACTGATTTTAGATACCAATTAACCATAATATAAGCTAATCCCTAAGCTTAGAACTCAAAAGCTAGACAAATCCACTTTCATGGCACTAATCCATTCATTAATCATCCTAATTAAGAATAAACTGTCATTTGTGAAAAGGAAGCTAACAAGCATTATGAAACAATTCTAAATTGCTATTAAACACCCTAGACAATCACTCTCATGAGCTAGGAATGTAAATCCCTTGTTTAGTTGGTTGGAGAATTTCAACAAACACCTTGTGGGTGGGAAATTTCCTAAGACCTAGTTTTAGATTGATCATGGCTAAACTAGCATTTAGAACACTAAACAAGGAGAGAAATGAAAGAATCTAATCCTAGGCATGAAGATCAATCCATGAAACACCCTAAATCTAACCCATCCATAGATCCTAATGAAACTACTCACTAATCATGATTAGGCTCTCAAATCCTATGAAAGAGATGAAGATAAACATGATTAGAGAGATAGATATGAAAGATTAAGAAATATAAGTACTAAATTGCATAAACTCAAATAAATATCTTACAAAATCACTTAGAAACCAAAGAGGAAGGTTTTCTAAGCAAGAACAAAAGATTAAAAGATACTTAAGAAAAATTAGGCCATTTCCTATTTATACTGAACAGTGGACGAACCGGGTCAACCCGGAACAAACCGGGTATTGACCCGGTTTAAGGCTGAAAATTGGGCAGCGTATCGAGCTTGGTATTTCGACATGAAGCTCGATACGCTGCTAAAAGGTTTCTCCAAAAGTTGTGTCGAGCTTGGTAGCTCGATATGAACGCTCGATACGCCAACTTCAGGACTTCGGTTTGTTGTGTATCGAGCTTGGTAGCTCGATACAAACGTCTGATACGCTGCTTCCAGAATTTCGAGTAGACTCGTATCGAGCTTGGTAGCTCGATACAAATGCTCAATATGCTCCTCTCGTCCTTCCTGCCAGGCTGTATCGACCCTGGTAGCTCGATATGAAGGTCGATACACTTCTAAAGATCGATCGTCTGCTTCTTGTTTGGCCACCTTCTCTTCCTCCTCTTCGTCATCCATCACTCCATAAGGCCCTCCAAGCCTCCAAGACACCTAATAAGGACTCAATATGTACAAATATGCAACAACCTAAGCTAAAACTCACTAAACTCTAAGATGGATGCAAATGAGACTAAAAATGGCTAAATGAATGCAAAAGAACATGCAAAGCTATCTAAAATGAATGCTAAATTATGCTAAATTATGAGTATATCACAATCCTATCGCAAACACAAGACTAAGAGAACTCAGAATATTAACCGATCTCAAACTATCACCTTTTCCACAATATAGCCATCGAGTGTAGAACCTTCATAGCTCGAAGCTAGACGCAAACTATCATCTTGGAGACTGACCAACTATCACCTTTTCCACAACTTCAACATTACCATCTGCTCCGTTCTAGTTCTCATCCACACTACATTTTAAAGACAATGGTGATAGGGCTCAGGTTTTACCCAAAATCAACACTGCAAGTGCACATCAATGCAGTTGAAGTATAAGGGGTTATCGAATCCCAAGGGAAGTAGATGCTACACTAAGGTTTCTAAGTTCAGATTATGCTAGATCAAATTTGAAATAAAGTAAACTAAGCAATCTAAATGAATAGGTAAATGAGATTAATGTGGATTTAAGTTCAAGAGACTAAGGCGCTAGGCATGGGTAATTATCAGGTTAAATCAGAGAATGCAGAAATTATTCTTATTATGGATTTATTAAGAACCGTCTAGAACTCGAATCACTAAGTTAAAACCAATCAACTCTCGTTGCAGAAGTCATATGTGCCTAAATTCCAGAATTCCAAATCTCTTTGTAAATTCAAACAACTAAGGCAAACATTAAAAACAGGTTCACAAAATACCTTAACCAAATCTCTTTGCGAATTGATATTTTGCTCACCTATGATTAGTTCAAGTTATTAATAATGCTCTCGCATCTATTAAACAACCTAGGGTTTGATTTCTAAGTGATCAATTTCAGAAATCAAGTTAAGCACAAATCAAGGTGAAGATCCTATTGATTTCCCTAAAAGTCTAATGATTCTACAAACTCATCATTAACCCTAAATAACCCTAACATAACTAGCAAACTACTCAGACATAGAGATGAAAACACAAATCATGACTGAAATAAATTGCATAAAATTAGAATAGAGAATGATACAGGGGTTCGAAATCTGGCTCAGATGAGTTAGAATTGNAATAAATTGCATAAAATTAGAATAGAGAATGATACAGGGGTTCGAAATCTGGCTCAGATGAGTTAGAATTGCCTCCCCAAAAGCTCATGATCAATCTCTCTCTAAGTCTCAAAACAGAAAATAATGATAATGTGAATGGGTAAACAATGCCTGAAAACTATTTATAGAGGAAGATTTTCGTTAGGGACAATCTTGTAATTCTTCAAAACTTGGACAATTTCCTTTTTCTGATGGAAATCCGTAAACTTGGGCGGTCTTCATTGGTGTCGATCGACACCAAGGGTTAGTGTCGATTGACACCCTTCGTGTAAATCAGCTCTGACTTCATCACTTCGGCTGCTTTTCCAAAATGCTTCCATAAGTTCCAAAATCCCTCATTCAGCTCCAAATGCTCTTCATCCTGTAAAGACTCAAATATGACTCTAAAACTAACAAAAGACTCTATAAAAACACTTATATCATGGTCCAAAAACGAGTAAAAACCATGATATATCAAATGGACTAAGCTTGTCACAATACTGAAAAAATGGACTAACCATCAATACCGAAAACAATGGACTAAGCTTATCACAATGCACATATATAACAACATCACATTATGAAAACAATGGAAAACAATGGACTAAGCTTGTCACAATACACATATATAACAACCATCACATTATGTTCTGACTTTTCTTTCCTTTGCCAGAAACTCAAAATCAAACATAATGTAAACTTAGTCCAAGTACGAAAGTCTAGTTCTTTGCGATTCACAAAATAAGACAAGTTCAAGACATAACAGAATGCAATTCACAAACAGATACAATTCACAAAATAAGACAAGTTCCCAGTTCACAAAACAGATGCAATTCACAAACAGGTGTATCCTCAATACACAAACAGATGCAATTCACAAACTGAAGCTCTAAACTGAAACATTTAGTAAACTTTCATGTCTTCAAGATGATATTGCACAAATAAAGATTACATAGGTGTAGAGAGTTATAAGATGAAAACCTAGACTGATATGAGCTTATCCACTTACACGGGTGAAGCTTGTCACGATATGACTGTTGTCTGCAACCATAATTGGAACTGATCTTGCAGCGTATTTTTCCCTAGCGAATGCTACCATATATCCCTTTGAAGAATCCAGGAATCACAAAACCTTTGCATCCAGTGAATGCTACCATATATCTCTTTCAAAAACAGAGACTAGTTCCAAAACCTTTGCATCCAGATAACTACCGAAGTCGTGATTTTGACAAGTCAACAAACTACACTGATCTGGGCAGAAAATTCTGATCGAATCATCTATATGAAATTTCCCTAGGATGGGCCTTATCCTTTCTAATCTGATCAAAACCTACAATCAAAAACCCTAATTCACCATGACGGATGAGAGATGAGAACGAACCGGGCGGAAACTGGAGGAACTGGAAGAGGTGTTGATGGTGAGGAGGGTAATATCATCTACTTTAGGTCTAAATACGGCGAGCTCAGAGTTGCCTTTGAGCGAGAGGCGGCGACGATTGCAGGGAGAGTAATGAACATAACGATTGGTACAGAAGAAAGAATCTCTCGCCGCGAAGGCAATGCCGAAAATGAATCCATCACCGACTCGAGAGATGAAAGACTTGAGGTCGGAGAAGAGTCGCGTTTCTTCGAAAGAGACGACATACGATTAGATCTAGGGTTTTTTAGTTGTAATTTTTGGTTTTAGGTAGGATTATTTTCGTCATTTACTGTTATAAGATGGATCATCTCCATCCAGCTAAGCCAAATCGGTTCATCCAGATGAGTTTTAAATTTTTGCCTAAAAAATTAAAATTCATCTAGATGGATCATTTGGATGATTTTCGCTTTGTGTTACTAAACAAACAAAACTCCCATCTTCATCCAGATGGATCATCTGGATGGAGAAACAAACATGACCTAAATGAAAAACATAAGTGGACTGAAAAGTGAGAAATCTTAAGATTTTAAAACCTTTTTGGATCTTCCGTTCGGTTTTAGGCGGAACCAAGGTGTTAACGGTGGGATATATCAGTGCTGAGGAAGAATAGGGATTTAAAAATGACTACGCTATTTCAAATTATTTGTAGATGATGTTCATAAACTACATTAAAAATTAAAGTTATAGGCTTTGATTTATATGAATGTTTAACCTTGGGAATATTTTTATTTGAATTATGTCATTTTTTATTGTTCTACTTACACATGCTAAAAGTGGACATGAAGAAAGCGGTAATTCGGATCTATATACCTAATGTTGTCAAAACTCAAAATATAGATGAAAAAGCGGTAATTCGGATCTTATCTTCTCATTGTCACTCATTCGTATGTTCTCAAACTGTGATGCCAGCAAGTCTAATCTTATCCTCCTACCGTTTTCAGTATCCTCAAAGCGTTTTGTAGTATATCCCATGTCTTCTTAGCTGACTCACACCCTTGTATTAATTCAAACTGTTTTCTATCCACCGAATTGAAGATTACGTCCACCGCCTTTGCATTATATTTTGAAAGCTTCTTCTCTGTTGCAGTCCACTTTGTCTTGGGTTTAACTGTTTCCACCCCATCTTCTGATATCACACAAGGCTCTTTGCCAACCACACTGAACAACGGTCCACACATCTTCATCTATGCCACGTATATTCACCGTCATTCTCACTTTCCAGTGTCTGTAATTCATATCCTCTAACAATAAGGGATTATAAGCAGCAATTAGTTGTGAAGGTGTCGCCATATTCTCTTCTCATGATCTCACATGTGTTCGAAAAAAAACTCTTGCGGGTAGGTGTCCCGCTCTTATACCAATTGTAAGAACGTGAATATGAGCACACAAGAAAATTAACGAGGTTCGGCAACATGCTTACGTCCTCAAAGTATTCACTAGAGATTCTTAGACAATCTTACAACAAGATCTTGCCTAATGGAGTTACTCGACACTAAGACACCCCTTAGTTCGACACCAACTAATCTCTATCACTTAACAAGACACAACCGTCTTGAATACACAACTGTGTTACACACGAATTTTCCTGTGTCGCACTGAGCAGACTCGTGCTCAGCAACAGAGACCGAAATTTAACTTTCTTCTCTTTTCTAAATAATTCGGCTAACCTTAATTTGACTCATAAATTTTGTATTTATAGTCTTTAAAACGTCCAGCCTTCAATATTCATCCAATATACATATATGGAAATATCGCCACTAGATATTTCATCTTTATCAAGTATTTCCTTTTCCTTGATATTCTCACAAGACTACAATGCATATCTTCCATATTTTCCTTGATTTCTATGTTGAAACACATCTCTTGTGCCAACAATAACTTCACGTACTTTCAGCAATACTTCTTGTATTACACAACTCAATTCGTGTGTTACACAACGTTGTCACGTTCCAGCAGTGTAGGATTCTTGGATCTAATAACAGTGCTATCCGTTTTATAAGAATCCACGGATACGACTAATGGTTTTATTTGCACACACCTAAGATTTTCTAATACTGTTGTCTCTATTAATCTGTGGAAATTACATATTTTGGAAATCAAACCCCAAATCTTTTGGTTTACAATCATTAAAGAACTATTTGTCAATCATTTTTAATGAACCATTTTTAACAGTAATAAGCGCATTGGGTCGTTTTAGTTGATAAAGTGCACAATATAAACATCGGTTTCTGTATCTATATATGAATAGTATAAGATTCATCTTAATGCAGATGCTAAATTTATTTTAGACAACATCGATGGTGCAGCGTACGAACTGGATAATCAGTTCAATCTAGGGATTCGATGAATCTCTAGAGAACCGCTTCTTGAATTGATGAATTTAATCAAATCAAATACAAGGCTTCTTGTTTTGATAAATATAATCAAATCAAACACAAGGACAAAGAGAAACTCTCTATTTTATTAAACTTCAAAAACTGAATACAATAAAGCCTAGCTAGCGGCTTGTTTAAATAGGAGTTGATAATAGAAAACCCTAATCTAGAGAAAAGGTAAAACGACATAAATTAGTTAAAAGCCCAAAACCAATAATAAAAGAAAAAGGAAATAATCTCTCTAAGTTGGCGTCTGTAACACAAATATCGTCGCGACTAACACATTGTTAGATGCTGCTGCATCAGGTCCCTCCGGGTTAGAAAGATTCGACCCCGAATCTGAACGGTAATCAATGCTCCAGAATTCCATGAGAAGCATCCCTTTTGTGTTCTTGTCTCTTTCTTTCGAACTTTCCACTGATGAAGTTCTTCATATACCTTAAGCAATATCAATATACGTGAACTGCAACTTTGTCTCAACGTGCTTTTGGAGATAACAATTTAAGTTAGACACATTCTCTTTGTTTCTAAATGGGAAGTCACATGAACCCAAATTCTGTCTGAAACACAAGTACCATGTGTTTTCACAACTTTCACCAAATTTTGTGCCATGAAACAAATTTACGTACCACCGGTATGACAGCCAATGCACTTGTAAAACAACACAAACAGTCTCGCTTGACCCAAAAATTCTTTCCGCAACACTCAAACTTCCAGTGACATCGTCAAAGAAATCCACTGGTAATAGATGCGCAGCGGCTACTAGTTCCTGAAAACTGTCATGGTTCCATCGCACGTCAAACACACCTCCAAGAATTCTTATAGCTTGCGGTCGTTTCTTAAGATCCTGCAGAATGGCATGATGAGGAAAACAAGTTTGTTGCCTCTGCAAATTTGCAGGCTTATTTACATAGAATACATCTTCACCAAATAATTGCAAAAAAAAAAAAAGCTTCTTCAATCTCACCTTCTCTCTTTTCCTCCTCTGCAATCTTCCTATAAACCTTCGAAACCTAATCTCTCCTCATGTTTTTCTCTACTGGGTTCTTCTCTTTTCTCTCCCTATATTTGTCTAAAGCATATGGGCAATTCAATCTCGCCCAAATCTTCAAACCCGTGTGTCGAATTTCCCTATCTAGTCACAAAATCGATTCTTTTCTGTAAAAAAAATATGTTCAATTTGTGTAATTGGATGGTTCTGGTGAATTTTGTTGTACAGAGAAGAAGATAAGATGTAGTAAGGGACCTAAGGGTATGGTGAATCGAGCGTGTATGTTTGGTGTTGGAGCACAAGAGAAAGAGATCGGATCTAGCGGGTAACCGATTGGGTATCGGGTAGGAACCGAAACCGACCCGATACCCACGGTTCCCAGATTCATTACCCATCGGATAATTAGAGGTATAACCGAACCCGATCCGAACCGGTTTTTCGGGTCGGTTCCGGTTCGGAATTTCGGGTCCGGGTTTTATGCCCAAGCCTAATCTTGAAGTTGAGAGACACTTCGCTCGCAATAGTGAGTACACACTTTTGAGACAGTTGAAAGGTCCTTTTCTTGATCTTTGGCATCCTCTAAAATAACCCTTGTTTCATCTGGTTCTACAGACTTACCTCGAATAAATACTGTTTCTGAACAAGATGTAACTCCTTGATAACCAAGACCAAATGTGGACTTCTCAGTTCTTCCCATGCTTAAAATCTTATCAAGATTTGCAGATCCACTGTTTAGCATACGAATCTTCCTATGATTCTCATTCAACTGGTGTTCCAAAGCCCTACATTTCTCTTGCTCTGACACAAGGGCATCTTGAAGTTTATTGATCTTGCTTTCCAAAATCTGTTTTTTTTATAAGAAAGATCTTTCTCACATGAGGCACTGTATCTTTTGTGAACTCCCAATCATTCGTCTTGGCTTCCACCAACCTCTTCTCCTTGATCAACTGAAGGTTATCATTGCTTAAGTTAACCAAAAATTGAACATCCACCTCTTTACAACATTCTGAATCACCACTTGTTGCAACAGACCATATGTATGTTGCACATGAATTTCTGTGTGTTACATCAGACTCTGCAGATTCATGTCCGTTGATGTAAAATCCTCGAGAAGAAAGATTAGCGCCACCACGGTCTGGCGGTTCTCGATTAGTTTGACGATGATAATTCGAAGGATAACAACAATTACCATAGTTTTTTGTATCCTCGTGCTTCAATATACTTGGATCTTCAATATCTCTAGATGTACAACTAACCCAAGAAAATTCTCTCCACCAAGTGTTGCAGATATCGTTTGACCAAAAATATTTTTAGCTTTGAGATTGAAACTCCATTCATCACCATAAGCTTCGTTGGAAAAATTGAGGTCGTTGAAATCTGTTTTTGAGTTTCTCACGGGGATGTCTACTTCCTTTTGATTTGTCGTGAAGTGAACAAAGAAATCTTCTCTTGTTGCTCTATATGGAAAAAAAAATTCAAGAGGTTTCGTGTTCTCAATCAGGTCAATCTCAATTAACCCTTTGTCTTCACCTTGAGATGCATCATAGATTGGATCTTCAACATATCTCGCATCAAAGATTGAATCATCATAAAGTGGCTTTTCATCAACTACTCCTTTAACTGCGAGTACGTAGTCTTCACCGTACGCATCGTAGATGTGATCGTCGAAAACTATCTTTTTATCTGCTATTCTTTCAACTTCGACCAGGTATTTGTTGTTGGCGAACACGTCATAGATTGGACCACCAATCTGCTCGACAAAGAAGTCATCATCGTCGTCCGTCTCGTAATCCTCATCATCTGCGTCTACCAACCTGGCGCAGCGTACGAACTGGATAATCAGCACAATCTAGGATTCGATGAATCTCTAGAGAACCCCTTCTTGAATTGATGAATTTAATCAAATCAAATACAAGACTTCTTGTTTTGATGAATCTAATGAAATCAAACACAAGGACAAAGAGAAACTCTCTATTTTATTAAATTTAAAAAAACTGAATACAATAAAGCCTAACTAGCGGCTTGTTTAAATAGGAGTTGATAATAGAAAACCTTAATCTAGAGAAAAGGTAAAACGACATAAATTAGTTAAAAGCCCAAAACCAATAATAAAAGAAAAAGGAAATAATCTCTCTAAGTTGGCGTCTGTAACACAAATATCGTCGCGGCTAACACATTGTTAGATGCTGCTGCATCAATCGACCACTCGTTTTATAAAGGAAAAAAAAAACTGAAAGTTATTTATTGTAAAGGTTAAAACAGAATCAGATTGAAAGCCATGCACCATATTGGTTAAACAAAATATTCCAGAATATGATACTTCGTCCGTCATTTCATAAAATTCACTTTTTATTGTCGTTCACAAAATATACTTTAAAGTTAACTTCTTTTTTTTGGGGAAAATTATGGTTTAGCAGTCCAACTGATTTTTACCAACAAATACTTTCTGTAATTCTTTACCTAAAAATAATAAAATGAGTTTAAATTCTTTATAATTTAAGTAGGAGTAAATTAAGTAGAGATAAAAATCTTAAAAATACACCAACTATATAATTGTTGGAGATAATTTTACAGGTCGCCATAAGACCCTACTTAAATAACACCTAACCCTAACCAATAAGTGTAGAATCACACGCAAGTACTAAATGGACTCGTTAAGCCGAGAGCTCTGTGGGTATATGCGTGGAAAGAGCCTACCATATTGAGAGGTTCGGCTAGCAACTCACCGCTAATAATGAGTGATGGGAGAGATCGAATGAAAAACTATCTCACGGAAAAAGTTGTGAGAGGGTCTTCCTATATAAAAGATAAGGAGAGAATAAAGAAAGCGAGAAGCAAATGTAAAGAAAAGAGTGTATAAAGAGATAATATCTCCCTCTACGATATAGAAGGTAAGTATCCTTTTCACTTAGATTACGATCCTATTCTTATATACACATCTCTATCTTTCACTTTCTTAAGGGAAAGTTCTAATCCTATTCTTTTAAAACCCCTATACGCGTCATAGATCACCATAATTAATTATACAACATACAATAAAAACTCTATAAATTAATCTTCGGACGTGACTCTTCCTCACTTAATCTCTATAAACCTTATAATGTGATGTCTTATTAATTAATATTATTTGTAATATATTTTAATATATGTTTCGTAGTTATTTATAAACGTTTTATAATATTAATTAGTTATGATTAATAATAAAAATACAATGTAAAATACAAATTTTTAAAGTTTAACTTGAAGTTTTACCATTATATGTTTTTCAACCCTCAACTTTGAGATTTAACAAATTTCAAAAATAAAGTGTATGTTCTTATACACCAACCTATCTACCTACATTCGATTTGAACGTTTTATATCATTGTTAAATTCAAATATATCTCATCTAATTAAAATCTACAAATGCAATTTGACTGATAATATATTTCAGGTGTAAACAAAAAAAAGGTGCAATTTGACTTATAATATATTTCAGGTGCTCCTGGATTTGGCGAAAACTATTGAAACTCAGGCCTTTAGCCTATCAGTTTCTGAGGTTCGATGTGCACAGCGGTTTTGACACGTTCTTCTGGTTTGATAATTGGCTAAACGAGGGAAAGCTTTTAGAGAAAACAGGGTATAACGGTATAAGACAGTTGGGTATTCCTAGGAATGCAAGAGTCTCAGCCGTCGTATCCGATGCACAGTGGCGACTGCGACGATGTCGTGGGAGAGTCTATCATGATTTGCTAGCCAATATTAGATCACATCATGTGCCTACTCTCATAGGACGGGATGTAGTCCTCTGGAAGCATGCTGAGGATGACCATCGACCCGTATTCTCTGCAAATAAAACTTGGGAGCAAATCAGGACAACTCGCGCAACAGTTACTTGGAATAAAGTCATATGGTTTCCACTGGCGGTCCCAAGGTATGCATTCATCACATGGTTAGCCATCAGGGATAGATTAGCATCTGGTGTACGAATGCGGGATTGGGGAATTGTACAAGGTTGTGTGTTGTGTGGGGAACCGGAGGAATCAAGAGACCATCTCTTCTTCGCTTGCCCATTCTCTTACACGGTTTGGACAGAGGTAGGAGGAAGGTTACTTGGCTCAGGAGCCACGCCGGACTGGGAAGATACTCTTCAGTTTCTAACCAGCATTTCACAGAGAGAACATGACCGGATTCTCCTTAGGCTGCTCTTCCAGACGACGATTTATTACCTTTGGAAAGAGCGGAATTCAAGAAGACATCAGAATGGATGGAACTCTCATCAACAGCTTGTTAAGTACATTGACAAGACAATCCGCAATAGGATCGTTTCACTCAACTACAAATTCCCTCATCGACTTGAAGGGCTCCTACGCTTTTGGTTCGAGTATAGTCCACTATAAGTTTCATTATTCTTTTCATTTGTTATTCTTTACCGATTGGAAACCTTTTGTAAATAATTTTCAACTTTGATCAATAAATTTGACATTTCATAAAAAAAAAATATATATTTCAGGTGTAAACAAAAAAAAAGTGCAATTTGACTTATTTATACATCATACTTGTTTTTGGTTAAATAACTAATAATCATAAGTGGGTTGGTGAATAAACTTACAGGGTGCCACATCATAACTAGTCGACAAAAGAGTCATGCTAATGATACTCGAGCTTGTAACCTAATTGGCCTATCGCATCTGAAGCATTACAATGAGATTAAGCATATTCTTTCCTTCAAAGAGTTTATATCTAATCTGAAAAACTCAGCTCACTATAATCCCCTATATATTAATTGAGAAACATTTTTAGAGAGTAGGTTTACTTTTTAAACTATTTACAGTGGTGCCATTTTGCTGATGTGTCACCACCACACTTATTCTCCCATTATTTTAATACAAATTTCCTTTTTTGATTAGACTAATTACATTATATGCCTTTAACCGTTTATTACTTTTAACATTTAATTTATTAAGATATAATTTATGACTAATTTCCTTATATCATTTATTTATACATAATTCAATATTTAATTTATAAAGATATTCTCTTTCTTTCTATTTCTTACCAAAAATATATCATACTAATTAATTTTTAAACACTAAATTTCTTCTCTTATTTTTGTTTAAATTTAGGTTTGTAAAAAAATAAATCCTCACAACATTCATATATTAAAAAATATATAAATTCTTATATACATGTGTTATAATTCGAATTTTTTAAAATGAATATAAATTACTCAAATGAATAATAAATATGAGTATGTTTAAATCCCACATTGGAAATGAGGATGTGTAGATGGTTCAAAAATTATTATAAAAAGAACATAAATGATTAAAAAAAACTGTAAAAGCAAGAGGCTTGATTTAATAGTCATCGATATTTATAAATATTTTTTTTGTTTTAATATGATTTGTTAATAGAACCATATAAATTAACCAAATAATATAAATATTTAAACTTGATAACAAGTTAAAAATATTATATCAAAAAGTCGAAATATTAAAATAGTTTAATATGTTAAAAATAAATAATATTATAAATATTTTCTTTCTTTATGAAGAAAACATCATTTAGTTTTTGAAGATATTGTCTTTCTTTCTATTTTTTGATCAAAAATATATCATAATAATTATTTTTTTTAAAACTATATTTATTCTCATATTTTTGTTTAAACTTAGTTTTGTAAGAAAAAAAATCATCGTAACATCCATATAGTAATTCGAATTTTTTTAAATGAATATAAATTACTCAAATGATTAATAATATGAGTATGTTTTAAAAAGTCTCACATTGCAAATGAGGATGTGTAGATGGTTGAAAAATCATTATAAAAAAAACATAAATGATAAAAAAATTGGAAAAGCAAGAAGATTGATTTAATAGCCATCCTTATTCATAAATATTTTTTTTGGTTTATTATGGTTTGTTAATAGAACCATATAAATTAACCAAATAATATAAATATTTAAACTCTACAGCAAGTTAAAATATTATATCAAAAGTCAAAATATTAAAAATAGTTTAATATGTTAAAAACAAATAATTAAATAAATATTTTCTTTCTTTATGAAGAAAACATCATTTAATTTATGAAGATATTTTTTTTCTTTCTATTTCTTACAAAAAATATATCATACTAATTATTTTTTTAAACACCATATTTCTTCTCTTATTTTTGTTTAAACTTAGTTTTGTAAAAAAAAAAAATCATCACAACATCCATATAGTAAAAAATATATAATGTTTTTATACATGTGTTATAATTCCAATTTTTATCATTTATATAAATTACTCAAATGATTAATAAATATGAGTATCTTTAAAAAAGTCCCACATTGAAAATGAGAATGTGTAGATAATTCAAAAATCATTATTAAAAACACAAATGATTAAAAAAGCTGTAAAACTAAGAAGGTTAATTTAATAGACATCCATACATATTATTCATATATATATATATATATATATATAACTCATTAAGTTATTTTTATTTTAAATAACTTCAAAATCATCTTTAATAAAATTCTTTAATGATTTCTCATCCTGCGCAGGGCGCAGGTTATCACATAGTATGAAATATTTGTAATACCAGTTCATCCAATATAAACTACTAACCCTATCGTTTAGTTTCTTATCAAAGAAGAAATTGACATAAGCTATAATAATATAATAACATCATTCATCATGTGAATTATATAAGCTTAAAACAGAGGCCTTAAACCATGTTTAACGCGAATTCTTAACTGGATTTCTTAACATTATGAGGGATGAAATTAAATGAAAATTAACTAACAAATGAAAAACCGATCCTTAACTAAAGCACTTAAGAATCGCTTAACTGCCACGTGTTAAAGTTTGAATGGATAGAGATGTTTGAGAAGACAAAATGTGTTTTCCTTTATCTTTCTCTACGCTTTTAAAATAAACTAGGAGAGAATCCGCGCGATGCGCGGATTTTATTCTAAATTAAGTTTTAAATTTTTTATTTTTAAATCTATATTTTGACTATTATTTTTTTAAGAATTTAATTTTTTTACTTTTTTCTTGATGATCTGTGCAATTTCTTTCATATATTATTTTATGAATTTATATTTATTCTTTAATTTTCATACTCTTCTTATTTATTTATATCTTAATATTATAATAATTTTTATTTTTTCAGTTTATCATTTTGAAGATTTATTTTACATATCATGCATTAAATCCATGTTTTTCCATGTTTTAAAATTTTGTATATTTTTGTATCTAATTTTCTTTTTCATTATTTTTCTATTTCTCTAAAAACATTTTATATAATTTTTTATCTTCTCGATATTTTATTGAATATTTTGTTGTGTCTTAAAATTTTATAGGTTGCTGATAACTTCTTAATTTATTCTATATCATATTTTTTGCACTTATACCAATTTTATTTACCGTAATTTATTTGAAAATAAGGATTAAATCGCTCAAAAAATATATTGATATTTTCAAAATTATGTATTATATAATATTAATATATTTCTTATCTTTAAAAATTAAATTCAAATTTCATCTACTTATAATAATTTTAAATAGTTGAAATCAAATTTAGTGGTTTTGTGTATAGTTAATTGTACATGTATTAATATGTATTTATGTTAGTTGACGTTTTTTAAAAAAATAATTAATTTTTTCAATTTATCATTTTGAGGATTTATTTATTTATGTGTTGGGACATAATTTTATAATTGATATACATATAAATTTAAAAAGTCGTTCTAATTTAATATGTAAAATGTATAGACAATATCATAAGTTTTTAGAGAGGATTGTCAAAGAGTACCCATTACATAATGGAAAAGAACAGTATTCTTTTATTGAGAGGATTATGAGTTTGAATTCGCATGAATGCAAATAAGAGAATAAAATTATTTTTTTTGGTTCAGATTTAATATAAATAAAATAAGTTTTTTGAAAATTAAATAATAAAGTACATGTGGCATACTCTGAGGTGCTGAAGTGGCAGGTCATGTAGACAACTATTAAGCTTTGATATAGTAGAAAATAAGGACACTCAAAAAAATATAATGATATATTTAAAATTACCTATTATATTAAATTTATATATTTATTTATTTTTTAAATTAAATTAGAATTTTTTCTACTTATAATAATTTTTAAATAGTTGTATTCAAATTTAGTGTTTTTATGAATAGTTAATTGTACATATGTTAATATTTATTTATGTTACTTAATGTTTTAAAAAAAAATTTCAATTTATCATTTTGAGGTTTTTTTGTATTTATACGTTTGAGGCATACGTCTATAATTGATATACATATAAATTAAAAAAAAGTGCTTATAATTTAATATGTAAAACATAAAGACAATATCATACGTATTTAAAGAGGGTTGTCAAAGAGTGTCTATGTCAGAATGGAAAAAATGGTCTTCTTTAATTGAGAGGGTTATGGGTTCAAATCCCTATGAATGCAAATGGTTGTGATTTAATTCAAATAAAATTATTTTTAAAAATAAATGAAGAAGTGCCACGTGGCACTCTCTCACGTGCTGACGTGGCGGAAGCAGGAAAGAGTCCTTGTGTTTTCATATAGTAGATTTTATAATTAAATATTAAATAAGAATTATTCATAAGATTCTTGCATTGAACATGCTCTTATGTGTTTAAATTTTAAACAAACAACGTAAGAAATAATTCCAGGAAGGTTCCAAAGGCTCCAGAACCGGATATTAATGCTGATAGATGAGCTAGGAAGGGAACAATTCCAGGAAGGTTCCAAAGGCTCTATTGCGGTGGACTACTTCACTGATCTTTCTTAAGCACGAATCCTTTCGACCTAGAATTGGTGTTCCTCGGTCTCAACGGTAGGGTCACAGAGAGTATGAATACGACACTGTCTTCGCCAATCACGTCTGAGAAAATTAAGGCTGCAGCTTTCAGCATCAAAGGCAGCAGCGCATCAGGATAGGATGGGCTGACTGGGATTTTTTATCAGAAGTTATGCCATATTGTAGGACTGAGCATCATCAACGAGGTACAAAGTTTATTTGGATCCTCTGTTTTGCCAGCAGGCTGGAATCACACACAGTTATGTCTGATCCCGAAAATCACGAACCCTAGAAAGATGAAAGATATGAGGCCTATTAGTCTATGCTCAGTCCAATACAAAATCGTTTCAAAAATTCTGTGTGAAAGGTTGAAACGGATTCTGCCTGAGATTATCTATGACACTCAAGGTGCTTTTATCTCGGGAAGACTCATATCCGATAACATCATCATCGCTCATGAGATGGTCCATGGCCTAAGAACAAATTCTGCAATTGATGAAGAATTTATAGCGATTAAAACGGATATGTTTTTAAGGCTTGCGATCGTGTAGAAGGGTGTTTCTAGGAAACACTAATGGAAAAAATGGGTTTTGACCTAGTATGGATACGATGGATCATGGCATGTGTTAGCACTGTCACATATTCAATGCTACTTAACGGAAGATCTCATGGATTTATCAGACCAGAGCGTGGAATTCGCCAGGGCGACCTCTTGTCACCATTTCTCTTCATCATGTGTACTGAGGCTCTTGTAAATTGCCTAAACCAGTCAGCAGCGACAAGCAATCTCCATGGTATAAGCCTCGCAAGAAACGGCCATCCGGTCCATCACTTGCTCTTTGCTGATGATAGCATACTCATGTGTAGAGCTAATACAGTGGAAGCAAAAGAAATCAAACAATGCCTCAAGATGTATGGTGATGCCTCCGGCCAAGAGATCAATACTTTGAAATCCTCAATCATTTTTGGAGCCAATGTCAATGAGCACCTCAAAATGGAGATCAAAAATGCATTGGGGACATATACAGAAGGTGGCGAATGCACTTACTTGGGTTTACCAGAGTGTTTCAGTGGTTCCAAGAAGAAACTGCTCAACTTCATACAGGAAAAGCTTCAGAAAAGGATGAATGGATGGTATACGAAATCTCTCTCGCAAGGTGGCAAAGAAATTCTTCTGAAAGCGGTTGCCTTAGCCCTCCCAGTTTTCGCCATGTCCTGCTTTAAACTCCCAAAAGGACTCTATGAGAAACTCACAAGCATTATGATCGAGTTTTGGTGGAGTACAGTGGGGATAAACGCAGGAAAATATCATGTGTTGCTTGAACAAACTGTGTAAATCTAAGGAAAATGGAGGTCTTGGGTTTCGCGACATCAGTAACTTAAACCAAGCATTACTCGGGAAACAAGCCTGGCGTCTATGGTCAAACCCAAATTCGCTCCTTGCACGTATTCTGAAGCACCGATATTTTAGGTCCTCTTGTTTTCTAGATTGTGGTACAGGATCCAGACCCTCATATGCATGGAGAAGCATCATACATGGAAGAGATCTCATGAAACAGGGCCTGGTCAAGGCAATCGGAGATGGGAAAGATACAAGTGTTTGGGGTGAATATTGGATCATTGATGGAGTACCGAGAGCGCCGATGTACAGGCAGGATAGCGCAATTAATCTTGCACTGAAAGTCTCAGACCTGATGATTGTGCAAAATTGGAGTTGGAATGAGAATCTAATCAGGCAAACCTTTGAGGCTGCTGACGCAGACCGTATACTTTGCCTAAAGATCCTTCCATCTCAGCGAGACAAACTACAGTGGGGTTTCACAAAGGATGGTCAATATACTTCACAATCGGGTTATCAATTTATCGAGTCTCAACGGGAACAGCAGGCTCCTCAGCAGAGATTCATTCCCCCCTCTTGAGAAGAAACTATGGCAGGACCTGTGGAAAATTAAAGCACCTCCGAACCTTAAACACTTCCTTTGGAAAGCGTTATCCGGAGCTCTAGCAGTTATGGAGAGATTACAATCACGATGTCTCGAGGTGGACACAACATGTAAAGCTTGTGGCTCCTTTACAGAGATGATATGCCATGTTCTCTTTGAGTGTAGGACAGCTAAATCCAATTAAGAGAAGTCGGGATATCCTATTCCTATGGCGGGTTTCTAGCAAACTTCAGTACTCCTGAACATTCATTACTTGCTCACCTGCAGCAAAAACCGTGATCTTCCTCAGGTCCAACGAATGACTTTTCCATGGATCCTATGGCATATATGGAAGGCAAGGAATGGGTTGATCTTTGAAAGGAAAAGAGCTAATCCGGATTAGGTAGTTTCAAAGGCCCTAGACGATGCTGACTCATGGATAAGAGCGAATATGGAAGGCGAATTAGAAGAGGACAACATACCAACTAATCAAGAGCAGTCCGGCGTGTGGAAGAAACCCCCGAGGGACATTCGTAAATGTAATATGGGTGCCTCCTGGATTCAGCCGAATAGGAACTGTGGAGCTTCTTGGGTGTTAAGAGATCACAGAGGTGAGGTTCTATATCATAGTAGGAGAGCATACTCGACTATACAAACCCCTATGGAAGCAGAATTATTAAGTGTACTTTGGGCGGTTGAGTCTTTGGTAACAATACACCAACAAAGAGTCATCTTCGAAGCCCATCTTTTGCTAGCCAGAGAAGCTTTGCTGAACCCTCACCGGTTTCCAAGTCACCATGCGTTACTGGCTAAAATCTTTGGATTACTTGCAACTTTGGAATTCTGGAGTCAGGATTACTGCCTGCCGGATTGCAACCAAGCTGCAACAAAAATTGCGGTGAGTGTCACACGCGACCATCGCTACCAGTCATACATTGCTGCTCAAGAACCCTTTTGGCTTCAAGATTTAATTACTTCTGAAGCAGCTGCGAGTCGACCTTGAGAATGGGACTCGGACACATCTCGCATACACAACTTTTTACTCTGTTTTGTATCCTCTGTTCCTCTGCAACACCTCTACTTTCTTGAATTTTGGGGGGTCTGCTTTGTTAAGGTACCTATTGGTATCAACTCTATCTTCGTTTGGCTTTCAAAGCATTAATATATTCAGTGTTAAAAAAAAACAGCGTAGGAAATAGAGTCTTTGTATATCACTAAAATTGTATACAAATTATCTTTGGATGATTTTAATTTAAACCGACCGAAAAAAAGTAGACTGTTATAAACAAAAATTAGTTTGATACATATTACACACGAAAATTATGATTTTTTTGCCTCTATAATTATTTTATGCGGTTTTAGTAGATAACTTTTCGATTACCACGCTAACTAATATGGTATCGTGATATCTATTGATTATAATACTAACTAATATGACGCTCGATTGACATACAAATATCAAATTAACTCATTTATCATATAATATAAAAAATGTCATGTTAATTATGTTATCATATCATAAAATTATCTTGTTGACCTTGTTATCGTGATAACCATCGTGTTAACCTTATTATCAGTTCATAGAAATATGACAGCATAAAAATATAATGTAATATTGTATAAGAGTTTTATTATCATCCTAGCTAACATGGTATCATAATAGATCAGAAATATTATTTATCAACCGTCCACAATACTGTTTATTATTTGAGGTTAAACCATCTTCCAACACTGTTATCATGCAATTAACGTGTTAACCAATTAGCATATCATAGAAAATATCGTGTTAAGTATGTTATCATATCATAAAATTACCGTGTTATCTTTTTTATCGTGATAACCATAGTAATAACCTTCTTATCAGTTCATGAAAGCTATGAATTATTGATTAACTACTTTTGTTAACTTTACAAGTAATGCGAAATTATTTTGATAACCACTTAACTAACCGTCACCAACATTATCGGTAACGTTATTGTTACCGCTGTTCATCAATGTTACCGTTGTTGCTGTCGCTATAAAATTATTTCTTTTTTTCTCTTTTCTATTTCATCTGAAAGATAAGGAGAAAAAAAGAAAGGAAAGAGAAAAGAGGAGAGACAGAAAAAATAGATACTCCCTCTCTTTTTGAATATATGATGTTTTATGTTTTTCACGTTTATTAAGACAATTTTTTACTCCTATATTAATACTAGTTGTTGTTTTTATACTCATGATGTCAACCGTGAACAATTGTTGGTTTTCTCTTTCCAAGGTAATAAAACTTTGTAATTGTTGTTTTTCTCTTTCCAACCGTGATTTTTCAACTTATTTTATCTAAATATTACTACTCCTTCCGTTTATTTATTAATGATCGTTTTTAGGATATTTCACACATATTGAGAAAACATTAAATTTTTCGGTTTTATCCTTCATTAAAACATCATTTTGTTTGATAAGAATAATTAATAAGATAAAAAGATAGGGATAAAACTGGAAAATTTATCATAAATCTGTATTGAAATCCGAAAACGACAATTATTTGTAAACAAAAAAAAAATCTAGAACGGGATTTAAAAAAATGGAGGGAATATTAATTCTTCTTGTAAAACTAAACACTCTATTCCTAAAACTAAAACATCAACTTTTTGAAAACAAGAAAAATATCTAAAACATCGTTATTTCAAAAACAGAGAGAGTAATAGAGATAAGGGTAGAATTGTTATAAAAGAAAAGTTAAATTAAAAAAATGTCAGTTTTTGTTGGTTTAATTGTCAGGTTTTTTTTAAAATAATATATTGCAATTTTTTTTTTATACTGGACTATTGTGCAATTCAAAGTCGAACTACACTATTTTCGAAGAAAGAGGACAAAAGTCGTCTAAAATATATTTTACGTTATCATGCATCAGTGCTTGCTGATGCTAGTACTGGATCACCTAGATCGAGTTCACATCCCTTATTGTTTATCATATGATGATATAAAAATGTTCCAAACATCATAGTATTGTAATGTATCATTCGCTTTTACCTTTCTTCTCTTTAAAATAATTAAAAAATTGTTTCCACGACTCCACAAAGAAATCATTTACTAGTATAATTTTAGAATTTTTTTTTTCTTTTTCAGGGTCAAATTCCGTGATTGTATTTATATTTAAAAGATTATAATATTTCTCGTACAAATGATCGATACTTTCCGACGTGGATTCCATTTGGAGAAAAATAAAAAAGTTCAAGAAGAAATGATGAATTGAAAAATGATGAATTGATGATTATTGCTAAACTTGTATCGATGAATCAATATATATATATATATATATAATAAAATCTCTATAAATTAATAATATTAGGAATTCAAAATTTTATTATTTCATAAAAAGTTATTAATTTATAAAAATATTTTTTCTTTTGATTAATAATCTTTTAGAACTTTATTTTATTATTTCATACACCAAACTTAGCAATAGCTTCACATCTTAAAGGTATTCCAAAATCAACAATACGGATCAAATACACAAAGAATTATGTGAATACAAAAGAGATAATACTGGATGCACTCAAAAGGATTTGCAATTGTGGCTTGGAGAAAAGTTTCATTAAAAAATTAGAGTCATATTTTACTAAATTGTGTTAGTTATATAAATCTAGATTTATAATTATTAATTTGTTTTATTATTGAGACCATATATTTACATAGAAGTTTCAAAAAAAATTACTCCTTCTATTTCTATAAGAATTTTTTTTTAGTTTTTTTTTTCATAAATATAGATGTTTTAAGTTTTATATGCATTTTTATTAGTTAATTATGATAAGTTGTAAACTTCAAAAAAATAACTGAATTTATTGAATTGCGATTGGTTTAAAGTTGTTAAAAATTGTTAATCAGAAAATGATGCAATTATTGTTATTATCGAATTTTGCTAATTTTTACATTGTCTAACTTAGGACCAGAAAAATTGATTATCGTATATGATTTTTAATTTATCAATTATTAATTTATAGTGACTGTACTGTATATAGATTTGCTAAATAACAAGAAACCCTGGTTGCAAAAATAATAATAATAATAATAATAAAAATAAAAGAACAAGAAAGAGAGCAACGGAAATAATGATCCCCAATCGATGTAAAGATTTTCTCTGAATTTTAATGTACAGTAAAACCTTTATAAATTAATAATGTTGGGACTATGATATTTTATTAATTTATAGAATTATTAATGTATAATAAATATCCTTAAATAGTATCAAAATAAATTTTTAACAATAAATTCATAATCATTGCTTTAAAAACACTATAAAACACAATTCAACTAATGATAAAATAATTTATTGAATAAAAATGGTTAGAATCACTAAAAAATTAAAAAAATTTTTATTGAAACTTAAAAACATAATATAATTTGAAACCTATTTTCCCCCAAAAACATTACCTATTGTAAAATGAAAAGAATATATACAAATTATTAATTTATGATATTATTGGGATCATATATTTACATAAATGTTTCAAAAAAATTTTTTTATTAATTTATCGAATTTTGCTAATTTTTATATTGGCACGACTCGGGACCGGCAAAATTTATTAATTTATAGTGATTATTAATTTATCAAATATTAATTTACAAATGTTCTACTTAGGGATGTCAAAATAGATCTAAATTCATGGGTTGATCCAATCCGATCTGATCCATGAACACTATTGGATTGAAATTTTTGATATTATTGGGTCAATTGGGTTGATGGATCAATTGGATTGAATTGATATAATTAACCTTTCATCCATTAGGATCATGGGTTGGATTGGGTTGGGTGAATTGTTTTGACACCCCCTAGTACTACTATATGTTTTATATGGTAATAACTATTTATATGTATCCACCTTCATGGTATCATGATTATGTAAACTCTATTTGATATATAAAACTTCTTTTGACGGAAAAGAATAATTATTTATATGTAATTAGCTCATCGTGGTATAGTTGTTAAATGGGAAAACATATGCTCTCTCTTTTTTTAATAGTTTTTAGAGAACAATCTAGGTTTTAGTTTGGGATATCCAAGTTATAAAACAAAACAAAAAAACACTATTTTTAGAGATGAAATATGAATCTTTGACACATTTTCATTAAGCGTTGGTTTTAGTTTGGGATATCCAAGTTATAAAACAAAACAAAACAAAAAAAAAACAAAAAAAAAACACTATTACATTTTCATTAAGCGTTTGTATGCTTTGTATGATTTGCAGCTTTACAATTGGAAAGATAACGAATCAACCGTGCTTTACACGACACGTTGGTCTATTTGCATTTTAAATAACAAGATTATTTCTACGAATTTTATTTTAAATTAAGTTTTAAATTATTTTTTTTTAAATCTATATTTTGACTATAATTTTTTTAAGAACTTAAATTTTTTACTTTTTTCTTGATGATCTGTGCAATTTCTTTCATATATTATTTTATGAATTTTTATTTATTCTTTCATTTTCATACTCTTCTTATTTATCTATATCTTAATATTATAATAATTTTTATTTTTTCAGTTTATCATTTTGAAGATTTATTTTACATATCTTGCATTAAATCCATGTTTTCCATGTTTTTCCATGTTTTAAAATTTTGTATATTTTAGTATCTATTTTTCTTTTTATTTATTTTTTTTCTATTTCTCTAATTTTTTTTTTATATAATTTTTTATCTTCTCGATATTTTATTTAATATTTTGTTGTGTCTTAAGATTTTATACGTTGCAGTTAACTTTTTAATTTATTTTATATCATATTTTTTGCACTTATTCCAAGTTTATTTACCGTAATTTATTTGAAAATAAGGATTAAATCGCTCAAAAATATAATGATATTTTCAGAATTATGTATTATATAATATTATTATATTTCTTATATTTAAAAATTAAATTAAAATTTCATCTACATATAATAATTTGTAAATAGTTGAAATCAAATTTAGTGGTTTTATGTATAGTTAATTGTACATGTATTAATATGTATTTATGTTCGTTGACGTTTTAAAAAAAATAATTAAATTTTTCAATTTATCATTTCGAGGATTTATTTATTTATGTGTTGGGACATAATTTTATAATTGATATACATATAAATTTAAAAGTGGTCCTAATTTAATATGTAAAATATATAAACAATATCATAAGTTTTTAGAGAGGGTTGTCAAAGAGTACTCATGACATAATGGGAAGGAACGGTCTTCTTTTATTGAGAGGATTATGAGTTTGAATCCGCTTGAATGCAAATAAGAGAATAAAAATGTTTTGTTTAGTTCAGATTTAATATAAATAAAATAAGTTTTTTGAAAATTAAATAATAAAGTAGACAGATATTAAGCTTTCATATAGTAGAAAATAAGGACACTCAAAAAATATAATGATATATTTAAAATTATGCATTATATAAGATTTATATATTTATTTATTTTTTAATTAAATTAAAATTTTATCTACTTATATTAATTTTTAAATAGTTGTATTCAAATTTAGTGGTTTTTATGTATAGTTAATTGTACATATATTAATATTTATTTATGTTACTTAATGTTTAAAAAAATTTCAATTTATCATTTTGAGGTTTTTTTGTATTTATATGGTTGAGGCATAAGTATGTAATTGATATACATATAAATTAAGAAAAATGCTTATAATTTAATATGTAAAACATAAAGACAATATCATACGTTTTTAAAGAGTGTTGTCAAAGAGTGTCTATGACAGAGTAGAAAAAATGGTCTCCCAATCATGATTTCATGATCCCTTCCCAACTGGAAATGGAACTAGGGATATATATAGATATACCAATCTCTTTTAGACTAGGATTTACTTAACTTGATTTTCCTTTTTAATAAATAAATAAATAAGAGTGGTCGAATGACTCGAACCCATGACGTAAAACAATAAAAACCAAATCATATACATACTTAACACTGAAATTTTATATATTACTAGAATAGGATCCGCATATTGATAACACTCATATTTTACTCCTAAAACCTATTATTTCAAGATCGTTTACAAGTGTTTTAACCCGGTTTTCAACGGTTTTAAAGTGATTTCCACGTTTCCTAGTCTTAAGAGTCATTTCAGGGAAATTCGACAAAAAGGACACATTTTGGAGCAAAACGGGAATTTCAAGGACATGTGCTCGGAGCCATAAGTTCAGCATTAGATGATGACCTTCCCACCACAAGATCAAGCTCATATTTGGAGACAAGATAGCCCTTTTAGATGTCTTTATGACGAGGTGGTCTGAGTTCAATCTCACGGTTGGATCTCAAGTTACGAAAGAAGCAAGAAGGCCCGTCAGACGCATCCCTAGAAGAAGGACGACCGCGCCACGGACCCTCAGAAGACCAGTGGCCGCACCACGCCTGGTCGTTCGCGCGGCCCAACCATTCCGGCCCATCCCGAGCCCGTTTGCACTTATCCGATATTTCCCGAGGTTAAAACGCGAAGGCCCACTTTATGAAGACAAGGAGCCTATATAAAGGGACCTTAGGGTTTCAGAAGAGGCGTGACTTCACACAGAGCTTTTCCAGAAACACTTTTGCGCCGCAGAGAGAGAAAGAGAGAGAGAGTTCGACGGCCCCGGAGTTGAAGACCTCGAGAGAGAATTCTTCTGCAGCCGCCTACTCCTTCTTCCTTTCCCTTTCATCTTTTGTTCTTAGTTCTTTGCTTTTCAATACTTTAAGAAAACCTCTCTTCAATCGATTTCCTTTGAAGAAGTTTTCT
>JAHZTW010000004.1:67195478-67291421 GCA_020283515.1 Alliaria petiolata | reverse complement strand
GACAAATGAAAATAGTATGAAAATTGAAGTATAAATAAAAATTCGTGAAATAATGTATGAAAGAGATTATATACATCATCAATAAAAAAAGTAGAAAATAATATTTTTTTAAAACAATATAAAATCAATAATCAAAATATAAATATAAAACATATTTTTAGAAACTCAAATTAAAATAAAACCCGCGCATCGCGCGAATTCTCTCCTAGTCTACTATATGAAAGAGGAAGGGCACTACCTTGGTGATGCCACGTCAGCACACCAGGAGATGACACGTGTACTTCATTATTTAATTTTCAAAAATTCATTTTATATATATTAAAATTTGCATCCATAAAGATTTGAACCCACAAGCCTCTCAATATAAGACAACTGCTTTATCCATTAGGCTATGAGTACTACTTGACAATTCTCTCTAAACAATTGTGATATTATCTATATGTTCTACACATTAAATTGAAAGCATTTTTTTAAACAATTGGAAGCACTTTTATGGGAAATATATTGTATGATCACATTTATACTTTAAATTTGATAGTTTTATATGTAAATTTAGATTTCCGAATTGTGTCAAAATTTTAGATTTCTGATTAGTGAAATAACAAATTTTTATTTATTATGATCATGTTAATTTTTAAAGATTTCAAAGATTTCATAATTGTCAAAATTTAAGTTCTAACATCTCCACCTTTGCAAACCTCTAATTTATAATCACACAAACAAATGATTAACTCTCAAATTTCTTTTCGTATAAAATATATATATAAACATTTTTGTGACCTTATTAAAAGACCCTAATATATATCGTCAATGAAGGCTCGACTAAAAATACAAAAATACAAAAACTAAGAAGTTTATTAAAAATGCATATAAATTGTGTTCTATAATTTTTTTTAAAAAAGAATATTTTATTTAATACGGAAAATATACATTTAATAAAAACTTGTGCATGACCTTGTAATCAGTGGCGGATGTAGGTAGTAAAAACTGTGGCATGTGCCACACCCTTTTTTTTTCTTAAAGAATTAGTACTAAATTTAATTTTGTGCCCTTAAATTAATTTTTTTTTCAATAAGTGCCCCATACTAAATAAATTTCTGCATCCACGCCTGCTTGCAATCTACTAAAGGAAATAGAAAGGGCACTTCCTAGAAGACAGACATATCAGCACACCAGAAGATGACACGTGTCCTTCATTATTTAATTTTCAAAAATTTATTTTAGTTATATTAAAACTTGCACCCATGAAAATTTGAACCCACAATCATCTCAATATAAGACAGCTGCTTTATCCATTAGGCTATGAGTACTACTTGACAAATTTTTTTAAAAAATTGTGATATTATCTCTATGTTCTACACATTAAATTAAAAAAAAAAAACAATTGGAAGCACTTATATGGGAAATATATTGTATGATCACATTTAGACTTTAAATTTGATAGTTTTATATCTAAATTTAGATTTCTGAATTGAGTCAAAATTTTAGATTTCTGATTAGTGAAATAACAAATTTTTATTTATTATGTTCATGTTAGTTTTGATCCGTTCATAATTAATTATATGACAAAAATATTTTACGCATTAATTTTTTTTAATTTCTCCAAAAAGAACAACATCTTCAATTTATCAAGTCATGTCCATGCTTGTGAATTGGATAGGTCAAAATCCCGCATGGATGAAATAAATACAAGGGGTAGCATTTTTTATTCATCGATTTCTAATCACAAGAATGTGATCTTACTCAAGAGTCAAACCAAAATTTTGCATCTTCTAACAAGTTTGATGAATATCGTTTAATATGCGCCTCAAAGAGGATGTACAGATCTATGTCAATAGTTCTTTAGGTGTATGGTCTAATATTTGTTTATAATATTTTACATAGCGAATTCGAATTGCAATCGTATGTGAAAATTGATCCAAAAAATTCTACAAATTGAAATTAATAAAAACTAATATAAGGATAAAGATAAAACTCATTTATTAAACTTCAAAATTCTAAATTAAAAAGAAAGAAATATAAGCTATAAATACGACTGCTTAACTTTATGAAGTTTATGGGAATGAAACAAGTTGTGGAGTAAGACGGAAGGACTTTTACCGTATTCATTCTTTTCACATTTCGTCCATGTGAGTTTTAGTTTATTTTAAAAATAATTTAGACTTTTAATACCTATTAAATTTGGACTAAACTTTCTTATAAAATCAAACCACACTTAATGAATCACTATTTTTGCTTTTCCATGGCGCAACAAAATTCTTTGCAAACAAAAATTGTATACTCTTTTAATATAAATATATAATGAATAAATGAATCAAATTATAATTAATTTTGATTGTTGTGAGTATAGAAGGTTTGAGATATAATTAATTTTCTTGCGGATCGACAAGTAGCGGGACTGGGGTGGATCGCATCAGATTCCAACAAGAAAAGGATAGCACAAGGGGGAAATCCAATGCCTTTTGTTGCATCTCCTTTGGCGGCGGAAGCTCTAGAAATTCGGGAAGCTATCTATCAGGCTCGGACGTCTGATTGGAGAAAGCTAAACATCCGGTCCAACTCACAAACGCTCATCCGAGCCATGCAATCGGGAGATCAAGTCTCTGAGATTTTTGGGATCCAGCAAGATATCACCAATCTGACTAATTCCTTTGTTTCTGTCTCCTTTATCTTCATTCCAAGATCATAAAACACTCAGACCGATGCTCTTGCGAAAAAATCCCTTGAGGATCTTATCTCTATGTAACACGACTCTTAAAATTTCTTTTAATTGAAGTTTGTTGTTTTAAAAAAAAGAGATATATAAATAAGACATTTTTGAAAAAATATATAGAAAAAAAACCCGCGCGTACGCGCGGGTATTCTCCTAGTATGTAAATAATAAATTTAAGATAATGGTAAATTTCTTATTCTAAGATAATGGTAAATATTCATTCTTCTTGATTCTTGATATGGTCGATCTTTTTGATCTCCCAATACCCTTCCGCAAACCCATATGTGGTAACACGTAAGAGAGTAAACAAGTCTTCAGAAACCGACTTTATACTCGGCCGTCGAGTAATCGAATTTTATACTTGATCGTAGGGTTCTTCAAATTGGTTAAAACACCTAGTCGTTGGGCCATCAACGACGTTTATACCCGATCGTAGGGTTCATCAGTAAGGAAAAAAATTCGCGATTGCGATGTCCAAAAATATTTCGCGATTGCGAAATAGAAAAACAACTCACGAGGACGAGAGCGAGAAGTCAGATCAGTGGCGGAGCTAGAAAATTTTATTACTGGGGGCAGAAAAAATATATTAAAACGTAGTTTATAAATAACCAAAAAAAAAACTACAAATGTACTCTACGTTCACTCATAGCTTGAAACCTTTTTATCAAGGTTTCATTTGTTACATCTTCAAATATATTTTTTTGATATAAAAAATGAGACAATCACTTAGAAACTGATCACCGATGCGATTTCTTAATACTGTCTTGACAATCTTCATTCCCGAAAAACATCTCTCGACGGTTGCGGTAGCAACATGCAACGTCAAAGTTAACTTCAAAAGCTTATAAACCAAAGGATGAGAAAGATGTTTTCTGGTATCTACCATCACTCGTGCTAAGTCTCCAAGATTACTCAAATCAGCAAACATTTCATCTTCTCGTACATTATCAATATAAATGTCAAGTTGCGGATCAAGAGATATGCATTCCATACGACTAAAATCCTCAGGATAAAATTCAGCCAATCTCAACAACTTTTCCTTATCAAACTCGCGGAATGATTCAACAGGACTTAAAGCTGATGTGCAAACGAGTAATTCAGAGTTTACCTCGTTAAAGCGGTCATTAAACTCTTGAAGCTGCATATCCAATACAGTGTAAAAGCAAGTGACTCGGTAATGATGCAAATTGGTTATGTTGGTCTTTTTTCGTGGCTTCCTTGGATCGATGAAGTCAGCCTCCATGTTGAGAATTTCAGTGTCGTGCTTCTCACAAAAAAATGAAACTTTCTCCACAAAAGCATCCCATCCATCATCTCTTAACTTTTGTAGTTGTCGCTTAGTGGATTTCACTAATGATACAACATTTAAGATGTCTTGATCTTTTTTTTTAATGCCATCGATAAATTCTCCGTGAGTCCCAAAATAGCCAGCATCAAGTGTAGATAGAATACAAAATCAAAAGTATGGATGTACTTGAGAAGACCATTTGCTTGACTTCTTTGGGTATTGTCTATACCTTCATCCTCGACGTACTCAAGCACCTTAACCACAGGAGAAAACAAACCAACTAACCGCAACAACGTTTTATAATGAGAACCCCAACGTGTATTTCCTGGTCTTTGAAGTGAAGACTCTTGATTCAATCCTTTTCCAGTCTTGATTTCACCACTTTCTACTCCCTATTCAATTTCATCACGATGAATTTCTCGCATCATATCTTTTCTTTTGCAAGATGCTGCAACCACATTCACTAATACAGAAATCTAATCAAAGAAATCTCCAACTTCAAAATGTTTCTTTGCAACTGCAACAACAACCAATTGAAGCTGTTGAGCAAAACAGTGTACATAGTATGCAAAACTACTTTCTCTTGAAATCAATGTTCTCAGCCCATTCAGTTCACCCTTCATATTTCCTGCTCCATCATAGCCTTGTCCTCTAACCTTTTTCAGACTCAAACTATATTTAGCAAACAATGAATCAATTCCAGATTTCAGAGATAAAGCACATGTCTCCTTCACATGGATAAGACCAACAAATCTCTCTTTCACTATACCTTGCTTATCAACAAAACGGAAAACTATAGCCATTTGCTCTTTCTTAGAACAATCATCTGATTCATCCACCAACAGAGCAAATACATCATGATCAATCTCTTGACTTATAGAGTTAACTACTTCTTTTGAAAAGCAATTAACAATGTCTTTTTGAATTGGATGAGACACCATTTGGTTATTTCCAGGAGCATTCTTCAGCACAACCTTATTCACTACTTCGTTTTGTTCAGCGGTATACTTCACTAACTGTAAGAAATTTCCTTTGTTACTAGAATCCACTGTCTCATCATGACCACGGAACGGCAATCCTTGTCTCAATAAGTACCTAGAAGCATCGATTGAAGCATTCAATCGAATATGATACTCGTTTTTCATAACATTGGTTTGTTTGTGCAGAGCGTGTTTAATTGATTGACCTTGTCTCACAAATCCTCACACTTCTTCTTAGCTATGTTATGAAAGCTATTTATTGTAACACCTACATGACCAGACAATCTCTCAGACTTATTCCAGCAATCAAATCCCTCTGTCACAAATCCAGTATTAGCACCTTTTTCACTGTTGAACAAATAACAGCACAAAAAATATGCCTTTTCTTTCTTCACACTGTATTCCAACCAATCACCATACTGATCAAAAACTAGGATTAAAATGCATTGGTGTATTTCCTATAAGTCGTTGTGCAAAACTATGGCCACGAGATTGACAAGGTCCTCTAGTCAAATACTTACGTCTTACCTCGTCTCTTTGATTAGGATGATATTTCAGTATTCCTTTTCTTTCTCCGGGATCATACGGCAAATCATCTAAATTAATATTATCCGATAGAGATTTTCTCTTCAAAAATAGATCCATTGTTTATCTGGCAAATTAAAATAAATTAGTTTAGTTCCTGATTTTGTATATGAACAGAAACCCTAAATTTGTTATACGAATTTAAAGTCAGATCATATCTGTTTCAGTTTATTAAGATAAATAAATATAATATATAAATATAAGAAGAATCTAACCTTAACTTCAATTAATAATTTGACTCTGGTGAAGGAATTGTGATCGGAGCTTGACGTGTGGAGGAGGCAAGTCAAAGTTGTCTTGTTTGACGAGAGAAAGAAAGAGACGACACTTTGCAATTTCCTTTTTTTATTTTAGGTTTTGTGTTTATTTTTAAAAAATATGAATAAATTAACTAATATTTAATTAAGGCCAATAAAATTGATGGATCAATAATTATGTTTAAACTTGGGCTTAAACTTAATATAGCCCAAATTTTGATAAAACAAAAACATAAACTCATTTAACTAAACTTTAATTTTCTGTTTTTATGGGGTTAAAATTTTTTTTTATATGGATCATATTAATTTTATCTAAAAAAAATTATATTTTTTTAAATTGGGTGGGGTCAGCTGACCCCCTCATTTGTTACTATCTCTGCCCCTGAGTCAGATCAACAGAGAATGTTACTCACGAGGGTTAAAAAAATATCAAACTGAACGAATCTATCTGTAGATTCATGTTCAAAATCCATAACCATGTTGTGGTCATCAAGTCTCATTGCAAAGACGTTCAAAGATTTTTTTTTTTTTTTAAGAAATTATATTTGATAGTTTATGGGGTTGATGATTGACTAATCACATGATGATGTTGGTAGTGATTATTATTCATCCAATCTACTAAACAGTCTAATTCCTTGCAAACCAAGAAATCAATTTACGCTAGAACAAAGAGGCCTGTTTTTTTTTTTTTGGTTTTGGTAAACTGTCATAACTTTCTAGTTCTTCTTTTCTCTATCTTTTGATTAAGTTGTCTGATTTGCAGAACTCAAAGTGAAATTGGAATGTATTCATAAGAAGAGAATTCACAAATCTCAAATCAATAGAGTGACTGGTGTTTAGTTTACATTTTTTTTATTTAATCGTATTTCTTAGTTTTTTGTTTGATTCTTGAATTATATATTTGTACTTTTCTGTAGGTATTTTGTCATAGTAAAGGAAACATAAAATACGGTCACAGCGCGTGGCATATGTGATGCACCCAGTACTAAGCGGAAAAGGAAAAATCTATAATTAACAGAAAAAAGGAAACAAAGCTTAAGGATCTTAAACACGGTCAAGTTTCTTCTCTATATAAACAAACCTCTTCTTTCTTCTCTTCTACTTCTTCACAAAACCCACAAAAGAGTTTTAAGGATCTCTCTGCTTCTCTCTCCAAGTTGAATTAAAAAGAGTTATCTTTTTGTATAGAATCATGAATTCGTTGTTTAGTATGTTGGACTCCTTTTGCGCACAGATTATGTGGAACAAAACTACGGCTTATTCATCCTCTAAGGGCTCCTCGGGTTCTTCCTCCTCTGGTGCTCAAGCTGTTTCAATGGAGAATACAACAAAAAAGGTTCTGGTGGAGAAGAAGAGACTGAGGTTCGCGCCTGAGCTTGATGGACTTCATTGCTTCGAGACCATGATAATTTCTTAATTATATTCCACAACGATTTGCCTTTTTTCTCTCTTTTGGTCTTATCTTTGTTTAGAATTTGTCATTAGTTCATTGTTGAATGTCTTAAATCCAAACAAGTGTTTGATTGAGTGGTTTACAAGTTTCTTTATTTGCTCCTTTTGATTTTTTTTTGGTTTTATAATATTTTTTTGGGGTTTTAAAGGTTATTTGATTCTTGAATTCTCATGTTGGTGTTCTTAGTTTCTTACGGGTTTCTTTGCTTATATGCAACTATGCAAGAAACCAATTCTTATTAATCATCTACACACGAAACTTGTAGCTACAGTTAACCAAATTTCGGGAATAATTTCAAGAAGATTATAAACTTTAATTGACAATGTACATAAACGATATGCTTAGGAAGTTGAACGACGTCGTTAATGCTTTGTACACGGACTAATCCCGTCATAGAAAAGCCCAGATGTTAAGAGGCCCAAGCCCAATAATCTCTGGCCCTGACACATCGTTTTTTTTCCCGATCAATCTTCTTCGGTTTACATCATTCTTTCAAATTTAAGTCTCTTCTTCTTCTCGAATCGTCTCTGTCTTTCTCGCCGTCAAATTTTGTTGAAAACTGAAATGATGTTCCAGCTACGAAGTGTTCTTGAAGAACTCCCTAAAAAGCCGCCTCGTCGCTCGTCGGACATCCACGGCGGCGATTTTCCGTTACGGCGCACAAATTAATCGGCCACAGTGTAATAATCGCCTAAAAAACTTATGTTTTCCTTACAAAATTCCCACATTAGGTTTTCTGATTGTAGCCTTAACATTCGCTAAGAAGTAAGACCAAGAGAAAAGACCTTTGTTTTGAATTACATTTACCATTTCATTTACTCGTTGATCTCATTGCTGTTTTGATGTGTTTTACTCTATACATTGCAATAAACTAGTTTTTAGTTGACTAAGCACACAGATTTTGATATCTTCCATAGACATTGTGTGGGGGATTAAACTATTAGCTTTGTAATTCTGACTGTGATGACACATAGGTGATTCAAACAAGCCAAAAACCTTAGAATAATTCCAAGAAATTGAAACATTCTTGGTCTAACTTATCGCCAGGGAATATCTATATAAGAATGTTAGTCCACAAAGACATCACATCTCTCTCTCTTACTGTCTTTGAGATTGAAATATGGAACTCTCTTTTCTTCTTGGAATTAGGAATCAAAGATCATCAATTCTTGTGGTACTCGGTCTTGTTGTAATTCTCAATGGCCATAGCGGTTTCCTGGTGCGAGCCGGTGCTGAGAGCAAGGTACTCAGGAGTTATGAAAGTTTCATTCTTTTCGTTACCAGATAACATATAAACAGAAACCATTTCACTAACAAAGTTGGTTCTTTTGTGGTAATCAATAGGTTCACATTGTTTATTTGGGTGAGAAGCAGCATGGTGACCCCGAGTTTGTCACGGAATCTCATCATCAGATGTTGTGGTCACTTCTTGGAAGGTGTGTTAAAATTAGTTTCTCCCTTGTTTATAATGTCTCAGTTTCTATACTCATGGTTCTTGCTTTTTGCTTCATCATTCATATTACAGTAAAGAGGATGCCCATGATTCAATGGTGCATAGTTTCCGACATGGCTTCTCAGGTTTTGCAGCCAAGCTTACCAAGTCCCAAGCCAAGAAAATAGCAGGTACTTCGTCCTAATCTCACACATGACATCTTGTTTGTCTCAACAAGCCACTCTCATTTTGTTTTCTCTCTGGCGACAGATTTACCTGAAGTGGTTCATGTCATACCGGATAGATTCTACAAGCTGGCAACAACTCGGACTTGGGACTACTTAGGTGTTTCTGCCACCGAACCAAAGAATCTTCTAAATGACGCTAATATGGGTGAACAGATTATCATCGGCGTTATTGACACAGGTACGAGGGGTTTATTTGCACATTTCTTTCTCACTCTGCTTATTACAGTGTAGATTGATCTTAAAGTTTCCCGTTTTGCTGTTGATTCCTCCGTGGCTCTGTCTTAGCGTCTCTATGACTAAGGTGTTTTTTTGTGGTTGCAGGAGTATGGCCAGAGTCTGAAGTGTTTAACGACAATGGGTTTGGGCCGGTGCCGAGCCACTGGAAAGGAGGATGTGAGTCAGGAGAGAACTTCAGCTCCTCTCACTGCAACAAAAAGCTCATAGGAGCAAAGTACTTCATCAATGGTTTTCTCGCGGAGTATGAAAGCTTCAACTCCACTGAATCACTTGACTTCATTTCCCCTAGAGCCGTTAACGGTCATGGCACGCATGTAGCAACCATCGCGGGCGGTTCTTACGTGCCCAACACAAGCTACAAGGGGCTAGCTGGAGGGACTGTGAGAGGCGGGGCGCCTCGTGCTCGTATAGCAGTGTACAAGACTTGCTGGTATCTGGACGATCTAGACACAAATCTTTGTTCCTCCGCTGACATCTTGAAAGCAATGGACGAGGCGATTCATGACGGTGTTGATATTCTGTCTCTCTCCCTAGGCTATGAACCTCTGTTCCCAGAAACCGATGTTCGCGATGGGATAGCTACCGGGGCGTTCCACGCGGTCTTAAAGGGTATAACAGTTGTTTGTGCGGGTGGTAACGCAGGCCCAGCGGCTCAGACCGTTACAAACTTGGCCCCTTGGATCATCACAGTGGCTGCTACTACTCTAGACCGTTCCTTTCCCACTCCTATGACTCTTGGGAACAACAAAGTTATATTGGTATTAATTGTTCTCCTCAAATTTATATGTTTTCAGAACATTTAATCTGCAAGTGTGTGATAATTTGTCTCTTATTGTGAGTTCGGCTACAATATTTCAGGGTCAAGCAATGTACACAGGTCCTGGACTTGGCTTCACTAGCTTGGTTTACCCTGAGAATCCAGGGAACAGCAACGAAAGCTTTTCTGGGTAATTTCAAATCTCTAGTTTCTTCTTAGGACCTATATCCAATGTTCACCAAATCTTGCACAATGAAGAAGATCGATTCTCTGATTCTTGGTTCACTCTTGGTTCTTGTAATGTAGCACATGTGAGCGTCTTCACATCAACTCTGATCTTACAATGGCGGGTAAAGTCGTGTTGTGTTTCACAGAATCACCTTACGGTACTGCTGTATCGAAGGCTGCACGTTATGTCAAGAGAGCTGGTGGTCTCGGCGTAATCATCGCAGGACAGCCAGGCAACATTCTCCGACCATGTCTAGATGATCTCCCTTGTATTGCTGTCGATTACGAGCTCGGGACTCATATACTTCTCTACATACGTTCCAGTGGGTATGAAAATTCAGACGAAGATCTTTACCACTTAGAAAAGTAAGAAACTAAGCAAGATTTGATTGTTTTCAGATCGCCTGTTGTGAAGATACAACCTTCTAGAACACTCATTGGAAAACCAGTTGGTACAAAGGTTGCAACTTTCTCATCAAGAGGTCCTAATCCAATCTCAGCAGCGATCCTCAAAGTAAATGAGAATTTTTACAATGGGGTTTTTCCAATTTCAGAACCATTATATATATTCTTGCCTCAGATGTTATCAATCATATGAATGCAGCCTGATATAGCAGCACCAGGAGTGAGCATATTGGCGGCTACAACCACCAATACAACTTTCAACGACCGAGGATTCATTTTTCTGTCGGGAACATCAATGGCGACTCCTACCATTTCAGGAGTCATTGCACTTCTCAAAACTCTACACCGTGATTGGTCTCCTGCTGCTTTTAGATCAGCCATTGTCACTACAGGTTCTTATCTTCTTCACCCAATCAATCGAATTAGCTCCACTAGAACATACACTGATTTCGGTAATCATCTTTTAATTACTCTGCAGCTTGGAGAACTGATCCATTTGGAGAGCAGATTTTTGCAGAAGGGTCACCTCGGAAGCTAGCTGATCCGTTTGACTATGGTGGAGGCCTTGTCAATCCAGAGAAAGCTGCAAAACCAGGTCTTGTCTATGACTTGGGCCTCGAAGACTATATTCTCTACATGTGCTCCGTTGGTTACAACGAGTCGGCTATCTCTCAGCTTGTCGGTAAATCAACAGTCTGCTCGAATCCCAGACCATCTGTTCTTGATTTCAACTTGCCTTCCATCACAATACCAAACCTCAAAGACGAAGTCACTCTCACAAGAATCCTCACGAATGTTGGATCACTCGACTCGCTCTATAAAGTAGTGGTCGAGCCACCGTTTGGCGTTCAAGTGACCGTAACGCCAGAGACGTTAGTGTTCAACTCGACGACCAAAAGGGTCTCTTTTAAAGTCAAAGTCTCGACCACACACAAAATCAACACAGGTTTCTTCTTTGGAAGCTTGACTTGGAGTGACTCTCTGCATAATGTCACCATTCCTTTATCTGTGAGAACGCAAATTCTGCCCTTTTACTACGATGAGAATTGAAAATAAAAAACTAACCATTTGTGTCTTTTTGTTTTAACTCGTCGTGAGATTTTACTTATACTGTATACTTTGTATGTATCGAACTATTTGACTATGTAACGTTGGATGATAATAATCAAGAAGTTTCTACTTTGTTCTCTTGTCCCCAATTTTTTATTTATTTGTTAAAGAAACAGAGGTATGCTCTGTTTTTTGTTTCATGTTCTTGTGTTCTCTCTCCTTTCTTTAATTTGCTTTGTTTGCATAATTCGAAGTGAAACTTGAATATACAGTTAATAAAAGAGAATACTCAAATAATACACATAACCACATTTAAGATAGGAAAGCCCTTTGTAACTAATGTGTTTGTTAAGCCATTTTTCAATAATTTCTGTAAATGTAACTTTTCTTTATAAGGAAACCCGAATATTTACTTAAATGGGTCTTGAAAACTTATAAAGTCCCACATCGAAAAAAGCGAGACTAATATAGTTACATATATAGAGGAGAAAACGATACATTGTACGCCGAGCTAGGTAACGTAAGCTTGTAATCCGAGTGGAGGCTATAAGGGTAATGGAACCTTGGTTCGGTCCAAGGGGTAGGGCTCAGGTGTGGGTTTACACTGACTCGCCCGATCCAAGCGAGAAACTGAGTCATGTGGTCTAGGCGAAGGCCTGAACCATGTGGCTCCTAAAGCGAAGGGCAATGTGTGAGACTGTTTTCACAGAGCAGCGAACATTTCCCGAAATAATATTATTAAGAGTCCTGGCCGCCTATGGAATGGACTGGGCCGTGGGCCGGTTATAGAGATCCAACCTCAATGGATTATAACACTCCCCTTGATTGACATAACCGGTTGTGATGATGGGATCATAGTAATACGCTTGGGTTTTTATAGTAATACGCTTGACATAACCGGTTTTTATATGGGTTTTTATAGTAATACGCTTGACATAACCGGTTTTTATATAAAACATATGTGTTTGATCCCATTCCAGTGTCTTTGGGTCGGACAAGAACTGAATCTTGAAAGGAGGTTCACGGTAAAGCAAATGTCCGGCCTAGTGTGACTAGCCAAGTACATTAACGCTCCTATGGCACTTCGGGACCAAGGATTTCTTCATCCTTCTTCTTTGGACCGAATGGATCGCTGTCCAGACTAAGGCTTCTCACCATCATTGGGCTACTCAGTGGGTGAGCTTGGTCCATATTAAAACGCTTGAGTACCTTTTCTGTATATGCCATTTGATGCACAAGGATTCCATTATTGACGTACTCAAGTTGTATTCCCAAACAGAACTTAGTCTTTCCTAAGTCTTTCATTTCGAATTCCTTCTTTAGGTATTCAACTGTTTGGGATATTTCCTCAGATGTTCATAGGATGTTCAGGTCGTCTACATACACCGCGATGATTACGAATCCCTTGTCAAATTTCTTTATAAATATGCATGGACTTATGGGATCGTTTTTATAGCCCTCTTTCACTAAGTACTCGCTTAGTCTATTATACCACATGCGACCTGATTGTTTTAATCCATAGAGCGATTTATTCAGCTAAATACAATGCTGGTCTCGAGAACTTCTTTTATCTTTCAGCTCTATTCCCTCTGGGACTTTCATATAAATTTCATTATCCAGTGGACCATATAAGTATGCGGTTACAACATCCATTAACCGCAAATCCAATTTCTCTCTTATGGCCAGACTTATCAGGAATCTAAAAGTCGTTGCATCCACCACATGAGAGTATGTCTCCTCATAATCGATTCCTGGCCTTTGTGAGAATCCTTGTGCCACAAGCCGTGCTTTGTGTCTAACGATTTCACCTTGTTCGTTTCTCTTCCTCACAAAGACCCATTTATGTCCAACTGGTATAACATCACGAGGTGTCCGAATTATGGGACCAAATACCTCTCTCTTCCTTAAAGAGTTTAACTCCACGTTTATAGCTTCTTTCCATTTATTCCAGTCTAATCGACGAGTGCACTCTAAAATGGACGTGGGTTCTAGATCCTCATTCATGAGCTCAAGTGCTACATTGCATGCAAATATTTCATCAATGTCGACATTCTTTATGTTCCATTGGATTCCAGACGAGACATAATTGATCGCGATCTCTTTGTTATCAGGAACTTCAGGCCCATGAAGCTTGGCGTCCCAAACAACATTTTTCGGCACCTTAGGTTCATTTATGTCTGGAACGTCCACTATCTCCTCGGTCTGAATTTCAGCACCTTTCTTTAATTTCCGAGGAGTCTTATCTTTGGAACCAATTGGTCTTCCACGTTTCAATCGTGGTTTAGACTCAGTAGCCTCTTGACTCGGTCCTTCTTGGACATCAATACGTATTGGTGCATTCACGGCTGTTATATTTGATTTCGTTACCCTCTTTGGGTCTGCAAAGGAATCTGGCAATTGTATAGCTAGCTTTTGCAAATGTATTATCTTTTGGACCTCTAAATCTCTTTCATGAGTCCGGGGATCTTGCCATTTTAAGGATGTTTGATTCCATGCAATTTCTTTTATCAGCCGGTTTCCATCACCTAATGTTGGAAAAACGGATTCGTCAAAATGACAATCCGCGTACCTAGCCTTAAATAAATCTCCGGTGGTCGGCTCAAGGTACTTTATGATCGTGGGTGAATCATATCCAACATATATCCCCATCCTCCTTTGAGGTCCCATCTTAGTCCTCTGTGGTGGTGCAATCGGCACATAAACTGAACAACCGAATATCTTAAGATGTGAAATGTCTGGCTCTTGTCCCGATAATAATTGGGATGGGAAATATTTATGGTCACTAGATGGCCTGATGCGAATTAGTTCGGCAGCGTGTAAGACAGCATGTCCCCAAGCGGATACAGGAAGCTTTGACCTCATGAGTAATGGTCTAGCAATCAACTGTATGCGTTTTATAAATGACTCGGCCAAGCCGTTTTGTGTATGTACATGTGCCACGGAGTATTCAACGCTTACCCCCATGGACATACAATAGTCATTAAACGCTTAGGAAGTGAATTCACCAGCATTATCCATTCGTATGGTCTTTAAAGGAAAGTCTGGAAAGTGAGCCCTTAGGCGTATTATCTGAGCAAGGAGTCTCGCAAATGCCATATTCTGTGATGACAATAAGCATACATTTGACCATCTTGTAGATGCGTCAATGAGGACCATAAAATATCGGAATGTCTCACAAGGTGGGTGTATTGGTCCGCATATGTCTCCTTGAATTCTTTCCAGGAAGTTTATTGTTTCCTTAGTCACTTTCACTGGTGATGGCCTTACAATGATTTTCCCTTGTGAACATGAGGCACAAGTAAGATTCTTTGGGATTACTCTCCTTTCTTTCAAGGCGTGCCCATAAGTATTGGCTATCAATTTTCGCATCATATTCGACCCGGGATGTCCCAGCCGGTCGTGCCATAGGTTGAACCTATCCGTAAACTCTCGGTTTTCGGTGGCATTTGCCTCAATTATTTTGACCTTAGTGCAATATAAGCTGGTAGCTATAGCAGGTATAGTCTCTAGGATTTTCTTTTGGCCTTGGACGATTTCAATTATTTGGAGGAACTCTCGGTTTCCTTCGTCCATTGTTTCAACATGAAGACCATTCATTCGAATGTCTTTAAAACTCAATAGGCTTCTTTTTGAGCTGGGGGAAAACAATGCATCCGCAATCTCTAGATGCGTCCCCTTAGGCAATAGGACATTGGCCTGGCCGTAGCCTTCTATTAGGCTGGCCATGCCTGCTATAGTATTTACATTGGCTTTTTTCAATGTAAGATTTATGAAATATCTCTTGTCCTTTAAAATCGTGTGGCTTGACCCACTATCCACCACGAATTCATCCATGTTGCCTTTCATTTAAACACAAGAATTATGTCTTAAAAACCATTAATTATTAAATAAGCAAATCCAAACAAAACCAAAGACATAAATCCAAATGAAAACAAAACATGAATGCAATACAATTTTAATGCCTATTTTAAACAATCTGATGTCTCCAGGATATCATCCATACGGTCATCTCGTTCATGATCGAAGTCGCCTTCCTTATCATGCTGGATCATGTGGGCTTCTGGATTCTTCCCTTTAACACTCCCTTGATAAAGTTCCACAAGGTGTTTGGGAGTCCTACATGTCTTGGCCCAATGATTGTCCATCCCACATCGATGGCAAACAGACTTAGTCAGGTCGGACTGGTGTCCGGTTTGGTTCCCGTAGCCACGCCCTCGACCACGGTTAGAATCAGATCCGCGGCCATTACCTCGACCATATGGGTGGTAGCGACCACGCCCTTGTCTCTTTCCACGTCCACGGCCATTATCTATTTGGTATCTCTGGACATGGTTTGCCTCGGTTTCCATCTTAGTGTCCTCGGCCACGTGGGCTTCAAGAATTGGGGTTGATCCAGGAGGTCTCATCTCGCTGTTTCTCATCAGCAATTCATTGTTCTGCTCCACAAGCAACAAACAAGAGATCAAACTTGCATAGGTCGTGAAGCCTTTCTCACGATATTGTTGCTGTAGCAACACGTTGCTTGAGTGGAAGGTCGAGAAGGTCTTTTCAAGCATATCCTTCTCTGTCACAATCTCGCCACATAGCTTCAATTTTGAAACTATCTTAAATAAAGCCGAGTTGTATTCATCCACGGACTTGAAGTCCAGGAGCCTTAAGTTAAGCCAATCATATTTGGCCTTAGGCAGTATAACCATCTTCTGATGATCATATCTTGCCTTTAACTCCTTCCAGAGATCAAGAGGATCCTCAAGCGTCAAGTATTGATCTTTGAGACTCTCAACGAGATGGTGGCGTATGATTAAAATCGCCTTATACCTATTCCTCTCGGATTCGTTATTTGCATCATTAATGCATTCACCGAGCCCTTTTGATTTCAGCATGATCTTTGCATCTAAAGCCCATTGCAAGTAATTATCTCCTGAGAGATTAAGGGTTGCGAAGTCCAAAATGTTGACTTTCGACATCTGAAATCAAGCATCGGTTTTTCTCTTAGGATTTTAGGGTTTCTTTCAACCGATTTTAATATATGCATTTATCATGCGATTTTAATTCAAGCAAGTTTCCAATTTTAATCCTAACATGCAATTCTAGGTGATAAAAGTAAACAAGAAATTTTCCAAATTCAAAATAAGGCAATTTCCAATTTTCGATTTTAATCAAACAAGCAATTTTCCAAATTCTAAAATAGCATGCGATTATAGATTAGGGTTCATCCGATTTTTAGGTTTGATATTAGCATGCATGAGATCAAATTCGATTTTGGTTATTCAAACAAGCAAATCTATTTTAGGGTTCTTATATGCTTAGGTCCAAATTCGATTTTAACATGTGCAAGCAATCAATCTATTTCAAGCAATCCGATTTTAAGGTTCTAGTTTAGCTTAGGTTCAATTCGATTTTAAGCTCTCAAAAGATCAAATAAGTAGAGCATGGAAGAATCGATTTTTAGGGTTTGATAATATTATGTCAGAATTCGATTTTCATGTTCTAGGGTTTTCGAGATTTGTTTCTACCTTTGATCCTTCTTTTGGGTTGACTGGAAAAGAACCGGGAGCTAAAAGACCTCGGAAAAACCTTAGGATCGGATCGAACACGGTGAAGGACGGCGGCGGCTTCTCGGCGGCTTCTCGGCGGCGGACGGCGGCGGACCTTAGAGTTTATGCTCGGCGGCTGCTAGGGTTTATCAGAGCAAGCTCGTGCTGATAACGTGTTGTAAATCGAATGTATTTTTATATATTATTACGAGGACCAAAGGTCTTTTTATATAGTGATTACATAAAAGGATAGAAAAGGAAATAGTCCTTTTACTACTTCTACAAGAAAAAGGAAAACATCTACTAGTCCTATTGGACTTAGGAGTCCTGACCGCCTATGGATAATGGACTGAGCCGTGGGCCGGTTATAGAGATCCAACCTCAATGGATTATAACAGAGACGTTTTTCCTCCAAGACTTATGATCTAATATAAGCCAGGTTTCACCCTATAACTAATCACTTTGTTTACTTTGATTTGTACGTTGCGCAATTATAAAAGATAATTACACGAAACATCAGAGTAGAATCATTCAACAACATACTTGTATCTGAATAGTCAAGCGGGTGATACAGTTTACTTTTGATTTGTAGATTTCCACAACTCAAAGTTGAACTACAAGTGTACAATTCAAAATAAAAGATAAAAATCGTACATGACATGTATAATATTATCTTCTCATAGTAGAATCATTCAACAACATACTTTTATCTGAATAGAAGAAACAATATTGAAAATTTGTTTAGAATAGTATAAAGCTTGAAAATTAGTATAAAGCTTGAAAATTAGACAATACAAAAGATAATATATATTAGTTTGTTTAGAATAGTATAAAGCTTGAAAATTTGACTCCGAGAAAAAGATGAGAACTAAGAAAAACATAGCAAACGAATGACGAAACAGAGACAATCGTCATGAGTCATGAAAAGGATATATCTTTGGGCCGATTACTTGATCTTCAGGCTCTATTTGATTGTATTATAGATACTCCATTACCTTTGGAACTTGAACGGTGAAACTTGATGGACTTGTTTCTGTTTTCTTATTTTCGTAAGCTCTGTTTTCAATTCTTGAAATATGAGTGATCACTTGTTTTAGGTTTGAAAGTTATAGCCTCTTATATAAATGATTTTTCTTTTTGTTGATCAATAAATTTAAAATTTAAAAAAAAAAAAAAAAAATATATATATATATAAGAAAAAAATATTGATTATATTTTTATAAATAAATAGGTTGGTTAATATTGAAATATTGAAGATTGGGTGGGTTGCCTAATATTATTGAACAAACGAACAACTCTAGTGTTCTGCTTAATCTGAGCAATTCTAATTTAAATAAGGAAATATTCATAGCTGCCTAACAATGAAAATCAATGTTTGAAGTAATTTATCCAATAACCTATTTTAAATGGTTCTTAATCTAATCAATTTTAATTTTAGTAGAGTCTCTCTTACATTCAAAATAAATATCTACATAAACTTCAAGATACTATCCATAAATCCTATGATGCATATACACACCAAAACATAAAAATAAGTATTTTTCTAATCAAAAGAAATATTATTGACACTGTAAACACAAAAATGCAATGTACTAATACCAAATGTAAAATCTATTATTTTATCAATGTATATTAGAAAATACGTTTCAACTAGATATTGTCAAGACAGCTATTTAAAAAATTAATATTTCTTTCTAATTATAAATGACACTTAAAACTGCATTTTTAGTTCTTTAAATTATGTATATCTAGCTTAAATTTTTTTTTTTTTTTGATTTTCATATGTGCTAATATTAATGAATCAAAGAAAAGGCTAAAAAAGCATATACCTAGTCACAAAATTTACCTACACTTAGAAATCCATTTGACGTCCATGACAAGAAAACATACCTGAGCAAATCAACATTAGTCTTTTTACTTCAAGCTGTTACAGAAATATGCTAACACTTATAAATCACCTAAGATTATGGATGCTTATTCAAACACATGTCATGTGTAAATCAAAATTAGTCTTCAGATATAATTATCCTACTTGTGAATTTCATAAACTAATTACAAGTAAGTTTTGAAAAGCGCATACCTGTCACAAAAGTCTGTTATACTTGAAATCTCCTCAGAGTCTATAACATTTTGAGCACCTTCTGAAACACATACCTGATAAAAAAAAAAACAGAATCAGAATCAACATTTGTCTTTTTACTTCAACCTGTTACAGAAATGCTAACACTTATATTTATAAATCACCTAAGATTCTGGATGCTTATTCAAACACATGTCATGTGTAAATCAAAATTAGTCTTCAGATATATTTATCCTACTTGTGAATTTCATAAACTAATTACAAGCAAGTTTTTTAAAAGACATACCTGTCACAAAAGTCTGTTATACTTGAAATCTCCTCAGAGTCTATAACATTTTGAACACCTTCTCAAACACATACCTGGAAAAAAAAACACAGAATCAGTTAGTCAAACTTCACGTAGATGCTGTTGGTAGTATTTTCCATCCAACGAATCAAAAGATAGTCTTTCTCTAAAGACTGATTTTCAAGAATTTGCTTCTGACTTCTTTAAGCCGTGGGTCTTTTTTATTTACAACAAATCGTTAGTTGTTTTTCACCATCTAACAAGCCTAAACTGATCCATAATCTTTGTCTAAAGACTTCTAAGCCGTGTGGTTAAGTAAGAATCTTTTCTCAATTCATAATCTTTGCCTTATGAGTTCTCTAAGATGTAGCTCTTTTTTCAATACAAAAAATCGTTAGTTGTTTTTACCATCTAACAAGTTTAAACTGATCCAAAATCTCTATCTTAAAATTGATTTGGTCACTCGTTATAACTCAACACATAGTCTTTGTCTTAAGACTTTATTCAGCCGTTGGTGACTTTTTTCCAGCTGTTGGTGTTCTATCCATCCAACAAATTGAAAGCCAACCCATAATCTTTGTCTACTTTTAAGGCTTGTGGTTATCACAAAGATATAGTTCTCGGTTCAGTCTTTGTCTTAAGACTTCTCCAAGCAGTTGGTCGTTTTTTTTTCTTGAAGCCATTAGTCGTTGCAGTCTCTGCTTAAGACTGATTTCAGCGCCATTGGTGACTTTCAGCCACTGGTCATTCTACCTATCCAACTCATTAGTCTTCGTCTACTTTTAAGCCTTGTGGTTATCACATACTTCTTTATGCCATTGTCTTAAGACTTCTTTATGTCGTTGGTTGTTTTTCTTCCATCTCTCAAGTCGAAAACCGACCCATAGTCTTTGTCTAAACCCTAAAATATGTAGAGTTTTAACCTTAAAATATCTACTGCAAGTGCACATCAATTTCGTAGTATTTAGGGATCGAATTCACAAGTTCCAAAGGTCACACTACGATTCTTTAGACCAAAATTAAGCTAAGACAAAGATATAGTTGTTGGTTGTAATGCAAAACGAAAATAGCAAATAAAAGCGGTTAAAGATAAATAAAACAAGATTTCGGTCAAGGGAAATTCGCAGGAATTCAGAGATCATGAACCAGACAATTATTCAGGGAATGGATTATGAACCGTTCTAGAACTCAAACATAAGTGTATAACCAATCCACTGTCGTGGTATCAATCACTTTATCTAGCAACCTAAGTATCTAAACTGTCGTTTGAACTTAGAATCCTAAACAAGCATTAGCGAGCAGGTTAAATTTGTTCACAAAACGCCTTAACATCAGCTTTCGTTGGCTAAGGACGTTTTGCTCATCTATGTTCTTTCAGGCTTTTAAACAAACACTTTTGATGCGTTAAACAACCTAAGATCAGAAACTAGGTAGCTAATCAAGTTTCAGCAATGAGATCAACAATAGATGAAGAAACCACAAGATAATTCCCTATCTATGTCTAATTCAATGATTCATAAATTCCCTTGAAAACCCTAAACCTAACTATGGATCTACTCAGACATGGAAGCAGAGAACAAGCAAAGAGATGAAGAGAAATTCATTATCAATAAATAAGAAATCCAAAGGGGTTCAGAAATCTTCTCCAAAGATGCAGAAACTCGTCTCCCCAAGCTTACAAATCACAAAACCCAAAAGTATGAATAGAATAGAAAGCATTGCCTAAACAATGGCCAAAAATAAGTATATATAGGTCTAGGGTCGAAATATGTTGAGTTAGGATGATTTCAGGGCAAAACAGGAAGTTTCAAATTGCTTTTTTTCGACTAAGGATTGGACGGATCGATCTAAATATGGATTGATCGATCTAAAAAGTCTTGGGAAATCTTCAAAATACTGGATCGATCGATCGATCTAATATCCTTCTGGACTTTTTCTGTACATGCTTCATCTTCTCGTTAGGCTGGACAGTCTTCACTAAAGCTGGTATAACTTTTGATCGCACCATTGGATTGACTTTAAATCACTTCCATATGAAAGCTAACACAACTATCTATCTTGTATCCAAAATTCAGCTCGATACATCGGTGGGAAGTGCTTTAAGGAAGGCCATACTTCAGACGTATTTTCATGGTTCTGCATCTCCATATGCTCGTTTGCACCCAAAATGACTCCTTTTCTTCCAAAGCGACCTAAAACCTGAAAAGACTCGATAAAACACTAAAAGACTCTAAAAAACACATGTTGACTCGAAAAACCATTGAAAACATTAGGTTAGAAATCCTCAAAAACGCAATACATCAATGTCGTTGGTTGTTTTTCTTCCATCTCTCAAGTCGAAAACCGACCCATAGTCTTTGTCTAAGAATGTTTTCTAAGCCGTTTGGTCATTTTTTCTTTCCAACATGTTCTCTGTTTTCAATTCATAGTCTTTGTCTAGAGACTTTTAAGCTGTGTGTAGTAAAGTGGGAAATCTGTTTTCAATTCAGTCTTTGCCTTAGGTCTTTCTCTGAAGATTTTTAAGCCGTGTGTAGTAGTAAAGTTCAATTTATAGTCCTTGTCTAGGAACTTTTAAAGCCGTGGGTATTAATCCCTCGTTATCTTCCACTTCATTGTCTTTGCCTTAAGTCTTTGTCAAGAGACTTTTAAGCCTTGGGTATTAAAGTGAGAAATCTGTTTTCAAACCAGAGTCTTTGTCTAAAGACATTGTCTAATCTGTTTTCAAGCCAGAGTCTTTGTCTAAAGACATTCTTCCTTAGGCAACAGGACAGTATTCCCAACGGGACATAGTTCTCAGTTCAAGCTTTGTCTTAAGTCGTTGGTTGTTTTCTTTTTCCATCCTACAAGTCGTAATTCAACCCATAGTCTCTGTCTTAAGACATTCTTCCTTAGACATGCACTACCGACCCATATATTGGTGCAACAAGACATAGTTCTCAGTTCAGCCTTTGTCTTAAGTCTTCTTAAAGTCGTTGGTTTGTTTTCTTTTTTCCATCCTACAAGTTGAAAACTGACCCATAATATTTGTCCAAGAATGTTTTCTAAGCCGGTGATCATTGTTTCCATCCAGCATGTATAAAGCTGACACATTTCCTTTATCAAAAGAGTTTTCTATCCAACAAGTCTGAAACCGACCTATTGTCTTTGCCTTTAGAGTTTTTGTAAGCCGTGATGAGTGGAAGTAAGGAATCTGTTTTCAGTTAAGTCTTTGTCTTTAGTCTTCTTAAAGTCATTGGTTGTTTTCTTTTTCCACCCAACAAGTCTGAAACCGACCTATTGTCTTTGCCTTTAGAGTTTTTGTAAGTCGTGGTAAGTGTTAGTAAGGAATCTGTTTTTCAGATCATAGTGTTCGCCTTGAGACTTTCTTAATCCCTCGTTATCCTTCATTCCAAAATATAAGTCTTTGTCTAGAGACTTTTAGTAAAGTGAGGAATCTGTTTCAATTCATTGTCTTTGCCTCAGACTTTTAAAGCTGTGGGTATTAAAGTAGGAATCTGTTTTCATTCCAGAGTCTTTGTCTAAAGACATTCTTCATTTCACCACCAACCATATATCGTTTCAATTCACAATCTTGCAACAGGACAATGTTCTTTTTGAGTCTTTGTCTAAAGACATTCTTCCTCAGACTTTTTGCTTATGACTTTTGTAAGCCGTGGGTCATTTTTATTTACAACAAATTGTTAGTTGTTTTTCACCATCTAACAAGTCTAAACTGATCCATAATCTTTGTCTAAAGACTTCTAAGCCGTGTGGTTAAGTAAGAATCTTTTCTCGATTCATAATCTTTGTCAAGAATCTTTGCCTTATGAGATCTTTAAGCCATAGCTCTTTTTTCAATACAACAAATCGTTAGTTGTTTTTACCATCTAAAAAGTCTAAATTGATCCAAAGTCTCTATCTTAAGACTGATTTGGTCACTCGTTCCATCCACCAAATTATAATTCAACTCATAGTCTTTGTCTTAAGACTTTTTTCAGCCGTTGGAGACTTTTTCAGCTATTGGTGTTCTATCCATCCAACAAATTGAAAGCCAACCCCATAATCTTTGTCTACGTTTGAGCCTCAAATAGTTCTCGGTCCAGTCCTTGTCTTAAGACTTCTCTAAGTAGTTGGTCGTTTTTTCCCATCCAACAAGTCTTCTTTAAGCCATTGGTCATTTTTTTTAACTCGTGAGTGGTAATAAAAGAACTTGTTTTTGTTGCAGTCTCTGCTTAAGACTTCTCTAAGCAGTTGGACTTTTCTAAGCTGCTGGTTGCTTTTTTTTCTATCCAGCAGGTCAAATTCTGGACCTTTTCTTTGGCTAAAGACGTTTCTAAGCCTTGAGTAGCAATAAGATAACATGTTTTTGTTCCAGTCTCTGTCTTAAGACTGATTTGGTCAGTTGGTCGTTCTATCCATCCAACAAATTGAAAGCCAACCCATATTCTTTGTCTACTTTAAAGCCTTGTGGTTATCACATAGACATAGTTCTCGGTTCAATCTTTATCTTAAGAGTTCTCTAAGCATTGGTCGTTTTTTCCATCCAACAAGTCTTCTTTAAGCCATTAGTCATTTTTTCCCCCTAAGCCATGAGTGGTAATAAAAGAACCTATTTTCGTTGCAGTTTGTGCTTAAGACTGATTTCAAACAATTGGTCACTCTTTCCATCCAACAAGTCTTCTTTAAGACATTAGTCGTTTTTTTCTAAGCCGTGAGTGGTAATAAAAGAATCTGTTTTCGTTGCAGTCTCTCCTTAAGGCTGATTTCAGACAATTGGTCACTCTTTGTCTTAATAATTTTCATCGCCATTAGTGACTTTATTCAGCCGTTGGTCGTTCTATCCATCCAACTCATACTCTTTGTCTACTTTTAAGCCTTGCGGTTATCGTGAAGACATAGTTCTCAGTTCAGTCTTTGACATAAGACTTCTTTATGTCGTTGTTTGTTTTTCTTCCATCTCTCAAGTCGAAAACCGACCCATAGTCTTTGTCTAAGAATGTTTTCTAAGCCGCTTGGTCATCTTTTCCATCCAGCATGTTCTCTGTTTTCAATTCATAGTCTTTTTCTAGAGACTTTTAAGTCGTTGGTAGTATTAAAGTTCAATTCATAGTCCTTGTCTATGAACTTTTAAAGCCGTGGGTATTAAAGAGAGGAATCTGTTTTCGATCCAGAGTCTTTTGCCTTGAGACTTTCTTAATCCCTCGTTATCTTCAACTTCATTGTCTTTGCCTTAAGTCTTTTTCTAGAGACTTTTAAATCCCTCATTATCTTCCAGTTCATTGTATTTCCCTTAAATCTTTGTCTAGAGACTTTTAACCCTTGGGTATTAAAGTGAGAAATCTGTTTTCAAACTAGAGTCTTTGTCTAAAAACATTCTTCCTTAGGCAACGGGACAATGTTCTCAGTTCAGTCTTTGTCTCAAGTCTTCTTAAAGTCGTTGGTTGTTTTTTTCCATCCTACAAGTTGAAAACCGACCCATTGTCTTTGTCTAATAATGTTTTCTAAGCCGCTGGTCATTGTTTCCATCCAGCATGTATAAAGACTTTTAAGCCTTGGGTATTAAAGTGAGAAATCTGTTTTCAAACCAGTCTTTGTCTAAAGACATCGTCTAATCTGTTTTCAAGCCAGAGTCTTTGTCTAAAGACATTCTTCCTTAGACATGCACTACCAACCAATATATTGGTGCAACGGGACAATGTTCCCGACGGGGCATAGTTTTCAGTTCAGTCTCTGTCTTAAGTCTTCTTAAAGTCCTTGGTTGTTTTCTAAGCCGATGGTCATTGTTTCCATCCAGCATGTATAAAACTGACACATTTCCTTTGTCAAAAGAGTTTTCTATCCAACAAGTCTGAAACCGACCTATTGTCTTTGCCTTTAGAGTTTTTGTAAGCAGTGGTAAGTGGGAGTAAGGAATCTGTTTTCAGTTCATAGTCTTTGCCTTGAGACTCTCTTAATCCCTCGTTATCCTCCTTTCCAAAATATAAGTCTTTGTCTAGAGACTGTGTAGTAAAGTGAGGAATATCTGTTTCAATTCATAGTCTTTGCCTCAGACTTTTAAAGCCGTGGGTATTAAAGTAGGAATCTGTTTTCATTCCATAGTCTTTGTCTAAAGACATTCTTCTTAGACATGCACCACCACCAACCCATACTTCAATTCACAATCTTGCAACGGGACTTAAATCAGTGACTACCTATGATCTTTTTTGAGTCTTTGTCTAAAGACATTCTTCCTCAGACATGCACCACCAACCATATATCGGTTCAATTCACAATCTTGCAACGGGACAATGTTCTTTTTTGAGTCTTTGTCTAAAGACATTCTTCCTCAGACATGCACCACCAACCCATATATCAGTTTGTGTCTAAAGACATTCTTTCTAAGGCATGCACCACCAACCCATATATCGGTTCAATTCACAATCTTGCAATGGGACAATGTTCCCAAATAAGAATTTGACAGAACACTATTGAATTAGTGTCTGCGTATGATCTTTTTGGGGTTGAAGGGAAAAACAAAAACGTCAAACGAAACCAAAAGTTATAAAGCACATATAATCTCTTGTGTTTTGAACAAAAGGCTTTGAAATCTTCTTGAAAGAGGAAATTTTTGTTGTTGTAAAAAGGAATCCTGATTTAAAAATCCCAAGACATCATCGATGTCAATTGCTTAAATGAAGATAGAAATTCTCAGACAGAAATCCGGGAAAGCAAAAGCGAAAACAAAACGGGAAACTTTAGCAGACAGTCAGAGAATTTACCAGTTTCAAGCCGAGTCAAGCTTCCAGATAGCTTCAAAAGAAACACTGCAAAAATTAAACCCTGAGCAATTAGGAAATTTGACAACCCCAAAACAAAATCACAATCAATACAACAAAAGAACGATTATACATAGATTTAAAAACAAAGCTATGAATGTAGTGAAGATACGGATATTTCCACAGACCTTGTATGTGATCTGCGCACAGATGATGCGATAAATTTCAGAAAACAGATCATCTAAGCATAAACAGAGAATTAACCTTGACGGAATCCAGAAACCTAACCAAGATCACTGCAAAAATTAAACTATGAACGATTAGGGAAACTGAAAACGCTAAACAAAATCGCCATCAGTACAAACATAAGAACGATTGCACGAAACTTAGAAACCCTAACATAGACAGAGACGCACCTCGACGACGAGTGAGAAACCCTAACCAATCGGGTCGGTTTCAGGCGGAATCATCAAGCTTGAAGATAGCTTCAAAAGAAAACGCTAATCAAGATCGCTACAAAAAAAGGAAAAAATGAGCGATTATAAAATTTGGAAACTCTGAAACGAAATCGTGAATCAAAGATTAGACGGAACTCAGAAATCCTCAAAACAAATTCACGATTTACAAAGAACGAAACACTTACTAGTCTAAGAATGTAAACAGATTTTCCGTTTTTGCAAATCTTCGAAGAGTCGATCGAGAGAATTCTTCAAAGAGGAATAAAAAAGAATAATAACGAGAGAGAATATTTGGAGAGAAAATACAAAAAAAGGATTTTGTGAAGACCGTGGAAATAAAAGAAATTTGGAATAAAATGTTTTGATGTATAGAGCTGCGCGTTTGATAACACGCGTCTCCTAACGGTTATATATTTTCAAACCGAGAAACGATTTATTTGTAATCGAAACGGTCATGCATTTTTAAAAATGTACCTTAACTGAGCTGGTCTTCTATTATAATAACTAATAATTTTATTTTAATGTGTGTTTTAAATAATATGTTTTTTAATTTTTAATTTTAACTGTAGATTTTTTATTACGTTTTAAAGAATTTTTATATTTTTGTAATCATTATAATCTTTATAATCCTTTTTATACATTATTTTACGAATATATTTTTGTTCTTCAAACTTCATACTTTTTTCATTCATCTAAATTTTAATATTATATTATTTTTTAAGTTTATCAATTTATCATTTCGAGTTTTTATATATTTTTCATCGATTCCATATCATTTTTGCATGTTTTAGATTTTGTATATTTATTTGTATGCATTCCTTTTTTCTCTATTTTTTTAATAATTTGTTATCTTTTATTATTTCTTGAATATTTTTTATTTTCTCAATTTAACATTTTGAGTTTTTCTTTTCATATATCTTTCATTGATTCCTTCTCATTTTTCCAAGTTGTAAAATTTTATATATTTTTTGTATACATTCTTCTTTCTCTCTATTTTTTTTGTTCTTCACTCTTCATATTTTTTTTTATTCGTTTGAATCTTAATATTAAAATAGTTTTAAAGTTTTTCAATTTAGCATTTTGAGTTTTTATATATCTTTTAGTGATTTCATATCTTTTTGCATGTTTTAAAATTTTGTATATTTCTTTGTACGCATGTTTTTTTCTCCAGTTATTTTTTCTTTTTTGCTCCTTTTTTTATAATTTGTGATTTTTTATTGTTTCTTGAATATTTTGTTTACTTTCTCAATTTACCATTTTGATTTTTTCTCTTCATATATCTTTCAATTCATTCTCCTTTTTCCATGTTGTAAAAGTTAATATAAATAGTTTTTAAGTTTTTCATTTTATCATTTAGAGTTTTTATATTTCTTTCATTGATTTCATATCCTTTTGAATGTTTTAATATTTTATATTTTTTTTTCTTTTTTTTTCTTTTCTTATAAGTTGTTATATTTTTATTGTTTATTAAATATTTTTTACTTTCTCATTTTACCAATTTTAGATTTATATATATTTCATTGATTTCTTCTCCTCTTTCAATGTTGTTAAATTTATTATATTTCTTTGTATCCGTTCTTATTTTTTCTCTCTATTTTCTATGTAATTTTTTATATTTTCGATTGTTTATTAAATATTGTATTTATATGTTTATGTTATTTTAAATTAAATTTGAATTTTATTAAATTATATATTATGTTATATTGATATTTTAATAGTTAAATTCAAATTAAGTGAGTTTTATGTATATTTAATAGTTTGGTTAATATTTTTGTTATTTGATGCTTTTTTTTATTTGATTAGTTATTTGTTTTGTTTGCACATGTGAAAAAAATTGAAGTTGACCAATTAGGAGGGAGGGGGCTAATGTGTTGTTCCGGGAGAGCCCTTCATCTATTATATAATAGATTTTTAATACCTAGAGTCGATTAAACCAATGTGTTTGTTTAACCATTTTTCAATAATTTCTTTAAATAACGTTTTTATAAGAAAATCCGAATAGTGGAATCCCCTTTAGTCCAGTGGTTGACTAAAGGGTTCATTAATGATTCTACACCAGGAGGTCTGAGTTTCGATTCTCCGAAGATGCGATTTCTGCAGGTTATTGGAGGAGGGAAATCAGATAAGTAAAATTTTCAGAACGGTGCAATGAGAGCTATTTTTGTATTGTGGATCATTGTGAAGTAGATAAATTGTCCGTACGACAAAAAAAAAATCCGAATATTAATTGGGTTTTGGGTTTTGAAAACTTATCAAGTCCCACATCGAAAAAAAACAAATTAGTAGAGTTTCTTATATAGAGAAAAAAACAGTACATTGTTCGCCGAGCTAGTTATCGTTAGCTTGTAATCCAAGTGGAGGCTTTAAATGTAATGGAACGTTGGTATGATCCATGTGGGAGGGCTCGGGTTTGGGTTTATACTGACCTGCCCGTTCCAAGCCAGAAACTGGGTCATGTGGTCTAGGCGAAGGCTTGAACCATGTGGCTCCTAGAGCGGAGGGCAATGCGTGAGGCTGGTTTCACAGAGCAACGAACACTTCCCGTTTCTGGCGGTGGATGGATAACGGGTTAGACCTGTCTCAGCTCAATATGACCTCATGGGCCATTCACAATCGGACCATTACGTTTTTAATTTTGGTTCAAATCGGCAATGATTTCTTGGGGAATAAGTAAGTGATGATGAAGCAGGGTAAGGGAGGGTCACGCTAATGGAAATATTAACTAGACCGTTTTTTTAACCCTATAATTAATCCCTTTGTTTACTTTGATTTGTATGTTACAAACGTTGGACTCTTTAATTCAGTATACAAAGTCGTGATCAATCCTCCAATGGGCGTTAATTTGACTGTAACACCAACGAAACTAGTGTTGAGCTCTACAGCTACAAAGAACTGATTTGTGTGCTATAGTAACTAACTGTGTTGAACAATATGTAAAAGCATAAGGCTGATGAATAATATTGTCAATAAATCCATAAATGGAATCGTCATTAAGCACCAAATTTAGATTTACATAACTTAAGAATTATTTATTATTCAACATCACATAAGATTATATAGTTCGATATATACAGTATAAATTAAGTACAAAGTTAACTTTTTTTTTTTCTTTTTCAATTCTCATCGTAGTAGTTCTGCAGAATCTGCGTTCTGACAGACAAAGGAATTGTAACGTTATGTACAGAGTCACTCCAAGTCAAGCTTCCAAAGTCGTAGCCTGTGTTGATTTTGTGTGTGGTCGACACTTTGACTTTAAAAGAGACCCTTTTGGTCGTCGAGTTGAACACTATCGTCTCCGGCGTCACGGTCACTTGAACTCCCATCGGTGGCTCGACCGCTACTTTATAGATCGAGTCGACTGGTCCAACGTTAGTAACGATTCTGATGAGTGTGACTTCTTCTTTGAGGTTTGGTATTGTGATGGAAGGCAAGTTGAAATCAATAACAGAAGGTCTGGGATTTGAGCAGATTGTTTTTTTACCGACAAGCTGAGAGATTGCTGACTCGTTGTAACCAACAGAGCACATGTAGAGAACATAGTCCTCGACGCCCAAGTCATATACAAGACCTGGTTTTGCAGCTTTCTCTGGATTCACAAGGCCTCCACCATAGTCAAACGGATCAGCTAGCTTCCTCGGTGATCCTTCTGCAAGAATCTGCTCTCCAAAAGGATCTGTTCTCCAAGCTGCAGAGTAATTAAAGACGCTTATCAAGACCAGTACTATATTCTTATGGAGCTAAATTCTATTAGTTGTGTCTAAGTCTTTTCGTTTCCTAACAAATGGTGAAAGAAGATGAGAACCTGTAGTGACAATGGCTGATCTAATAGCAGCAGGAGACCAATCACGGTGTCTAGCTTTAAGAAGTGCAACAACTCCTGATATTACAGGAGCAGCCATTGATGTTCCTGACAGCATAATGAAACCTCGGTCGTGCAAAGTGGTATTGGTGGTGCTTGTAGCCGCCAATATGCTCACTCCTGGTGCTGCTATATCCGGCTGCATTGCGACATTCATATGATTAAAAACATATTTGTATGAGAAATTAAAAACACAAGCAAGGATTCTGAGCGTACTTTGAGGATCGCGGGAGAAACTGAATTAGGTCCTCTTGATGAGAAATCTGCCACCTTTGTAGCCACTGGTTGTCCTACGAGTGTTCTTGAAGGTTGTATCTTTACAACAGGCGATCTGCAAAAACACAGCCTCAAATATCTTCACAACAAGTGTTTAATCACTTTTTCATTCACAAAGTTCATATTCTCGTTACCCTGTGGAACGTATGTAGAGAAGTATATTTGTCCCCAGCTCGTAGTCAACAGCAACACAAGGAAAATCATCTACACATGGTGAGAGAGCATCGCCTGGGTTTCTTGCGACAATCACGCCAAGACCACCGGCTCTCTTCACATAACGCGCAGCGCTTGATACAGCGCTGTGACGTTTTACAGTTGTGAAGCACAACACAACTTTCCCCGCCATTGTCAGATTAGAATTGATGAGAAGACTCTCACAGGTACTGCATTAGAAGAACCAAGAGTAAATTTAGAGAATTTGGTGAGCACTGAACATAGGTCCCTAATAAGAAAACTAGAGGTTTGGTATTACTCTGAAAAACTCTCGTTGCTGTTCCCTGGATTCTCTGGGTAAACCAAGCTAGTGAAACCAAGTTCTTGACCTGTGTACATTGCTTGACCCTGCAATACAGTGAGCAAACTCACAATAAGACACAGATAATCAAACATTATGTTGTGAAAACATCTAATCTTGAAAGGGCATAACAAGAGATGTTACCAATATCACTTTATTGTTCCCAAGTGTTATAGGTGTGGGAAAGGACCGGTCTAAAGTAGTTGCAGCCACTGTCAAAATCCAAGGAGCTATGTTTCCCACAGTCTGAGCCGCTGGGCCAGAGTTACCACCTGAACAAACAACTGTGATACCCTTTAAAACGGCATGGAATGCGCCTGTAGCAATCCCATTGCGAACATCAGTTTCCGGGTAATAAGGCACTCGATTGCCGATAGACAGGGACAAAACATCAACACCATCATGTATAGCTTCATCCATAGCTTTCAAGAGGTCAGCAGATGAACAAGTCGTTATGTCGAAATCATCCAGGTACCAACAAGCCTTGTACATTGCTATACGAGCACGAGGTGCCCCACCTCTCACAGTCCCTCCGGCTAGGCCCTTGTAGCTTATGCTTGGCAAGACGGAACCACCTGCTATGGTGGCGACGTGTGTGCCATGACCATCAAAGTCTCTAGGGGAAATGAAGTCGAGTGATTCTGTGGAGTTGAACTCTTCGTTCTCCGCAAGAAAAGCATTGATGAAGTACTTTGCTCCTATGAGCTTTTTGTTGCAGTGAGAGGAGTTGAACATCTCCCCTGATTCACAGCCTCCTTTCCAGTGGTTTGGCACCGGTCCAATCCCCTTTTCACTAAAGACTTCAGATTCTGGCCATACTCCTGCAATCACAGAGAACATATTTATTGATTTGAGATTTGAGACGCTAAGACAAAGGAATCAGAAGCAACAGGAGAAATTAAGATCAAAACATACCTGTGTCGACAATGCCAATGATAACTTCTTCACCCATATTAGTGTCATTTAGAAGATTTTTCGGATAGGTGGCAGAAAGGCCTAAGTAGTCCCAAGTCCGAGTTGTTGCCAGTTCATAGAAACTATCCGGCGTGACATGAACAACTTCAGGTAAATCTGTTGCCACAGAGCATTAGCAATGAAAAAGAATGTCAGATAGATTTGATGAGACAAGAGAAAAAAGAGACTTAAGACAAAGTACCTGCTATCTTCTTGGCTTGGGAATCGGTGAGCTTGGCCGCGAAACCTGAGAAGCCATGTCGGTAACTGTACACCATTGAATCATGGGCCTCCTCTTTACTGCAATCATGGGAACAAAAGCAAGAAATCTGAGTAACAGCTTGAGATATTATTGTACTTGAGAAAGAAACACAACCCTTACATACCTTCCAAGAAGCGACCACAACATTTGATGATGAGATTCCGTGACAAACGCGGGATCATCATGCTGCTTCTCACCTAAATACACTATATGAACCTAACAGAAGCAACTTTGTTAGTCTGTTTATGTTATCTGGTGAACAAAAGAATGAAGCTTTTTTATAACTTCTGTTGAGTACCTTGCTCTCAGCCACGAAACTGCTCTGCCCATAGAGAAGTATCACCAGACTTAGCACCACAAAAACTGATGTTCTGAAATTCTTCATTCCAAGCAGAAAAAGGAGAGGTGTAAATATTATACTTGGGGAATAATATCGAGGAAGCTTAAACATTTATATAGATGTCTACTCAAGAAAGAGTTTGACCAAAGAATGTTTCTATTTCTTGGAACTATTCCAACTTTTGCTTGTTTGAATCTCAAAGTCAGAATTAAAAAGCGCACACAAAATGTAAAGAATATATCAAGCTGTGTGGCTTAGTCAACTAAAGTATAGTTTATTTGCAACCACCATCAACCAAGAGGGCAATGAACATACCTCAGATAACAAGCAATGGATGGAGCAAACACATCAACCAAGAGGAGTAAACCGGTTGGGTTGGCTCTCCTAAACCGTAAACTCAGGTGTCCATGCTCAGTCAAGCTCTTGAAGGTGTAAGCAAGCATCCGTTTTGACCAAAGAAACGCGTTATTGAAAAGGCGTTTACAGATTTTTACTTGGTATGCTGATTCCTTAGGTCCATAGGAATCAGAAAAAGTCTCCGAGGTTTTAAGAAAGATTTGGCCAAAGTTGATGTCTGAGACGCTCTCTGCAACAATCTCCGAGGTTTGCCCAATTACGCAAACTCTTAATCATTTTCTCAGCGAATGTCGAGGCAACAATAGTGAATGTTGTTGCTGGATGAACCTAAAATAGAGAGACGGAGGTTAAGAATCACAAAGTTTCCGGGCGATTACACGGTGGCGAGGAACGAAACTGATAATTGTGATTGTGAGAACGAAAAACCTTTGGAGGATCCTTCATACCCGCCGCCGTTTTTACCGCCGGTGGAGAGAAGCACGATGTGATTGGTATACATGAGCTAGAAAGAAGAAAACTGACGTTCATGGAAGGATCCGACTACGTTGTGATACGTATACATGGGAGGATCCTTCATAAACTCAGAATCAAGTCTGAAACCGAAATACGAAACTCTGATCGGAAACGCTACTGGTGTGAGCAGTGAAGATGATCGGAAAGGAGAGAAGAGAAGAGTCAGGGACACACTGGGCTTGGGCTTGGGCTTTTGAATTTGAGAAATGCATAACATGTTTGGAAATTTAGTGCAAAAACCCCTGAAACTTCAAACAAATCCAGTTTTAAACCCTTAATAATTGTTTGTTATATTTCTAACCCCTAAATTTCATTTTCGTTTACCATGGTCCGTGGTTGCTTGTTTAGTGGTTGATAGACAATTATATAATTGAAATTACTGAATGAAGCACCAGCAAAGCATTCAGTTATAAAATAATGTTTCTGATTTATATTACATGGCGTTGTATATTAATAATATAAACACTAGTAACAAGTACTAACAAATTAAATGGCGTTTTCTTAATCTTCCCAGTTAATAATCCATTAGAAATCCATTCGGTGCCGTTTTCATTTTCCATATCAGTTTCTTGTGCCTCTGATATTCATAAAGTGGATTAAAAATAGAATAATTATAAGATTAGTATAGATATAAAGGGCTATAGACAATAAATCACTGTCTTACGGTCATTTGGAGATTTCATATCAGAATTTACTACTGAGCAATCAACTTATGTCGGACCGAGTGGCCGTTCCAACATTTTGCTCAAGGCCTTTGCAAATACCACGTTTCAATTTTTTTCCCTTTTTTGTAAGAAATATTTTGTTGATAAAAGATATTTAAATTTTCAAATAAAAAAATATCAATTTATTGTAATTAATTTTAATTTTTATAGTTGTATTTATCATGTGGTAGACTTAATAATAAATGGAAAGTATGTTATTTATGAATTATGATATTTTTCAAAGAAAGAAATAAAAAAATGAGTTATTTGGTGAAGTTTCCCTTAAATAAAAACGGGTATAAAGTGACGAAAAATAGATATCTAATTATTTTTAATTATATGGGTTTCTAAACAAAATAATAGAAAGGTATCTTTGTTATAAAAATAAAATAAAAAAGATTTATAATAAATAACTTATGTGAATATTAAATTTAAATTTATTATTTAAACAAATATTGAGAGAACGAGAAAGAAAAATTCTTAAATTGAACCAGTAAAATCATAATGTTCCTCGACAAATTTAAATGTCATTTCTCAAAATATGATATTTAACTATAAAGGTTAAGTTTATAAGTTTTGAAAACATAGATTAGTTTTTAAATTATAAAATATTAAAAACCTTTCCCTAAAATATATTTTCTACACGTGATAAAATAGAGAATAATACGGTTATATATTATTGATCTAATAATAACTTAGTTTATGATACTGAAACTATTATACTTCAATAATTTTGTGGTAAAAATTCCGATTTAGTTTCAAAATTAATAATGAATGTATTGTTTATCGTTTTTTCTATATCAATCACTTAACACTATTTTTTTCTTTTCTTAAACATTGATCGTTTAAAATTTAGCTGCACCGCTTTATATTTTGTCACTTAAATTACTTATGATCTATTTAATTTTTTTAAAAAATAATATATATAATGAAAACATACATTTGTTTTACAGCTAATGTAAACATACATATATAAAATTAGAAAATATACAATAATTTATTTTATTTTTTAACAAAATTTTCATGTAATAAATTGGTTAGAAACTGAACACATAAATATTATCCAGAAGCTAAAAGGGGAAACATGCCTTTTTTTACTTTACTTGATTTTTATTTGCTTATTGATTGTGTTAATGCCATTTGTACACTTCATGCAAATATTTATTTCCAAAAGGGCACAATTACATATTTTGTATAGGCCACATATATTTCTATTCTGGAATATATTAAAAAAAGAAAAGAAAAATTGGCTAAAAAAGATAAGATTATGAACGAAACCAGGTCATACATAATGAAAACACTTGAATTCAAATTAATGAGCTTTATAATTGTCAGTTAATACATTTAAAAAAAAAATCACTTGTTTCCATGTAATCCCACTGTACAGGAGAGTCCATTATATTAAGAAAACTCATGTCAGACAAATTACAAAAATACCCCCATAATCTAGCAGTACTATAAATACTGCCCAAGTATCATCTTCTTCATATCATCCTCTTCATATCATCTTCTTCATATCATCTTCTTCACTCACAAACTCACTCACTTATAGTCTTCAGATATGAGAACCCATATGAACCAGAGAGCTCCAACAATGGTGATTCCTTCGGCAATGCCGCTTTACCCAAGCTACCCTTTTGTAACATCATCATTTGGCGGCTCTGAACGCTACGAACGCTATGATAATCCATTCGCTTTCAGTATCAGCAGAGATTTGCTACTCAACCCTAACGACATTGTGATTGGAGAGATGATCGGTGAAGGAGGCAACTCTGTTGTCTATGAAGGCTTGTGTGTTTCCTATCTCTCTCAAATTTTGTGTCTCTTTATTTTATGAATTAAATACATTTAATTAATTAATGTTCTTTTTTTGTTAAATGATAATGTTTCGCTTTTATTTTTGCTTGTTTTTTGTTTTCTCTCTTTCAATTTGATTTAATTTTCAGTTTACAGTGTTGCTAAAGAATTTAGGGTTCAACTTTTCAGCAAATGAATTTAGGGCTCAACGAACTGCATTAACTATTACTCGTTCCGTTTTTTTTAAGTTTCGTTCTAAACTTGTTTTTTTTTTACAAATAATTGTCGTTTTCGGATTTAATGCAGATTTATGACAGATTTTTCAGTTTTAACCCTACTTTTAACCTTATTAATTGATCATATTAAATAAAATAGTGTATTAATTAAGAGGTAAACAGAAAATTAGTTATTTTTTTAATACGTGTGAAACAACCTAAAACGACAATTAAAAAAACGGAGGGAGTATTTTTGTTAGCTTTTCTCCAAACAAGATCTGGCGATTTCATTTTTTTTTTCTTGTTTCTTAATGTTCAAGCCACTTTGAAATTTTTATTGAAGCAATAAGTGAAGCTTTGGTCTAATATCATGAGGCAAACGATAAATGTAATCAATTAGATCTACTCAGGTTTGTGTGAATCTAGCTAATGTTACATAGAAACCATTAATTGAATCTTAATCAGTCGCATAAAAATGAAGTTTATTGATAATCACTATTTTTGATTAGCATTATATTTCAAACATTCAAATATCTTTTCATATGTTCGTCCTAATGATTTATAGGTACAAAAACCGAGTTCTTGTGGCGGTGAAGATAGTGCAGCCAAGTAGATTAGCTGCTGTAAGCATTCAGCACAAGGAAAGGTTTCAAAAAGAAGTTATGGTACTATCCAAGATCAAACATGACAATATTGTAAAGGTAAATTGAAAAACTAATAAAACTTTATTTTGCTGTTTTCAATAATATGTTTTAATGTAATGAATAAACATGTGTTTGGATGAATTGTCGACAGTTTGTTGGAGCTTGCATAGAGCCAAATATGATGATAGTCACCGAACTCCTTGTAGGCGGTACTCTTCAGAAGTTATTGTGGGCCACTCGTCCACACCCTCTTGGACTGAAGATGTCACTAAGCTTTGCTTTGGATATCTCTCGAGCCATGGAGGTTTTGCACTCAAATGGCATCATTCACCGCGATCTAAAGCCGAGTAAATAAACATGCTCCATTTTTCATATATTCTGTTTTGTATAGTAAAGAAACAAATTGAGATTTTGCTTTATGTGTCCAGAGAATGTGTTGGTAAACGGTGATCTAACACAAGTGAAGTTGGCTGATTTTGGAGTTGCGAGAGAAGAGGCTATGGATGGTATGACTGGTGAGGCTGGCACTTATAGATGGATGGCTCCTGAGGTGAATCTTTGAGCTCAATCTTGGACACAATGTTACATAGAAACATATATATAAAAATGAATGTCTTTATGTTTTGTATTCACAGGTATTTAGCCGTGAGTCACTTAAAAAAGGGGAGAAAAAGCATTATGATCACAAAGCTGATGTTTACAGCTTTGCTATAGTTTTCTGGGAGTTGCTTACTAATAAACAACCATTCAGTGGACTAAATAACATGATTGTGTCTTATTTTGTCAGCCAGGTAAAATTAATCAACTTGTTTTACCTGGTAAATCTCTTTAAAATGGAGGAGATTTTGAAAATGATGAATCTTTTTTTCTTACAGAACGAGAGGCCAAGCCTTAGTGATATTCCGGATGAAATTGTCCCCATTTTGGAATCTTGTTGGGCACAAGATCCGAACGCACGACCTGAGTTTAATGAGATTACTGTCTTATTGACAAACTTGCTAAGCAGTTTGTGCTCAGACGGTAGTTATGGTGCATCAACATCAAGCTACAAAGCTGATCTCGACACAATAGATCTAGAAGAGGGTACAGGGAGCAATCGGATTCAAGAGTGTCAATGTGAGGAGATGAAACCTAAGGAGAAGAAGAAGAAGAAGAAGAAGAAGAAAGTGATCAATTTCATACGTCCTTTCTTCAAGATGTTCAGGGCTTGTTTGTACAAGCCATGACCAACTGTTGTATTAGAAAAGAGAAGGGTTTTGAGCTTCACATTGTCTTTTTGTTAAAGAATTCTATCATTATAAAACCCATAGGAAGTTGATAGTTGAAACAAAAAGAGAAGACTGGAGATTTCATGAGTCTTTGTTATTTTTGGGTCTTGATTTTTTGTTGTTCTTGTTGTTTGAAAAAAAAAAAATAAACAATGCATTTTCATTCTTCTTTCATAAAAAGTTCAACTATATTTTATATAAGGTATCAATTTTTATTGTTATGGTAAATATATATCCATTGAATAAATATCAGGTAGGTTTGGATAAGTTTAACATTTTTTGTTCCAATGATAATCATCCTAAATTCGTTATTCGTAGAAAACAACTGATTTATGGTATGATTGATTAAAAATGTATTCTCTTAATTACTGTATCTTATTATATAAAGTTTCATGCGTCAAAGTTAGTAATTCACATGATCGTGACACGGGTCAAGTTAATCAATAAGATTTTGACACCTGTAAAGTTATTATATAAAGTTGCATGCGTCAAAGTTAGTAATTCACATAATGTCAAGTTAATCGATAAGATGTTGACACATGTAAAAAAAACATCAACCAATTAGATTTTAACATAATGTTAACATAAATCTATAAATTATATTTTTCAAAAAATTAACTTTTGTGTTTTCCAATTAGATTATGGAAATTGTATGAACAACCACTAATATTAAAAAAGAAAATAATTAAAAATCAAAAAAGTAAATAAGAAAATTAGATTAAAGTTTTTTTAAAAATAAAAAAAAATTAGATTAAAGGTTTCAAAAACAAAAAGGTAAATAAGTATCGCTTATGTTTTCCAACAAAAAGGTAAATAAGAAATTAACAAAAATAAAAATTAAATTTAAGGTTTTAAAAATAAAAAAAAATCAAATAAATATCTCTTATGCTTTACAATTATATTAAGAAAAATTTATAATCGATTAATTGATTTCTCATAAAAAGAAAGATGATATAGAATTTAAAAGAGAAAAATAGTCAAATATAATATAAAAAAGAAATCACAATTTTTAATTAACATGATATTGACATGTGCCAAACATCTCGATTCAGATTTTTACACGTGCAAAAAAATCAACCAATTAAATTTTAACATAATGTTAACATAAATCTATTTTTTTTTTTAATTTATCGATTACTAATACTAAAAATAAAAGAATTATGAATCAAAAAAAATAAATAAGAAAATTAAGAAAACAAAAATTTAATTTTTGTGAATATTTTAAATTTAATATTCAGGTAAAATACTAGTGTAATAACATTCTAGTGTAACTTCGTTTGTTTGATTGGTTGGTTGTAAATTTACATCTCCATTTAGATGACTTTAATAACAAAATGACCAAATACCCCTGTTTTCATATAATCATATTTGTAATTTTAATTTGATGTAAAATATATTTATTAATCAAATAATTTTGGTGGAAAAACACCGTTTTGTGGTTTTGACAGAAAACAATCCATGGTTTTGGTAAAAAACACGATTTTGCAGTTTTGGCAGAAATCATGATTTCACAGTTTTGGTGAAAAACGCAATTTTACGATTTTAACGGGAAACACGACTTTACGGTTTAACGGAAAACACAATTTTGTAATTTTGAGAAAAACGTGATTTTGGTTTGGTGGGAGGGGGAGGGCGCGATTTCGCGGTTTAGACAAAAACCATGATTTTTGGTTTTGGCGCTCACGAAGAAGGAGAAGGATACCGATAAAAGAAGAGAAGATTTTTTGGATCTAAGCAATAACCGTACAAAGACATACGTCCAGACTTCCATGATTTTTAGTTTTGGCGCTCACGAAGAAGGAGAAGGATACCGATAATCACCATTTTTCTCACGGGAGTCACAATCGTGGAAAGGCATAAGTAGAAGAGGATAAGAGAAGAAGAAGATGACGAGAGAAGAAGAAGTCATGGAAGAAAAAAACGAAAAAAGAAGAAAAGAAGAAAAGAAGAGACGAAGTCAGTTTTGCACAGACGCAGCAGTAGACACAGAGCTATCAGACAGATTTGTTACCACAGACGACGATAGACGGATTTGGCAGCGGTGTAGAACCGTACAACAGACGATGCACCCAGACTTACAGTGATTTTCTCCAGATTTTTTTATCGGTATCGTCCTCCTTCTTCGCGAGCTCTTTGGATTGGTTTTGCTCAAACACGATTTGTTTTTTTCCAACTCGTACTTAGTTTAGTAAGATCCAGAGAAGACGATGACATTGCGCATCTGCGAAAACAGATGATCATAATGAACTACATTATCGAATCATAACTAATCGGCAAATTGTTATTTTTAATCAATCAAAGACAAATTGGCGCTGCATCTGCATATAATGATTATCAACAATTGATCGATGAGATTCACTATGATTATCACAGTTGAAAACTAGATCAAAATCCTAAAATCATGCTAATCATCGGACCTAAAATCGTGCTAATCATCGTGGTTATCAAAAAATGATGGAAGATATACCTGGTATGATGATTTCAACTCGACTCAATAGATCTAGAAGAGGGTACAAGGAGCAATCAGATTCATGGGAATCATTGCCAGAAGATGAAATTTAAGAGGAAGAAGAAGATGAAAGTGATGATGAATTTGATATGTCTTTTCTTCAAGATGTTCAAGGCTTATTTGTACAAGCCATGGCCAATTGTTGTGTTAGGATATAGAAGCGTTTTGAGCTTCTCATTGTCTTTTTGTTAAAAACTTATATATCATTACAAAATCCATAGGAGGTTGGTAGTTGAAAAAAAAGACAAGTCTGGAGATTTGATTACCCTTTGTTTGTTATTTTTGTTTCTTTGGGTTTTGTTGTTTTTGTTGTTACTTAAAAAAAAATGCATTGTTATTCTTCTTTTCTTAAAATGATCAACTATATTTTTATATAAAAATACCGATTTTGATTAATATGGTAAATATATATCCATTGAATGAATAAGTAAGTTTCGATAAGTTTAACACTTTTAATTTGAATGATATCCATCGTAAATTCATTACTCGTAGAAAACAACAGATTTAGGGTATGATTGGTTAAGGATGTATACTATTCATTACTGTATAAATTATAGTTAAAATTTTCAAACTGTAGTTTCAAATTTCAACAGGTTATATATTATTGAATGTATTAATGTATTGTGTAAACTAAAAATAATTTACAATACATAGATACTAAAATCGCATGTGAGATACATAAATCTATGTGGACCTTAGTTATTTATTTGATCAAGCTCTTATTGTTGTCTTTTATGTCAATCGCGTTATTTTTGTTTGTTTGTCAATCGATAACATACATTGGTACAAATCATTAAAGTATATGTAACTAGGGGAAGGTCCGCGCGTTACGCGGATTTGTAATTTAAATATTTTAATTTTATAATTTATTTTATAATAGTTGTTAGTAAAAATTTGTGGATAAATATTAATTTCTAATTTGTGAATATAATGTAGTTTTATAATTTTGTATTGAAAGATTGGTGAAATAATAATATCTATAGTGAATGAGTATTTTTTTAATTCATTGTAAGCATATAAAATATCAAATTATTATTTTTCGACAACAATTAAGGACATGTTGTTTTGTAGTATAACCAATCTGAAATATATTTGTGATGAAATTTGTGAAATATATTTGTGATGAAATATATTTGTGATGAAATTTGTGACTGCAAAATAAAATGTTAAGATATTTTTTGGCAGTTGTAAATTATCAAGACATATATCACAATTATCATATTCTTCTTGGGTAGCTTGGATTTGTGTTCTCTCTAATCCCCAATTACAAAATCAGCATATAGTTTTTTTGATGCATTTTGGTTGAAATCTTCAATTTCAAAAGAGACTTCGAGGCATTGTGTGTTATGTGGTCGTCGTGATAGTATATATGTCTGAATAAAGTTTATTAAAATTTTGGTTAATGTACTTGATGTTGTGTCATCCATACCATGATAAGTGAGATAGAAGTTAATCATATTTTTGAAGGTACAATTATTTGCTTGTAGTATTTGATCGGTGCTAAAGGGACTGTATAGTTGATGTTCTATTTTTGACGGAGTGGACGTGTGATTTTGAGGCGGAGTTTGTTTCCGGTTGATTGGATGAAATAAATTATATGATAGTATAATGCATATAATATATATTTTATTAGAATTTTGTGTGGTATATATGAAGTACACATATAATTTTTTATGTGTTTATGTTTTTTTCTGTAATTTTAGGTGACACATCAGACATGCCATGTGGCAGCATTTCAAAACTTACTCTAAATTTTTTTTTACTATATTTGAATAGATAGATGATCAGTGTTCTTTTATAGTTATATATCATGAAACATGTATTTTTATCACCATAAATAAATATGAATCATGTGTAAAATACATTATGTATACTAAACGCATAAATATCTTGAAACATTAAAGAACGGCAAAAGTGACCAATAAATATATATCACTTTCGGGTACTAATTGATCTTCTTTAATTGTCTGAAGTGTTAAGGTGGAAGATCGAAAACAATCTTATATCGCATTAAGTTTAATTTCTTGGTTGCATGATCTTTTTTATCTTAAACAATCCTTTAACTCTAAGTAAAAAAAGTTTTGTTTTGCCTCGTTTGCTCTATTTCGTGGTGTATATTTTAGACTATGGTTCTTTTTAGAGAGGTTTGCATAATTAACCATGTGGACCAAGTTAATATGCAGAAATATCATTTGCCAAAAAGTGTTTAAGTAAATAACTTTTTGTAATTGTTATACTTTTCTAAAGCATAAAGCTATTCTCTAACAATGTTTATGTAGGTGAGGTGATATAACGATAAATATTGTTTCTAGAGAAGTTAAAGTAACAAGTAGTAACTTACTAAGACTAACATTTACAAATATTATTATTTTAGACTAGTTTTCAATATAAAACATCATTGTTATTTTTAAATATGTTTGATTTCAAGACTAGGTTTATGATGAATAACAACGTTTAGGGTTTATGATATTGGGGTTTTGTTTAATTGCACGATTTAAAGTATTGATATGGGAAAACATTAAAATTCAAACAAGAAAGATGAATAATAGTTACACAAGATTAAGAAATTTAAGTTTCAATAAACAGCTAATTTTTTTGGAAATAAGTAATATATTAGACGAATGCATACAAAATTACATAACCGATCAACTATTTGATAAGGTTCACAATCATATTAGGTAAGGTTATTAACTTATTGATCATTATCAGAAAATAACATTTATCATAATAACTACTATATGAGAAATACAGAATAAGATAAATAACGAATCTAATGAGCTTAAACTATTCAGTAGACACAAGAACAGATAGTTAACAGCGACGCTAACATCCTAAAGCTACATTTGGATCAGGGGAGATTTCAGGGAAGACATTGGTAGAAGAACATCATAAGTACAGTAAGTTAGTCACATCTTTCCAACAACCTTTTCTTTGCAGACTTGCTTCTATAACACCAAACCTCAAACGCTTCAGTCAAATACCTCTCCTTGGTCGCTCCAAGGCAATTTCTTGGGTCAAAAAGCTCATAGGAGCAGGGCTCTCATCAACATTACAGGCTTGCTCGGCCTTTTGGAACCACTCATAGAAGTGTTGCTCTGTCATTGTTTCATCCATGTTTGCATTTGGCCTTCTCTGGTTTCCTCGTATGCATTCTCAAGTTTCTTAAAAGCTTCAGCTGCTCTCACATTAAACCATTCAAAATGCTTATAAACTCGATAGACGTATTTGTTGCTCATAAGTACGTACGTATCCAGCAAGTAACACAGATGTCTACATCGAAGCTTAAGCCTTTATATAGACATCTACTGAAGAAGAGTTTGACCTGGTGAATCACTTGGGGGACTAATATCGAGGAAGCTTTGTCCTTTATATAAACATAAACTGAAGACACATCTAAATCATATATCACCAAGCTGTGTGGCTTGATCAACTAAAGTCAAGCTTGCTTGGAAGACTTTCTACACAATCCCTTGTTCAATTCTCCTGTTTAAACAGACCTTCACCAGAAAACTTTTGACTCTTATCAACAAAACATGTCATACACCTGAGACACTTCTTTTCAGCCGCTTGTACATCAACTCTAAACCCCTTTATGTCAATTTCCCCAATATGAAGACTCCACCATACTTGGTACTTGCATCATCATATCAATCTTCAGACTAAGTCAGAAGAACCTCTCCTTTACCCATCAGCCTCACTTTAAACGTGTCCTTCATACCTGAAACTTTCACCTAACTTCCTGCAGAGTGTCTTCTTTGGACGAATCCAGTTTTAAACCCTTAATAATTGTTTCTATAATTTTAACCCCTAATTTTGGACATTCCCCAGTGACAATATTCATTGCATAATAGTAATGAAAGTAACAGATATAGTAGATATATGCCATCAAAAACTTGGGTGATACAGTTGAAGTTAAACAGGACCCTTTATTACATGATATGCGATTCATAAAAAAGACATGATTTTTGGAATTGAAACTACAAATGCAAAACATCAAAGACACAGAACTCAGATTTTACCATTAATCCAAACCGAAGCTGAACCGTTTGAGTTCGATCAATCTCTAATTGATCAAGGTCAAACAAGACCCTTCATTACATCGGTAAGAAAGACATATCTCTTTAACAAAATTAACAAACAGAACTGATATGGGTCAAATTTACCCTAGAGCTACTCTCTCAAATTAAGAGATCAGTTGTAGTACTTAGGGATCGAATCCACAGAGAAGGGATAGTCACACAGCAGTTTTCTAATTTCGAATTAAGCTAAGAAATAATATGGAATTAAAAGACAGAAAGCAATTAAAAGCGATGTAAACTTCAGGAGACAAAACGCTAGGTTTAGGGAGATTCTCAGGTGATCCAAATTCTAGGTCTAGGCAAATGTTAGGAATTATTAAGCACTGTTCTTGAACTTGAAACACTAATGTAAAATCAACCAACTCTCGCTGCGAAGATTATCTATGCCTAAATTCCAGAAAACCAAATCTCTTTGCGAATTCAAACAATTCAGACAAGCATTAATATCAGGTTCAATTGTTCACAAAATCCTAAACCAAATCTCTTTGCGAATAGGTATTTTGCTCATCTAACATTAGTTCAGGCAATCAATAACACTCTCGTGTCTACCAATTAACGTAAGATCAGATTCTAGGTCATGAAGCTAAAATCAGCATTAAACACAAATCCAGATGAAGAACTCTAATGATTGTATCCTAACAATTTAATTCGACCTAACAATTCATCAATCACCTTTGAAAAACCCTAAACCTAACTAGCAAACTACTCAGACATGATCAATGAAACATAAATCATAATTTGAATATAAATCATAAAATAAATCAAATAGAAGAAAATAAAGGAGTTCCAAATCAGCTCTAAAGGAGTCTGATTTTTTCTCTCCAAAAACCCTAAACTTCTACGATTCTTAAAATATGAGATTGTGCCTAAACAATGGCTGAAAACTATATTTACAGGCCTAGGTTCGCATCTTCAATTCCTCGAAAGATTAGGAAAAGTCTTGGAGATTTCCTTTTCTTCAAAAACAGGAAACTTCATGCTTCTGGAAATTGGAAATCCTGGTGTCGATCGACACCACACTCATCGTGTTTCTTCAATCCGACTTCATTCCACTAAGCTCCAAAATGTATCCAAATCTCCAATTTATCTCCAATTGTACCTGAACCTGTAAAGACTCTATATAGACTCGAAAATAGCCAAAAGACTCTATAAAAACACTTATATCATGGTCTAAAAATGGGTAAAAACCATATTATATCAACTCCTCCAGACTTAGCCTTTGCTTGCCCTCAAGCAAAACAGAAACTAAATATAGAGTCGAAGTTTGAAAAACCAAAACTTTCGAGCACCTCTTCAGAACGCCACATTGATTAACACTTCTTGAATCCACATGCTATAGAGCCAACCTTAGGAAATGTTCAGTGTACTTACCACAAGCTTAGCAATCTCCCAGTTTGAATTCAGATCCTTTCCTTGATAAAATTTCGAACTCTAACAGTGGTATTGCCACAGAACTTTTAGAGATTCTTTACCCTTCCTTAGTGCCTGAACAAGACATTCTCATACAGCTTCCCTATTTTCTCTTCCCTTAGTCAACTTCTGCCCATTTTCAGGGTGTTCTAAGATCTTTTCATTGACTCTTCTTTTTCTTATGAAATCTCTGGAAATAGTGCTACTCTCTACTTGTGTTCCTTGTGAGGAGATATGTTCAAGAGCATCACTAATATTGTTCCTTGTGAGGAGACAGACTCATGACAAAGGCATTATTCCCAGACTTAAACTCTTTTTCTTTCTTTTCTAAAGGGAAGATCAAGGAGAGACTGCAATTGCCTATCTGTTCTGACTGAAAGAGGAATCAAGTTCTGCGCATACCTAGTTCTTATAAGGGGACCTGAACTCGCCCTGTTAGACTGATTCCACTTGCAGCTTTCTACTTAATAAGACCTGCAGCCAACTACTATAGCAATGGTTCTTTCAAGTGTCAACATTCTGTGGTTAGTTCCTAGAAAAACTGAAAGTTCCAACTGATTTTGACTCAATAAAACAAATTTTTGAAAACTTTTTTTTTTGACTCTCAAAACAAAACACAAAGTCAGTACTCACCTCCCCCAGACTTAAACAACATTGTCCCCAGTGTTATCAAGCCCGAAGTTGGCTTAAAAGAAAGATTAGAAACAACTGAAAAGATCAGATAGAAGACTTACCTTCGTCTGCGCGTGGTGTCGATCGACACTCGGTGGTGTCGATCGACACTGGCCTGAGTCGAGTCCAATGTCGCCTTTTTCAACTGACTGAAACTAGGACTGAATTAAAACTAAAACAAAATAAAAAGAAAAACGTAACTAACAGTGGGTTGCCTCCCACTCAGCGCTCGTTTTCAGTCATTAGCTTGACTGTGTCGGTGTTCAGACGTCTGGTGGATCAGAGGGTGGCATCGAATGCTTCACAGACGAATGTCTTCTCATCCATGGCGGTGTATAGGCATTAGGTGCATGAGAGCGACCAAAGAAATGAGGAACATCAGCAGGGTGGGTCTTGAGTTCGGGTGGGACACTTCGTTTTCCTGCAGCATAATCAAAAGAAATACCAAGCCCTCTACGAGAATCTCGTGGCTTGGATAAGTGCGCAGCATTCTTTGAACCTTTAAAGTTTTTATTGACAAGATCAGGAGGTTTGGAATTCATTCCAGGGAATGCGTACCTTTGCTTCCTTCGAGGTTTATGGCATGTAGGATGTGGAAGCATCTGTTTGACCACTTGTGATGGAATTGCAGCATTGGAAGTGACTTCTGGTGTGATCCGTGAAGGGTGTCGATCGACACAGGTGGTGTCGATCGACACCAAGCTTGCAGCTCGAGTCTTTGCATTTTTTCTCCAATTCAGCTCTGCAATCCTTGCTTCCATGACAAAAACGTCGTCCTCCATCAACTTAGCACTGATTAGACTTTCACTTTCGCTCAATGTCCTGAAGGTATGATTGTTTCCACTCCAATCTTCAAGCTCCACAACTTCTTTAGAATTCCCATCCAATGTTTCTTGAACATCCTCCTTGCTCACTTGCTCCTTAGAATCCAGCTCTTCTCCAGTGATCACAGCAATACATGAGATGGGCGTGGAAGTTCCAGTAGTAGGAATAGCTTTGTAGAACACTTCTTTGTCAACATTAGAGAAAGACATTCTCTTATTGGGCATGTCTACGACAGCTCCTACTGTGGCCATGAATGGTCTTCCAAGGATGAATGGTATGAAAGACGCTTTACTTACTTCCACAACCTGAAAATCAGTTGGAACCAGGCAATTTCCAACCTTGACAAGTAGGTTTGGAATTGTACCAAATGAGACTGCGGTAGAAGAATTGGCAAATTCAAGAGTCATGCTTGAAGGGCAAATGTCAGCAATCCCCAGCTTCTCTGCAATGTCTTTTGTCATGAGATTCACGCTAGCTCCTGAATCGCAGAAGGATTGTTTAAATTCAACTCCACCAATGGAGCATGGAATCATAAACATCAAAGGATCTTCAACCTTAAGCAGTTGCTTCATTGGATGTGGTGTTTCCCTTGCCTTGTGAAAGAGTTCTTCCATCTCTTCAAAACTTTATCTGTTATTCTGGAAGAAGGCACATAAGGGATACCTATCATAAGCTTCATCAAAGGAGAGCTCCTTGGGAATCATCTCCACCCTCTTGTTGAAAGCAGCTAGTTTCTCTGCACTAATGGGCGGCCTTAGATGTTTGGGTAGAGGAGGATTTGGAATCTTAGGCATGTACACTCTTTCCTCTGCGGTTGTGGACGCTTCTCGTGATGTCTGGGAAGGGTGTCGATCGATACCAATTTGGTATCGCTCGACACTAGCGTTTTGTATCGATTGACTCGTGCTGGTCGAGCTTGAAAAATCATGTATCTTTACTGGTGTCGATCGACACTCAGTGGTGTCGATCGACGCTTGATCTGCAGCTCGAGTTTCTCCTTCTTCAACTTCAAACTCCACGAAGTCTTCCACATTTAGACCTCTTTTCAGCACTGGTTGAAGGTTCTCTCTATTCTGAAATGTGACGGCGTTCACATGATGCCTCGGATTTGTATCCGTCTTTCCAAGAAGAAATCCCTCTTATCTCTTCAAAGCTCCAGCAGTTTGAGCAACTTGAACATCCAATTGCCTGACATGAGTACCTAGAGACTCAATTTTCCCATTCAGATCCGTATACAAGGCATCAATCTTCCCATTGAAGTCCACGTTCATCTTCTGTTGACCTTCCAGAATTTGCTCTAGCATAGACTCCATCTTATTGTCTTGTGCAGGAGACTTTTGGTAAGAGGAAGAACCATAAGTTCTGTTGAAGCTGTTGCTCTGAAAAGGCTTCTGGTAGGAAGAACCATAGCCTTGCTGATTTTTGAACTTCTGTCTTTGAAAACCAGCACCATTGATGTAGTTGACCTCTTCTTGCTCTCGCTCAAAGGTCTCTACTTCATTAGCAAAATGGACTTGCTTCTTTCCCATCAAGATGTCCAGCTTCTTGTTGACTTCAGCAATTTGGTTTCCTCCAGCTACTCTTGCGTTTTGTCTTCTCTCGAAGTCTGCGTTCTTGGTGCTGTTACTAGAGGCCAAATTTTCTATAAGTTCTATCGCACCTTCTGGGAATCTTGTGTTGAAGTTGCCATTGCTCGCATCGTCTAAGGCCATCTGGTATCTCCAATTTATTTCTCGGTATAATTTTTTGATAAGTTGTGGCTCGCTGAATCCTTGTTGTGGGCATTCTCTCTGGTAAGATCTGAACCTCACCCAAGAAGCCTTTAATGCTTCAGTGGGTCCTTGAGAGAATGTAGTGATCTTCATCCTCAGCTCCTCGGATCTCGCGTCATCAAAGAAATTGCACAGGAATACATTCTTTGTATCTTCCCATGTAGTCAAGGATCCTGGTGGCAACTGCTTCAGCCAGTATGATGCATCTCCAACAAGCGAGTAAGGGAAAAGTTTGCAGAAGAGATAATCATATGTAACTCCATTGGCCTTAATGCTTGAAGCCAAGTCTTCGAATCTCTCGATATGATCCATAGGGTGCTCGTTGGGAAGACCATGGAAAGGATTCTGAGCTACGAGCTGGAAGTAGGCAGACTTCAGTTCGAAGTCATTCCTTTGGAATGCAGGAGGACGGATCGCAGCTCTATTTGCATAGAACTGATCTGGGCGGTTGTACTCGCCTAATGTTCTCATACGTCTAACTTCTGCAGGGGCGTCTTGTATCGCTGGTTCGATGATGACGGCGCCAGCCTCACCAATTCTCTGACCTTGGGCGTTCCTTCTATTGCCTTGTATGTCAACAAGGTCGCCTGCCTCGTTACGCATTAGGATCAGTGGTTCTGCCATCTCGATCTGCGTCTGGTGTCGATCAATACAAGCGGTGTCGGTCGACACTAAGGTGGGGTGTCGATCGATGCTCTCTGTGTCGATCGACGCTCGAGCAGATGCTCGGTTTGTGCGTTCGAGATGACCGAGCTCCTGATTCAATGGGACTAGTTCCTCTTCCTTGTTGCTTCTGGTACGGGGCATGCACCTGAAACCAAATATGAGAAACTAAATCAGTAACAAAAACAAAATAAAAACCTAGACAAAATCCTAATACTAGAAATTTGTAGGTAACTAATCTCCCTCCCCGGCAACGGCGCCAAAATTTGATATGGGTCAAATTTACCCTAGAGCTACTCTCTCAAATTAAGAGATCAGTTGTAGTACTTAGGGATCGAATCCACAGAAAAGGGATAGTCACACAACAGTTTTCTAATTTCGAATTAAGCTAAGAAATAATATGGAATTAAAAGACAGAAAGCAATTAAAAGCGATGTAAACTTCAGGAGACAAAACGCTAGGTTTAGGGAGATTCTCAGGTGATCCAAATTCTAGGTCTAGTCGAATTTTAGGAATTATTAAGCACTGTTCTTGAACTTGAAACACTAATGTAAAATCGACCAACTCTGGCTGCGAAGATTATCTATGCCTAAATTCCAGAAAACCAAATCTCTTTGCGAATTCAAACAATTCAGACAAGCATTAATATCAGGTTCAATTGTTCACAAAATCCTAAACCAAATCTCTTTGCGAATATGTATTTTGCTCATCTAACACTAGTTCAGGCAATCAATAATACTCTCGTTTCTATTAATTAACCTAAGATCATATTCTAGGTCATGAAGCTAAAATCAGCATTAAACACAAATCCAGATGAAGAACTCTAATGATTTTATCCTAACAATTTAATTCGACCTAACAATTTATCAATCACCTTTGAAAAACCCTAAACCTAACTAGCAAACTACTCAGACATGATCAATGAAACAGAAATCATAATTTGAATAGAAATCATAAAATAAATCAAATAGAAGAAAATAAAGGAGTTCCAAATCAGCTCTAAAGGAGTCTGATTTTTCTCTCCAAAAACCCTAAACTTCTATGATTCTTAAAATATGAGATTGTGCCTAAACAATGGCTGAAAAACTATATTTATAGGCCTAGGTTCGCATCTTCAATTCCTTGAAAGATTAGGAAAAGTCTTGGAGATTTCCTTTTCTTCAAAAACTGAAAACTTCATGCTTCTGGAAATTGAAAATCCTGGTGTCGATCGACACCACACTCATCGTGTTTCTTCAATCCGACTTCATTCCACTAAGCTCCAAAATGTATCCAAATCTCCAATTTATCTCCAATTGTACCTGAACCTGTAAAGACTCTATATAGACTCGAAAATAGCCAAAAGACTCTATAAAAACACTTATATCATGGTCTAAAAATGGGTAAAAACCATGATATATCAAGAACCAATCCCTAGACATAATAGTCTCGTGAGTTATACATGATGATCAGAGAAGTTACTAATAATAACAAATAATAATAAACCTCTGTTATCTTCTTCAAAGCTACCGTACTCTCATCCTGATTACTCTCCAGAAGCCAATTCTCGAATGCTGAAGTATCAAAAGCTATGTCTTCAAAACCTTGAGAATCGGAGATGGGACTTGGAATCGTGGAGAAATCATCAGCATCTTGAGAATTCATCAAAAGAGTTCCCGTAGTCTCCTCCTCGTTACTCTCCAAGAGCCAATCATCGAGTGCTTTAGTATCAAAGGCCGTCTCGAAATCTATTAACTCATCAATATCCATCTCTTGATCCAAGCTTCTTGCCTTGTCCATGTTGTTGTTGTTGTTCTCCTCTGAATCACAGAAGCTTTCACAAATCGCAAGTATCTCACTCTGCTCTTCAGTGACGATCTCGTTGTAATTCGAAGGTGAATCATCATCATGGAATGCAACGATATCATCAGCCATGCGACAAATTGGAGAATCGGATTGAAGAATTAGGGTTTGATCAGGCTCGCTCTTCTCGTTACAGAACAATGATTCTCCCTTACCAACTCGGAGTTGATAGCCTCCGTCAATTCCTCGGGATTCTCCAATCCGGCGAGAGCATCGTCATCCCACCACATCCCTAAACCCAAATGCTTCCGAGCCAAGCATATCCCAAGGTCCTCCTCCCTCGTCTCTTCCCGAACAGGAAGAGGACGTTGTCCCGACAGAAAAGCAGAGACGACGGCGTCGACGGAAGAGTGGCCGAAGGAGTAGAAGGAGGCGTTGGAATTTGAAGAAACAGGAGTCGCTAAAAGGGCAATCTGTCCGCCGGAGAGAAGACAGAGCTCCGACGCTTTGTTGTGAAGTCCGTAGCTCCGTTTGGTGAAAGCGACTGCGAGTGATTCTTTCTTCCCGATCTTCTTCATCGGAATCTTCCTCTTAGTGCCGCCGCGGGTTTTCACCATCCTCTCGTTTTCTTCTTAATTTTAACAACAGAGAGAACAAAAAATTACGAAATAAGTTTTTGGTGTGAGAGCAATAATTTTTTGTTTTGCGTGTGAGGTAGACAAATGATGATGGATTCTCTTGTATATTATATTAAAAAATTTATTGATAAAATTATTGAAATTTTAAAATATTATGTAATATATGTATAAATTCACTAATAATTTTTTTTTAATTTTAAATAAGCTGTATAGTTGTACTTGTACATTTCTATTTTGGATATTTTTTTATTAGGATTTTTTTTGTTAAAATCATACAAAATATATTTTTTTATTTTATTAAAATATTTGCGGGTTACCCGCGGGTATTTTGAAATTGGGGCGGGTGCGGGTCAAAAAAAATTTATTTTAATTTTTTGCGGAACGGATCGATGCGGGTAAATAAAATTTAAAACCCGTTGCGAGGCGGTTCGGGCGGGGCGGATCCGACCCGCAACCCAGACCTAGGTATATATATAGAGACTATGTGATCTACAAAAAAGGAAACCGAATTTCACGTTGTAACATTAAACCAATATCGGTTTAATTAAACCGGATTATAGCCGAGTCAAAAATCCCGCGTTAAATTAAAACGTTAGTAAGGCCGAGTTTCTTCTATAGACCGATAACTTCAGTTTATTCGATTTACGTAACTGCTAAACCATGAATCAAATTTGCATTGCACACGGCTGTATTCAGGAACTGTGAAATCTATTACACACAAACATCAATTTAACCACAATATGGTCCACATCTAAATCTGCACACAGAAGATTCATGCGCTCTGCTGCTTCCCCTTTTTCTTCTTCTTGCTGCTAGCTACTACTAGTGCATTCTGAAGTTTCTTAAAAGCTTCAGCATCGCCTATTAAACCATTCACAATGCTTATATAAACTCAATATACGTTTTTGTTGCTCATGAGTATCCATCAATTAACACAAGCACAGACATTTACTTCAAAGTGAACAGTGAACAGCATTACCTTTTTCCTATATTCTCGCTTGAGATAAGCCATGTCAACATTCCCATACCAATGTAAGCCCAAAGCTTAGTAGTGGCCAGCACCAATTCAGCAACCGAGCAGCTTTCATCTTCAGATGTTAACTCAGAGTCTGGGCCACTGTCTCCCGGAAAGCTAGCCAGGGCCGTTTTCAAAAGACGAACCATTTAAGAGCACCATCAGCCTGTTTAATTTGTTCTTGAAGAACTATTTAAGAGCATCGGTTAAAAGCCAAAACAAGACCTAGCCCTCCGACATAACCCCATGCACTATAGACTGAATAAACTGTGATGATAAACAGTGCAATGCTCTCGTTGCCCACCAAGTTTATTGTGAAACTTTTATTGTCTGTTTATCGTCTGTGATGATAAACAGTACAATGCGCTCGTGCTTCAGCATCAATGCTAGGCCTTTAGATCAGAAAACATTGCACACTGTATCAGAAAAATATGCTGCTGCAAGAGTATGGATGTTGCTACAAGATTGAGATAGGAAGGACTTTACCTCCGAAGAAGAGGAAGAGCAGTGTTGTTCAAAAGCTACCATAGAGCCATAGAAAAAACAAACCAGAAATGGCAAGGGTGATAGACCCAACAACAAATCCAATGAACAACGCCTCCAGAACAGTTGCAGCCTGTAATTTTTATCGAATATTGACATATGCATAAAAATTAAATATACAAGCAAACATATAAACAATAACAATAGCTTTCACTTGCACAGTAAACAATAACAATAGCTTTCAATTGCATAATGGAAAGAAAGAAAAACTTACCCTTTCTGATATAGCATGGGTTTGTCATACACTCCTTCACAAGGGTCAAGATGGATCCATCTGCACAAAGAAAAAACACGGCACAAATTACTCGGTTTGCTCCAAAAGCAAGATCAGAGGTAAATGGGTTTCCAAACCCCTGGCATATGGTTTTGTTACCACAACAGTCCCAAGAAGGCTCATTGACCCATCTGCATCATCACCCAGGCAACAACAGAGAAAGAGGTTCTTTGAAACTACTCTACCAATATATTATATACTCTTACAAATAAATATGCTGCATAGAGACTGTCTCTTATACACATCTAGATGTGTATAAGAGACAGATCTCACTCTGCTCTTCAGTGACGATCTCGTTGTAATTCGAAGGTGAATCATCATCATGGAATGCAACGATATCATCAGCCATGCGACAAATTGGNTGCACAAAGAAAAAACACGGCACAAATTACTCGGTTTGCTCCAAAAGCAAGATCAGAGGTAAATGGGTTTCCAAACCCCTGGCATATGGTTTTGTTACCACAACAGTCCCAAGAAGGTTCATTGACCCATCTGCATTATCACCCAGGCAACAACAGAGAAAGAGGTTCTTTGAAACTACTCTACCAATATTCTTACAAATAAATATGCTGCATAGAGAGAACAAATAACAGTACTTGGGGACTTAACGTCGAGGAAGCTTAAGCATTATTTGTCTTCTCCGTCAAGCTCAGGCGCAAACCTCAGTGTCTTCTCCATCTAAACCTCAGCTCAGACCAATGCAGCAACTTCGTGCATATTCCCATTATGAGAATAAAGGCTTGGCTAATCCATATCAGTCCTCGACATCTCAGCTGATTCTGTCTCTGTTTCACTTCCCACAACTTCAGTAAACAACAAAGGCCGATTCCATATAGCACAAGTAAACATTAACAAAAGCCTAATGGGGATTGTTCAAAGAAAATCATGGAAAGAAAGAAAAAATTAACCTTTCTGATATAGCACTGGGTTTGTCATGATACACTCCTTTACAAGAATCAAAATGGATCCATCTGCACAAATAGAAAAACACGGCACAAATTAATCGGTTTGCTCCATAAGCAAGCTATGAGGTAAGGTGGGTTTCCCACCCCGTGGCCTATGGTTTTGTTACCACAAGAGTCACAATAAGGTTCATTGACCCAGGCAACAACATAGATAGAAAGAGGTTATTTGAAACTGCTGTGCCAATATATTATATACTCTTACAAACATGTATGCTGCATAGAGGGAACAAATAACATCGAGGAAGCTTAAGCATTTATATAGACATGTACTGAAGAAGAGTTTGACCAAGGATGTTTACAATTCTTGGAAATTGTTCTAACTTTTGCTTGTTCCTACGTTTCAACATAGTCAGAATTACAAAGCTTTATTAGTACTTAAATCCAACACACAAAAACCTAGAAAATATTTTTGTCAGCTAAAGTATATATTTATCTTATTGCAAAGGATGGAGAAACAACAAGGAGGGCGATAAAGAGACTGAGAATTAGTTTTGACCGAAGAAACACGTTATCGAGGTTCTGATTCCTATAGATATCAGAAAGAAAAAAAGTCTACAAGGTCTGCGCAATTATGTAAACTCTTTATCAATTTCTAAGCGAATGTCGAGTCAAAGGAGATGAATGTTAAAATAGGGAGACGGAGGTTGAGAATCACAAATCAAAAGGAAGGCCCGAGTTTCCGGGCAGTTACACGGTGGCGAGGAACGGAACTAGGGATGTTCATAAGAACAATATACTGATCATCTGTGAGAACGAAAAGCCTTCTGGTCCATAGAAATTCTCCGAAATGCAGAAAAAGAAGAATCAATTTTTGAAACTGAGGAGAAAATTTTGATCGGAAATGATGACACTGGTGGTGTGAGTGGTGAAGAAGATCGGAAACGAGAGTGGTAGCGTCAGGGACAAACGCTTATTGGGCTTGGGCCTCCCAATTGTAAAATGGGCTTTTACATAGGCATAATCTTCAAGCTCGTCGTCTGATTCTCAACTTCAATAGAAACGAACTTATTTTCCCTTGAGAGACGGCGACGGCGACCACTGACGAGCCTTCTCTATGGTTGGACTCAGCCGCTGAGGTCTCCTCCTACTCTCAAAAACTTCACAGAAACTTCAACTCCCAAAAACCCATATCCGTCAAAATCCCTCATGCCTTCTCCGAGTCGACATCTAGAGACTGAGACGCCGCGGCCTGCTCGCTATTCTGCGCCGTCGCTGTTAACTTAACCACTCGGAATGCTACGAATCAACGGTTTCCATGGATGACATAGCTCCAAAGGTACGAATTTCGAACCATGTATTGCTCCAAGTGAAATGCTTTTGTTTGATTAGTTTTGTTATTTTCAAATTTTGTGTGATTTCTTCAGCCGTGTGGCGTTACTTGCTTGTGGGGATTCACTGTGTTTAGCATCCAGACTCTGCATACAGCTGACCCTTTTCATTACCTGCTCTAGTTCCGGTAAAGCTGCATTTTACCAAAACGAAACTAGCAATATGTGACTTTGTTTTTGGCTATCTCAATAGAGTTTATGAGTGGTTCCAAGAACGTCTTGAGATTTAGGCAATTTCCAGATGATATAACTAGTAAATAAATATGTTCTTCCGAATGTCAACTTACTTTATTGACTCTCTGGGCGATCAAATAATATAGAAAATGAAGCTGATCTTCTCTTTAATAGTCAGCTTGTTTTAGTACTTCTTTACATCAGTCACCTTTATTCCTGGTCCATTGTTGTGTGCGATGCTCATACTCATATAGCTTTAGGATGTTAGCGTCGCTGTTAACTATCTGTTCTTGTGTCTACTAAATTGTGTTAAAGCTTATCTTCCTTTCCTTGCAGCTTGCAATGATCATTACGTCAACCTCTCCATCTCTCTCGGTGCTGACCCTATTGATTACTTCGATGATGGCCTCAAACGTTGCTCCTTGGATACTCACAGTCGCAGCCAGCACGCTTGATCGTGAAATTCCAATCCTTTGTACATCTTGCAGAAGGAGAACCCTTCAAGGGAGAAAGAATGCCAAAAGCAATGCCAGAAGGGAAAATGTACAGCGCATTCTAATGCTGAAAATGAACATCATCCTGTAAGACAGAACCAAATGTTGTAGTTTGCCTTTTTCTAACCGTCCTTTTTTGTACAAATTGCATTTGTTAGTAAAGCTGGAACCTTTTCTTATGTATGTTCAAAGGTGTTATTCTAATGTGTGAATTCATGTATGTTATCCCAAGCAATTCATATGAAATGGTTACAACTTACAAATCCATTTTTTGTTAAATTTTCTAACAAGATGTTTGAATACTCAGAAAAGGAGCCTCTTGCAGATGACAAACAATATGGTGAGCGCCAAAGAAAGAAATCAAAAGATGTTAAGAAATCGAAATGGTGGAACCAAGTTTACTAGAGAGATAGAAAGAACTTGTTGTTGGGATTATAAGTAAGCAAAGATGTAACAAATTGTTCAAAGAAGATAAACTATATCAACAGTTAACTGTCGTAATATACAGATTGGGACCTCAGATACATGATGTAATGTATGACCAAAATACTAAAAAAGTAAACAGAGATGATGAAAATTCAGAAAGTCACTGAACAGAGACTATGTTGGAATGCGAGAGTTTCATAGGCTTAATCTTCAACCTCAAGACTTTATTCAGAACTTTCTTAAACTGTGGTGGCTTTGATGGAAAAATCTTCAGTTTCAGAGGCTTCTTCTTCTCTGAAACATCTGTCGATTTCTTCAAAGCTCGTCTGATTCTCAACTTCAACCTAAACAGAAACGGGTTTCTTCTCTCTTCGGAGACGGCGACGATAATCTTCTCCTCTTCTCGAGGCAAGAACCGATGAGACAACAACTCACACGCACTTCCTCTCTCCTCATATTTCCTTGAGAAACAGGTTTCAATAAACTCCCTTGCGTCGCAGGGCACACTCTCTGGAATCTCCGGAGCTTCACCACCAATGAGACGAGTGGCGAGATCATTGATTTCAACACCTTTCCATGGAAACTCGCCAGTGTACATCTCCAACACCAAGCATCCCAACGACCACAGATCTAGGGTTTTATCGGCGACGCCGTCAAGGAGAGACTCCGGCGGCATGTAAACCGGCGTCCCCACAAACGGGAAATCGAGTTCCCAGTAAGAAGGAACTTCTCCGACTTCCAAAGTGTTTCCGAAATCAGAAATCTTGAGTCCGTAAGAACCATCTCTCAACGGGAACACGAGGAGATTGTCGGATTTGAGATCGCAGTGGACATATTCGTGGTCGTGAATCGTGACCAAACCTTCGAGAATCATACGGGTAAAGTCTCGGATCATCGGCTCCGGCAGTTTCCTGTCGGCATAACCGTCCATGAAAGAGCTTAGACTGCCTTCGGATGCGTACTCGAGAAACAATTTGTAGACTATTCTTCCGTCACGGCTCAAACCTTCTTCCAGATCGTCTCCAAAGCACTCGACGATTCTCGGGTATCCTCTGAGTTCGCGCAGAATCTGAAGCTCTTTTTGAAGATTGTCGTACTCTAAAGGGTAAGAGTGTTTCACGGCGGCGTGAAACGAAGAGCCGTCCTGTTTAGTGTATTTGACGAGGTTAACATAACCGTAAGCACCTTCTCCCAAGAACTTCACGAATTCTTCGTTAGAATTCATCTTTTAATTTTGCAGAACAGACTTGATTTAGGGTTTCTTCAAGTTTCGAAATTGGGTTATACAAAGAAATTGAATCACTGGGAAAAAAAAATTGCAGCGAAGAGAAAGTGAAAAAATAATTGTGGGAGATCGAGAAAAATGAGCGAGGAATATAGAAATGTGAAACTTTTATAGAGTTAGACCATCTCCATTAGTAAAACTCTAATGAGTTTCTTAACTAATTTTTTAATATAAATTTTCTATCACTTAATTTTAAAAACTTTTGTAAGAGATCTTAATTTTTTGCTCTTCCATTGGTAGAATCTTAAATAGAGTTCTTAAGAATAAAAAATTAAACACATGCTATTGCTTAATCCATTGCTCAAGTAGTTTTACTTTTGATGATTTCTTTAGAGAAGAAATGAAGAATGGCATTTGCTACTACAACTAGTTGCTTATGAATTTTTTTTTCCCCACATTCTCCAAGTTTTTAAACACAATCATCACCAAACTCATCAGATAAACAAATAACAGAGAGAGATTAAGAGATCATCACACGTGGGAATTGCAATGGCGTTGATGACCATGACATCTTCATTTCTTCCGGCCGTCTCAAAGCTTCCTACAACCATCAACGGCAGAAACAGACGAAGCCTCACGGTGGTCGAAGCCTCACGGTGGTCAAAGCCTCCATGAGCGAGAACACCACCAGCTTGGAGAACAAGAAGCAGGAACAGAGCATGAAGATGAGGAGGGGTCTATTGTTCACGGCTGCAGCTGCGGCTGCGTGCTCCTTAGCCAACGTGGCAATGTCCGACGAAGAACCCAAGAAAGGAACAGAAGCAACCAAGAAGAAGTATGCTCCTGTTTGTGTCACAATGCCTACGACCAAGATATGCCATAACTGAGTTCACTACTTTACCAACACAACTATATATCCACTCCATATGTCTGTAAATTTTTCTCAATTGGTATGTAGTGCCAAGTTCAGAAGAAGACAAATCTAATGTACCTCTGGTTTTATTAGTCTTCTGTATATTGAAGAGCAGCAACAATTCTCAAGTTTTTCTGATGTGTTTCTGTTACTCTACTCAGAAACCCAAATTTTAATCCAAAATTAGGCGAAGCATAAAGTAAACCTCACTGTGAGCCTGCAAATCCATGACGTTATACACCAAAACAGATCCTTTCGTGGCACTAGCTGGAACAGCTAAGTAGCAGCCTTCAAGACATGGAGAGAACGCAGAGAGACCTGCTCGAAGATAGACAAGTCTGATAATAAGAATCAATCACAACATCATGAACTCACTCTCAAAAGACAGAACAAAATCACCCTTTGATGTGATTTAGAGCAAAAACATCAGAGAAATCATAAGTTTGGTACCTAACTAACCTTTTCTTATTCATAAAGACAGCGAGTATAGAGGTTAAAAAGTTCAATCCCTAAGAGGAGAGCCCGTTGTGGTCTTCAATTATCAAATCTTTAACGCTCTGGATATAAGTAAACACTAAATAAGTAATCAATGACTAATATCAGGTGGCTTTAAACGAAAATTACAGTCAAGCTTCATTCCAATTGTCGACCATGATTACAGTACATATCTGCTCAAATCATAATCCTTCGAAAACACTAAACTTCTCTGTAGGTAATAACTTAGACATCTCACATGTCTTACCACTTTCAACAAGAACAAGGCAACATATCATTTTGCAGCAAACCAAAACCATGGATTCTATAAAATCCCATTCAAACCTCTGAATCAGATACAAAGCTTAAAGAATAGACCTTTTCCATAATTTAATTGATGCGATCCTTATGCTCAACAAAACACACATCATCTAGCTTGATAGTGAAAATCGATATGAAATCTTTTAAAGTTGCCTGAGACAGAGTAATTGTACTCAGGAGAAGCGAACAGAATGCTATCGGCTTCAAGGATCTTATGCCGGAAAGCTTCGACGACCGGAGTGAAAGAGGAAGTTTTCTCGTGAACCTTTTACTTGTATTCACATCTCAATATATAGTACAATTGGTTACCGAAAGTTTAGGAAAGGTAACACGATCTACACTAATGACTAAATCATCGCTTATCACGGAGGATAAGTCCCGTTGGATTCTTTCGTCAAGTCGATTGCTGAGAAAACCACCAAAAGTTAGTTGGCAAAGTGAAATCCCAAAATTGACGAGATCTAGTAAGGGCGAAAAAAGGAGTGTTACCGGCGGGGAGCTGACCACGGTTGAAAGAGCTTTTCCGGGTGGAACCGTAGAGAGCATCGACTCTGATCAATGGATTCTTTTGTGATTTTTTTTTTAATTACCTGACCAATTTCCATGTGACACGTATGCGTTTCTTATTTTCTCTTAAACATCTTACCTAAGATACGTTTCTTAGACATTTTTCACTTTAATGATTTTTTTAATTATTTTTTAACCTAAAAACCCATCTAAAAACTTTCTAACAACGCCGATGGAGATGCTAGGGACTTAGGGTTAAGTCGGTGGATATTGGACCGTTGGGATATACTTCCTTGCTTCTCTAATGAGATTGTAACTAGAAAAAGGAAAATTTCATTTTTTTCTTTTTTATTTGTCATAAAATTTCCTTTTTTTCTAAACTAAGAAAAGGAAATTTTCCTTTTTGATTTTGCTAAACTAAAAAAAGGAAACTTTAGTGTGGAGTTTCAAGTTTTTCATTCCAGCACTTTATTTTTAGTTTCAAGTTTTTGTCTGTTTTGATTTATTTTTTAAATTTTTTTCTTTTTGTGTTTGCACTTTGCAAGAAAAAAAAATATATTTTTATTTCTTTTGACGCCACGATCATAAGTTTTTATAGAAAGATGTAAAAAATGTATATTTTTTTTTTGGTATTAATGTTAATTTCAAAATGTATTCTGCTAAAACAACATCACTATCTATCAATATTCAAGCCATTTGAAGAATCGGAATGTTTGTTCTCCATCTTATGGATAACTGACTCACCTTAATCTTGTTAAGCAAGACTGATTCTCTTGGTACCAAACATCAGTGACTCCACCTTCTTCCATGGATTCTTCTCTCTTGTTTCTTGCAACCTGTCATATAGCTCACTTACAACTTCGAGCAAGTTCAAGCATTGATTGATCTTTATACTCACAACCAATGTTTTTTTGTTGTCAATTTTATATCATAAATCTGGATCAAACTTTGGACTCAATGTAAGAATCAGAAGCTTTCCGTCACTCCTAATACAATCTAGGACAACAATGAAGCAGCTAGCAAATCAAGGAGAGTAAAGATAAAAAAAACAAGATTACATATGCGAGAAGGAATGAAGATCCAGGTAATCTGAAACACACTAGCTCGAGTCCAGGCATAGTGTGTCAACTGTGAATTGGACAAAGCCCCTGTCTTCTTTGTTCTTTGAAGAAGAAGAAGAAAAGCTTGGAACTTAGAATTGCTTAGCTACATCTTCTGCACTTGCCAGATTCCTTACTCGATATATTCAAAGGTCAAGATTCTCACTTGCGAGTCTATCACATCTTTCGAGCAACCTTCTCTTTGCAGACTTGCTTCTATAACACCAAACCTCAAATGCTTCACTCAAATCAGGAAACTTCACGCCTTCCAACCCAATCCCTCTCATCCATTCCCCGAAAACCTCTGCTTGGTCGTTCGAAGGCAATGTCAAAACCAAAGACACCATCGATCCTTTGATGAACTCGCAAAGATCTTCATCCATTCTGTATTCAGACTCAGATCCTTGCGCATCAACCAAAGTCTTTAGCCTCCTTATGAAAGGCAACCATTTCTTCAGAAGACAAGATCGGCTTCTAGAAGGAACAATCACGATTCCATAACCTACCGCTTCTAAAACCTTCCCTGTAACCTCAACTAGCTTCACTTTCACACCTAAGATCCAAGAATATTCTAACTTACAGTTCTCAACTACTAAAAGAAGCTCACTCGATACGTCGGCCCACTTAAAACAAGATCTTTCTGTTAGGGAAAACACAAAACGCAACAACGGCGCAGCGGAAATAAAGTTCCCTGCACTTGTGTGAACCTGTGAGAAAAATACTTCGACGATGGCAGAAAAAATCAATGCAGAAAGTAAAGGAGATGCAAACTTATTTTACGTGGAAAACCTCCTCGATGTGAGGAGTAAAAACCACGAGATCGTAGTCCACTCAAAAATTCACTATATGAAATGAATATGAGTTACAACCACGTCATCCATATTATCACAAAACAGATCCAGAGACTCAAGCTCCCACAGAGCAATCTCCAATACAAGAAACTCAAGAAGAGAGTAATACAAGAGCAATACAAGAGCTCGGAAATAAGCAGTCACAAACGACTTCAGTTCATTAGGATTCCGGCCACAAGATTAAGTTCCAACCGTACAAATCAAAGATGAACCAGTAAACAACAACTCTGCCAAATTTCAGCTCAAACAGAGAAGAACTCACCGTCGGATTTTCCAAACAATCAAGACATACCCTGTTGAACAACTACAGCGAACAGCCACTCTAAAACCCGGATTCACGAGAAACCAACCGTTGAAATGAAAATCCCACTATTGAATATCAAACCCACTGAGTCACGAAGCTTCCTCAAAGTTTCAGCCCGATCAGAAAACGTTCAAGCCTCCAAACGCAGCCTTGAAAAATCTAGACGAAAAACTGTTTTTCTCTCTGTTCTTTCTTCTCTCTTCTTTTCCTCTCTACTTTTTTTTTTGCCTCTCTTCTTTCTTTCTTTTTCTTATTGCCTCTTGGCTCTTCTTGCCTATTTTTATTTTTGCCTCTTGGCTATTACTTTTGTCTAAGGACACAATTAGATTAAAAGTATATATATATATATATATATACACCCCACTAAGAGGAACAGTACACCAACACTTTCATCAGTTCCAGCCTCGGCAATACTTTGCACAGCCACTCCATATCGTAGAGTGTAGTAAGAACACCAAACTCAGGACATTCAGGAAGAACAAGAAGCAGGGATGATAATCTGTCCAACAATGTCGATATGACATTCGAGATGCCTAATCTTACTCTAAAGGGTAAGAGCTTTTAACGGCGGCTTGAAACGAAGAGCCGTCGTGTTTTGTGTATTTGACGAGGTTAACGTAACCGTAAGCGCCTTCTCCCAAAAACTTCACGAATTCTTCATTAGAATTCATTTTTTAATTTGCAGACTTGCATTACGGTTTGTCGAAATTGAGATACAACAAAGAAATTGAATCAGTGGGAAAATAATTGTGGTAGATAGAGAAAAATGAAATTGTAGTAAGGAACAATGAAAAATGAAAAAAAAAAAAAAAAAATTTAGTGTTGAGTTCAAGTATAGAAATCTTTGCACTTTATTTAGTAGATTTTGTCTGTTTTCATTTATTTGATTTTTGATTTTCTTTTTTTTTGTTTGCACATTACAAGAGAAAAGTATATTTTGTTTTTTTTTTCTCTTGACCTACTACGGTCATAAGTTTTCATAGAAAAATATAAAAATTAATTGGATTAACATAAAATAATTTCAAAATAGCAACATACTAGATTCTTATGGTTTTTTTAGCATCACTGACTCAATTCCTAAAGCAGTACCTCTCTATTTGCAACTTTGCATATTCACAAAATTTCTGCTAACAAGAATGTACTTTGGAGCAAAGCTTAATCTTATTAAGCAAGACTCATTTGTCTTCGTACCAAACAACTCCACCTTAGTCGTGTTCTTCCATGGATTCTTCTCTTGTTTCTTGCAACCTATCATGGATCTTCCGGTTCAGACAACTGCATCGGCTCCATGGTAAAATCAAAAATGTTATATGACCTCTAAGCTAAGCTCTGTTTTGCAAATGAAAATCTAGGTTGTGTGATTGAAAAGGCTTTTGATGTCCCTTGTAGACTTCACTGTTGATAAAATTATGTTTAGTTTTAACTAAGTAACGTGAAAAATCAAGACCCCGCCACTTGTGTGTATCCCTTCCCTCACAAAGCATCAACAGCATTTGAAGATGACTTTGTCAACAGATATAGTAGATTTTTTTTTGTTCGAAATGTCAACAAATATAGTATATATGCGATCAAAGTTGGATGATACAATTGAAGTTAAACTGTGTAAAAGCTACAAAATGCATACCAAATTGTTATACTCTTATGAATAGAATCGAAATTTCACCTGCTTTTGTTGTAATACTCATTTCAGTTCGATTGTTATCTTTTTAGATTGGAAACTAACAAATGCAAAACATCATAACACATAACTCAAAATGTTACCATTAATTCAAAACTAGTTGTTAAAGCAGGGCTCTCGGCGACATTGCCGGCTTGCTCGGCCTTCTGCAACCACTCATAGAAGTCTTCATCTGTCATTGTATGAAGTTTCCCGTGTTTATTGGGACTATAACTTGATCGAGTCTTGGAGGGTTTCTCTCCTCTATTATTAGTAACTTGTACTTTCTGTTGTTTCATATCTTTATTATCGTATGAAGTTAACATTTTGACATGAATCTGGTTTCTTGTTAGGTCTACTTTACTTCACATGCTTGTTAAATTGCCTCAAAATAAGAGCAAAGAAATCTAGTATTGTTCTCTCAACCTGCTTCTTATCAACCAGAAGAAACACCCATACAGCTCTTGAATAATCATCCACAATAGTAAGAAAATAATAAGAACCACACAAACTTTCTTTTCTATATGGCCCCATAGGTCACAATGTATCATCTCAAAGCATTCCTTGCTTTTATTAGAACTTAACTGAAACTCACTTCGACATTGTTTTGCTCTGAAACATATGTCACAACCAGAAACACCAACACTCCCATGATCAACAACCGGTAATCTTCTAATCACTTTGTCAGAGGCATGACCCATCCTCTTATGCCAAACTTCTAATGACTCTAGCTTACCAATCTTTTTCACATTCTGAATTTGCTGAATACCTTGAAGAAAATACAATCCTTCTTTTCTTTCACCCACTCCAATCGAGATCTGCAAACCAGAATCATGCACAAGACAACATGTCTTAGAAAACAACACCATGCAATTCATCTCATCGATCATCTGTGACACGGAGATGAGATTGCACTTCAGCTCTTCAACAAATAGAACACGTTTCAATGTCAACTTCTCTGTTAGAACCACGCTCCCTTCACGATCAGCCATCACAGTATTCCCATTCGGCAGTCCAACCAAACACGGTGAGACTCGATGTACATTAACCAAAGAATTAAATGTACCTGTCATATGATGTGATGCACCACTGTCAATTATCCACTCATCTGCATAATTTGCACTACTCATAAGGTTTGCTGATATCGATCTCGAATCGAATATTCGAACAAGCCTTTCCCACTGAATTTTCGTAAGCCCTGTTAAGGCTTCTGTGTGTGACACACTGTTTGCATGTGTATCACACACAAAATTCTCAGATCTGTTACATTCACGCCGTTCTGTGCTTTCCGCGCCTCCTCCGTTTCCAGAATCATGAGTGCCTTCCGCAACTCCGTCTCTCTTCATACTCCTCAAATCACGAGCACCTTCCGCAGCTCTGTCTTTTTCAACATTACGAGCGCCTTCTGCAACTCCGTTTTTCTTCATAATATTCACGAACACAAACACCTCGCAAATATGTCTCGTCACAAATCAATGAGAAACCCGACTCGAATCTCTCCTGGCTCTGCTACCATGAAAGAATCAGAAAGTCTCTGAAGTTTTCTCTTATTTCTGATTAGGTCTTTACAAAGGTGGCTGTAAGCTATTTATACAATGATTAAATATAACCCTAACTATACAAAGCCCATAAGCCCACATATCTCCTAATACTGCTTCTTGTTCTTTCTGAATGTCCTGAGTTTGGTGTTCTTACTTTACTCTTTGATATGGAGTGGCTGTGCAAAATGTTGCCGAGGATGGAATTGATGAAAGATCTTGTCTTTGAGTGGGCCGATGTATCGAGTGAGATTCTTTTAGTAGTTAGAATATTCTCGGATATTGGGTGTGAAAGTGAAGCTCGTTGAGGTTACATGGAAGGTTTTAGAAGCGGTAGGCTATGGAATCGTGATTGTTCCTTCTAGAAGCCGGGCTTGTCTTATGAAGATATGGCTGCCTTTCATAAGGAGGCTAAAGACTTTGGTTGATGCACAAGGATCTGAGTCTGAATACAGAATGGATGAAGATCTTTGCGAGTGCATCGAAGGATCGATGGTGTCTTTGGTTTTGACATTGCCTTTGAAGGACCAAGCAGAGGTTTTCGGGGAATGGATGAGAGGGATTGGGTTGGAAGGCGTGAAGTTTCCTGATTTGAGTGAAGCGTTTGAGGTTTGGTGTTACAGAAGCAAGTCAGGCAAAAGAGAAGGTTGTTGGAAAGATGTGATAGACTTGCAATTGAGAATCTTGCCCTTTGAATATAATATATCGATTTCAAGATTAAGGAATCTGGAAGTGCAGAAGATGTAGGCTAAGCAATTCCAAGTTCCAAGCTTTTCTTCATCTCCGTCTTCTTCTTCAAGCTGGTCTGTGGAACAAAAGAGTGTCTCAGGTGTATGACATGTTTCGTTGATGCGAGACAAATTTTAAATGTCGCAAGTTCTGAGTCAAAAGTTTCTGGTGAAGGCCTGCTACGTACTTATGAGCAACAAAAACGTATATTAATTGAGTTTATAAGCATTTTGATTGATTTAATGTGAGAGGAAACCATAGAAGGCCATATGTCAAGCTTGTAATGTTGCCTTGAGCCCTGCTCCTATTTGCTTTTTGACCCCAAGACATTGCAGAGGTATTTGAGTGAAGCGTTTGAGGTTTAGTGTCTGCAAATCAAAAGGTTGTTGGAAAGATGTGACAGACTTGCAAGTGAGAATCTTTCCCTCTGAATGTGAATATGTGATATATGATATAAAATTGACAAAAAAAAACATTGGTTTTGTGAGTATAAAGATCAATGAATGTTTGAACTTGCTCAAAGTTGTAAGTGAGTTATATGACAGGTTGCAAGAAACAAGAGAGAAGAATCCATGGAAGAAGGTGGAGTCACTGATGTTTGGTACCAAGAGAATCAATCTTGTTTTAGCAGAATACATTTTGAAATTAACATTAATACAAAAAAAAGAATACATTTTGAAATTATTTTATATTAATCCAATTATTTTTGATTTTGCATCTTTCTATAAAAACTTATGATCGTGGCGTCAAAAGACATAAAAATATATATTTTCCTTGCAAAATGCAAACAGAAAAAGAAAAAAAAGAAAAAAAAATATCAAAACAGACAAAATCTACTAAATAAAGTGCTGGAAGGAGGTGTACTTTCGACAAAAAAAAAAAACTTGAAACTCCACACTAAAAGTTTCCTTTTTTTAGTTTAGCAAAAAAAAAGGAAAATTTCCTTTTCTTAAGTTTAGGAAAAAAGGAAATTTTATGACAAATAAAAAAGAAAAAAAGGGAAATTTTCCTTTTTTCTAGTTACAATCTCGTTAGAGAAGCAACGAAGTATAATCCAACGGTCCAATATCCACCGACTTAACCTAAGTCCCTATAACTCTATAAAAGTTTCACATTTCTATATTCCTTGCTACAATTTCATTTTTCTCGATCTACCACAATTATTTTTCCACTTTCTCTTCGCTGCAATTTTTTTTTTTTTTTTTTCGAGTGATTCAATTTCTTTGTAACGTTGTCGTAACTTTGTAACCCAATTTCGAAATTTGAAGAAACCCTAAATCAAGTCTGTTCTGCAAAATTAAAAGATGAATTCTAACGAAGAATTGTGAACTTCTTGGGAGAAGGTGCTTACGGTTTCGTTAATCTCGTCAGATACACCAAACACGACGGTTCTTCGTTTGAAGCCGCCGTTAAAAACTCTTACCCTATGGATTACGACAGCCTTCAGAAAGAGCTTCAGATTCTGTGCGAACTCAGGGGATACCCGAGAATCGTTGAGTGCTTTGGAGACTATTTGGAAGAAGGTTTCAGCTTTGACGGAAGAATAGTCTACAAATTGCTTCTCGAGTACGCATCGGAAGGGAGTCTAAGCTCTTTCATGGAAAATTACACGGACAGAAAACTTCCCGAACCTGATGATCAGAGACTTTACCCGTATGATCCTCGAAGGTTTGGTCCCGATTCACGGCCACGGTTATGCTCACTGCGATCTCAAATCCGACAATCTCCTCGTGTTCCCGTTGGGAGACGGTTCGTACGAACTCAAGATTTCTGATTTCGGAAACACTTTGGAAGTCGGAGAGATCCCTCACTACTGGGGAATCGATTTCCCGTTTGTAGGAACACCGATTTACATGCCGCCGGAGTCTTTTCGTGACGGCATCGCCGATAAAACCCTAGATCTGTGGTCGTTGGGATGCTTAGTGTTGGAGATGTACACTGGCGAGGTTCCATGGAAAGGTGTTGAAATCAATGATCTCACGACTCGCCTCCTTGATGGTGAAGCTCTGGATATTCCAGAGAGTGTGCCTTGCGACGCAAGGGAGTTTATTGAAACCTGTTTCTCAAGGAAACCTGAGGAGCGAGGAACTGCGTTTGCTTTGCTGTCTCATCCGTTTCTGCGTCGAGAAGAGGAGAAGACGGAGAAGATTGTGCCGTCGTCTCTGAAGAGAAAAGAAATTCGTTTCTATCCAAGTTGAAGTTGAGAATCAGAGGAGCTTCGAAGAAAACAACGGATGTTTCAGAGAAGAAGAAGCCTCTGAAATTGAAGATTTTGCCATTAAAGCCACCACAGTTTAAGAAAGTTCTGAATAAAGTCATGAGGTTGAAGATTAAGCCTATGAAACTCTCGCATTCCAACATAGTCTCTGTTCAGTGACTTTCTGAATTTTCATCATCTCTGTGTACTTTTTAGTATTTTGATCATATTACATGTATCTGAGGTCTCAATCTGTATGTTACGACAAGTAAATGTTGATATAGTTTATCTTCTTTGAACAATTTGTTACATTTTGGTTGCTTAATTTTTGGTTAAATCTTTGCATGAATTCGCACATTAGAATAACACCTTTGAGCATACATAAGAAAATGTTCCAGCTTTACTAACAAATGCAATTTGTACAAAAAAAGGATGGTTAGAAAAAGGCAAACTCCAACATCTGGTTCTGCACTTACTAAGTGTATAATCACAACAAACAAAAACATGAATCCAAAATTACAGGATGGTGTTAAATTTCAGCAATGGAGAATGCATTCGAATGCGCTGTACATTTTCCCTTCTGGCATTGCTTTTGACATTCTTTCATTGGCAAGTTTTAGCTTGAGCACCGGTTATGAGGCTGTGCATTTTCCCTTCTGGCAAGATGTACAAAGGATTGGAATTCACGATCAGTGTGCTGGCTGCGACTGTGAGTATCCAAGGAGCAACGTTTGAGACAGTGGCAGGGGCCAGCGGAACAGACCACAGTGATGCCATGTTTAACAGCGTGGAAGGAGGCCATCATCGAAGTAATCAATAGGGTCAGCACCGAGAGAGATGGAGAGGTTGACCTAATGATCATTGCAAGCTGCAAGGAAAGGAAGATAGGCTTAAGCACTTTAGTAGACACAAGAACAGATAGTTAACAGCGACGCTAACATCCTAAAGCTACATGAGTATGAGCGTCGCACACAACAATGGACCAGGAGCAAAGGTGACTGATGTAAAGAAGTACTAAAACAAGCTGATTATTAAAGAGAACATCAACTTCATTTTCCATATTATTTGATCGGCCAGAGAGTCAATAAAGTAAGTTGACATTCGGAAGAACATATTTATTTACTAGTTATATCATCTGAAATGCAGAGAAGAGAAGCAAAGTCAAAACATCCACACAAGCAAGTAACGCCGCACGGCTGAAGAAATCACACAAAAATTGAAAATAACAAAACAAATCAAACAGAAGCAATTCACTTGGAGCAATACATGGCTCGAAATTCGTACCTGTCATCCATGGAAACCGTTGATTCGTAGCATTCCTCTCTTTCGAAGAGATGGTAAATACGAGTGGTTGAGTTAACAGCGACGGCGCAGAATAGCGAGCAGGCCGCGGCGTCTCAGTCTCTAGATGTCGACTCCGAGAAGGAGGCATGAGGGATTTTGACGGATATGGGTTTTTGGGAGTTGAAGTTTCTGTGGAGATGAGAGGTGGAAGGGAGGCGAGAGTAGGAGGAGACCTCAGCGGCTGAGTCGGTGGTCGCCGTCGCTGAAGGGAAAAAGAAATTCGTTTACATTGAATCAGACGAGCTTGAAGATTTTGCCAATGTAAAAGCCCATTTTATAATTGGGAGGCCCAAGCCCAATAAGCGTTTGTCCCTGACTTCCCGATCATCTTCACCACTCACCACTCTTTTCCGATCAAATGTTTAGTGACAGTTTCAAAAATTGACATCTTGATTCTTCTTCTTTTCTGCATTTCGGAGAATATCTATGGACCAGAAGGAGGTTTTTCGCTCTCACAAATGATCAGTTTCTGTTCCGTAAACGGGATTGTTCTTATGAACAGCCCTAGTTTCGTTTCTCGCCACCGTGTAAGTGCTCGGAAACTCGGGCCTTCCTTTTGTTTTGTTTACACGAATTTATAACCTAAGGTTTTGTGATTCTCAACCTCCGTCTCTCTGTCTCCATTGCCTTGACATTCGCTTAGAAAATGATAAAGAGTTTACATAATTTGGCCGAGAAATTTTCATGTTTTCTTAAAACCTCGGAGACTTTTCAATAACGCGTTTCTTTGGCCAGAATTAATTCTCAAGTTTATATATTTTTCCGGACTGAGTGCATGGGCACGGGGCACCGGAGTTAACGGTTTAGGAGAGTCAAACCAGCCTTTTATTTGCTGCTACATAACAAGTAAATCTCCTCATTTTGATTCTTGTCACCAGTCTCTTTATTGCCCTCTTGGTTGTTGCTCCATCCTTTGCCACGCAGCTTTGTGTTCTCTACGTTTTGTAATTCTGACTATATGTTGAAACTTAGGAACAAGCAAAAGTTATAAAAATTTCCAAGAATTGTAAACACCCTTGCTTGCTTGGTCTATATAAATGCTTAAGCTTCGTCGATGTTAGTCCCCATGGTACTGTTATTTGTTCTCTCTATGCAGCATATATGTTTGTAAGAGTATATAATATATTGGCACAGCAATTTCAAAGAACCTCTTTCTATCTATGTTGTTGCCTGGGTCAATGAACCTTATTGTGACTCTTGTGGTAACAAAACCATTGGCCACGGGATGGGAAACCCACCTTACCTCATAGCTTGCTTATGGAGCAAACCGAGTAATTTGTGCCGTTGTTTTCTTTTGTGCAGATGGATCCATCTTGACCCTTGTGAAGGAGTGTATCATGACAAACCCATGCTATATCAGAAAGGTTAATTTTTTGTTTCTTTCCATGATTTTCTTTGAACAATCCCCATTATGCTTTTGTTAATGTTTACTTGTGCTATATGGAATCGGCCTTTGTTGTTTACTGAAGAGTGGGAAGTGAAACAGAGACAGAATCAGCTGAGATGCCGGGGACTGATATGGATTAGTCAAGCCTTTATTCTCATAATGGGCATATGCACGAAGTTGCTGCATTGGTCTCACTCACTCTCATGTCAGGTGATGACATGACCCCTCCTCTATTCATTCTTAGTTCAAGCTGGTGGTTGAAGCGTTCTCTGCTTCATGTTTTATGATGTTATTGTGTGGTTGGGATTTAGGTTCGGAAGATTGTTTTTGATTAGGGAATTTTCTAGGCGAGGGGATAAATTTTTGAATAGTTAGTGATGAACAGATTTACAAGTGTTAGAGTTTGTGAAGAAGCCTTTGCCAATATAATATTTTAGTATGCAGATGTCTCTCTTCGGAACTCATTGATTCTGAGTTGAAAAGACACATAAAGAAGCTTTTCAATAATAATATACCCTTTTTCCCTCTACATAAAAGATGCTTTAAGTTTTAAACAATTCTAATGGAAAACTTACCTAATACAGTATTCTCCTAATCCTGATTAAATTAAAGAGTCCCACATCGGGAAAAGAGAAATTAAGAGAGTTATATATAAAGAGGAGAAGATATGAGATTGTTTGCCAAGCTTGGTAACGCAAGCTTGTAATCCCAGTGGAGGCATTACGGTATTAACCGACCCGGTTGGTTCAGTCAGGTTTGGTCCGAGTGGCGTAAGGCTTTGTGTATCTCTGCTCATACTAAACTTATCCAAGCTAGAAACATGGGCATGTGATAGCGAAAGCTTGGACCACTTTGGCTCTCTAGATTTGGAGGGCAAAAAATGCGTGAAGCAGCGAGTTGTATGCATCAGTTGTCTCCGAGCCTAGTAAGACTACTTGGACCGATCACGACTGAACCATTACTTTTTCTTAAAAAATTATAGACTGACGCGGCCAAGTTTGTTCTCTATACAAAACAGAGATCTCTTTTCTTCTCTACTTCTTCACAAAAACCTACAAAACAAAAGCTACTCGAGCTCTATCTCTTTCTCCAAGTCAAATTAAGCTGTGTCGAAGAAGAAGACAACAAACAAGGTTTAGATGGAGAAGACACTGAGGTTTGCGCCTGAGCTTGACGGAGAAGACAAATAATGCTTAAGCTTCCTCGATGTTAGTCCCCAAGTACTGTTATTTGTTCTCTCTATGCAGCATATTTACCTCTGATCTTGCTTATGGAGCAAACCGAGTAATTTGTGCCGTTGTAGTCCCACATCGGGAAAAGAGTAGTTAATAGAGAGAGACAGAGAATTCAACTCATCGATCAACAAGGAATAAAGAAAATATGAGCATAAAAATTAACACAAACAATTGACGAATATCCTTGGCAGAGAGAGACAGAGAATTCAATAAAGAAAATATGAGCATAAAAATTAACACAAACAATTGACGAATATCCTTGGCAGAGAGAGACAGAGAATTCAACTCATTCAACAAAGAGTGAAGTCCCCAAGTCCAAGTAGTCCCACATCGGGAAAAGAGTAATTAATAGAGAGAGACAGAGAATTCAACTCATCGATCAACAAGGAATAAAGAAAATATGAGCATAAAAATTAACACACACAATTGACGAATATCCTTGGCAGAGAGAGACAGAGAACTCAACTCATTCAACACATCGATGCATCGCTCAACTCCGACTGGACTCCGTGTATGGTAAGTCATCTTGATTTCAGCAGAAACTAAATCCTTGGCAATCATTATTACGCTCATATTTTCTTTATTCCTTATTGATCGATGATGATCTTCATGTTGAATATGGAAAGATCTTACAGTATAACTGTATAACGAAATGAACTCAGGTGGCTAGGGTTACAATTTGTTTTGATTATAATCGAAATATGAAAAGAAAGAGAAAGTAAGAGTGAAGAAATATATAGTGTGGCTAGTTAGAACTGCGTTGAGCCGAAAAAAGGAAATACTTTTAATTGCTTATTATCCAAGAAACTTTCTCAATTTCTTTTTCTTAGCAAGGGTAGTTTCGTCAAAAGTGAAGTGTCTACTTTGTTCTACAATCCCTAATTTTTTGTTTTTATGCAATCTTCCTCGTTTCTCAGCGATTCTTGTCTTGATTGCAATAGAAACCAAATCCTTGGTAATCATTATTATGCTCATATTTTCTTTATTCCTTGTTGATCGATGATGATCTTCAGATTGAATATGGAAAGACCGTACAATATAACGAAATAAACTCAGGTGGCTAGGGTTACAATTTGCTTTGATTATAATCGAAATATGGAAAGAAAGAGAAAGTAAGAGTGAAGAAATATATAGTGTGGCTCGTGAGAGCCGCGTTGAGCCGAAAAAATAATAATTTTAATTGCTTAGTATCCAAGAAACTTTCTCAATTTCCTTTTTCCTAGCAAGGGTAGTTTCGTCAAAAGTGAAGTGTCTACTTTGTTCTACATTCCCTAATTTTTTGTTTTTATGCAATCTTCCTCGTTTCTCAGCGATTCTTGTCTTGATTGCAATAGAAACCAAATCCTTGGTAATCATTATTATGCTCATATTTTCTTTATTCCTTGTTGATCGATGATGATCTTCATATTGAATATGGAAAGACCGTACAATATAACGAAATAAACTCAGGTGGCTAGGGTTACAATTTGCTTTGATTATAATCGAAATATGTAAAGAAAGAGAAAGTAAGAGTGAAGAAATATATAGTGTGGCTCGTGAGAGTTGCGTTGAGCCGAAAAAATAATAATTTTAATTGCTTAGTATCCAAGAAACTTTCTCAATTTCCTTTTTCCTAGCAAGGGTAGTTTCGTCAAAAGTGAAGTGTCTACTTTGTTCTACATTCCCTAATTTTTTGTTTTTATGCAATCTTCCTCGTTTCTCAGCGATTCTTGTCTTGATTGCAATAGAAACCAAATCCTTGGTAATCATTATTATGCTCATATTTTCTTTATTCCTTGTTGATCGATGATGATCTTCAGATTGAATATGGAAAGACCGTACAATATAACGAAATAAACTCAGGTGGCTAGGGTTACAATTTGCTTTGATTATAATCGAAATATGGAAAGAAAGAGAAAGTAAGAGTGAAGAAATATATAGTGTGGCTCGTGAGAGCCGCGTTGAGCCGAAAAAATAATAATTTTAATTGCTTAGTATCCAAGAAACTTTCTCAATTTCCTTTTTCCTAGCAAGGGTAGTTTCGTCAAAAGTGAAGTGTCTACTTTGTTTTCCAATCCCTAATTTTTTGTTTTTATGCAATCTTCCTCGTTTCTCAGCGATTCTTGTCTTGATTGCAACAGAAACTAAATCCTTGGCAATCATTATTACGCTCATCTTTTATTTATTCATTGTTGATCGATGATGATCTTCAAGTTGAATATGGAAAGACTGTGTAACGAAATAAACTCATGTGGCTAGGATTACAATTTGCTTTGATGATAATCGAAAGAGCGGAGAAAGAGTGAGAGCCGCGTTGAGCAAAAAAAAAAAACATTTAATTGCTTAGTATCCAAGAAACTAGGGTTGGGCCCTTCGGTTTTCGGATTGGTTTCGGTTCGGATTTTCCGGTTTTACGGTTTATTAGTCTTATAAAAATTCAAACCATGTAAAAACCATATATATTTCGGCTTGGTATGTTTCGGTTTTTTTCGGTTTTCGGTTTTTTGGTTTTATAAAAATTAAAACCATACAAAGCCCATATGTAACTTGGTTCGATTTGGTATGGTTCGGTTTCAGTTTTTTCGGAATAATACTATTACGAAAAAATCTTAATCTTTGATTCAAACTATGAATGAAAATAGTAATAATAGATTTGAGTGAAACAAAACAAAAAGTTCAAAGAATAAAATATAAATCATTGGAAATAAATCTAAATCATCAATAAAATCAAGTGTATAAAAGCCAAAAATTTAAAAAATATTTATATATTTCCATTCATAGTTTGTAAATATTATATTTTAAATATTTATATGTAGATATTTTTTGTAAATATTATATTTAAATTTATGAGTTAAGATTTAGTAAATTATAAAGATAAATAAGTCCAATAATAAAATATGGACATAAACTAAATTAAGAAAATAAGAAAATATAAATTATTTAAATTTTAGTTCTCAAACCAAAAAAACCATTCGGTTTGACGGTTTTTAATCAAACCAAACGTAAAGCGAAACTTTTAAAAAATAATAACAAATGGTTTTTTTGGTTAAACCATAAACAAACCATATCATTTTTTCGGTTTTGGTATAGTTTGCTTTTTTCGGTTACGGTTTTTTAGCCCACCACTACAAAAAAAACTTTTAAAATTTTTTTTGGTAGTTTCGTCAAAACTTTTTCAATTTTGTTCTCTGATACCTAATTTTTCTTAAAAAAGGAAAAAAAAAAATCTGCCCTTTGGTTCTCTCTTTGTTTCAAATCCGAGATTTCTGAAATTTACTACATGTTTTTATGCAATCTTCCTCGTTTCTCAGCGGTTCTCGATCTTCCCGTTTCAGTTTTCAAGAAATTGATCTCTTTCGATTTCAGGAATTTTGTTTCTGAGGATTAATTGAAAGAGCTGATCCATGAAAGTGCTCAGACGAATCTCGCCGATTACGTTCGGCATCGATCCAAATTCGGTGAGTATGAATTGATAAATTGATTGAAGTCTCTAATGACGATTCCATTTTGTAGCTTTATTAACAACACAAATTACACAATAGTGTTATTCATCAGCATTATTCTTTTCACAAATCTGCTTTTGGCTTACATTCAGTTCTCGTCGTAGTATCGTTGCAGGATCTGGGTTCTCACGGATACTGGGATGGCCACATTGTGCACATTGTCACTCCAAGTCAAGCTTCCAAAGAAGTAGCCAGTGTTTACTCTGTGTGTAGTCGAGACTCGAACCATGAAAGATAGCTTTGTAGCTGTAGAGTTAAACACTAGTTTCGTTGGTGTTACGGTCACATTTACGCCCATCGGAGGATCGATCACGACTCTGTATACAGAATTGAGGGGTCCAACGTTTGTGACGGTTCTTGTGAGAGTGACTTCTTCTCTGAGGTTTGGGATTGTGATGGAAGGCAAGTTGAGATCAAGAACAGATGGCTTGGGGTTAGGACAGGCTGTTGCTTTTCCGGCGACTCGAGAAATAGAGGTGTCATTGTAATCAGCAGAGCACAAGTACAAGATGTAGTCATGTGTGGTCATGTCGTATATGAGACCTGGTCTTGCAGCTTTCTCTGGATTCACTAAGCCTCCTCCGTAGTCAAACGGGTCAGCTAGCTTACGGCTTGATCCGTCTGCGAAAATGGGCTCTCCTGATGGATCAGTTTTCCAAGCTGCAATGTCAAAATGTGTTCCCTCAGATCAATAGGTTCTTCTAAAACTCTTGTTAGTCAATGCAACAACAAAATTGAGAATCACAAGAACCTGTGGTGACAATTGCTGATTTGATAGCAGAAGGAGACCAGTGAGGGTGTAATGATTTAAGGAGCACTACAACTCCTGAAACAACAGGAGTAGCCATTGATGTCCCTGTTTGCATTGAGAATCCTCTGTCGTTGAAAGAACTATTGGGTGAAATAGCTGCTAGTATGTTCACACCAGGTGCCGCTATATCCGGCTGCATTAACAGAAAGATTGGTCAAGTAAAGATATGAAAACAGAGAATCTTATAAGGTTGGAGATGTATGAAAAGGGTTTGATGTACCTTAAGAATTGCAGGAGAAATTGAATTGGGTCCTCTTGATGAGAAAGTTGCAACCTTTGTGGCCACATGTTGTGCAACAAGTGTTCTTGAAGCCTGAATCTTTACAGAAGGAGATCTGCAAAATCAAAACCAAAAAGAGTTGTGGTAATATATATGTTCTGATCCATGAAAAGCTTTGGTCAAAGAGACGGTGAAAGTACCTTGTGGAGCGTATGTAGAACAGGATGTCGGTTCCGAGCTCGAAATCTACCGCAACACATGGAAAGTTACCAGCTGGAATAAGCAAGTGTGTTGGGTTTCTTGCAATGATTACTCCAAGACCACCAGCACTTCTTACAGCGTTTGTAGCATTTATCACAGGGATGAGACTTGTCTTTTTTGTGAAACATAACACAATCTTTCTCACCATTGTATGGTTTGGATTAGCAGATAGCATCTCACAGTCACTGCAAGTTGAAAAGGCTTTTATATCATATCCAAAGAAGCATCTTCTCTGGAACAATCAGAAAAATTCAATGTTTACCTAGAAAGTGGGATCTCTGGGTAAGCAAGACCAACAAAACCGAGTTCTGGACCGGCAAATATTGCTTGACCCTACATGGAAGCAAAGACAAAAGCCTTCAATGCGAGAGTTGAGAACTTGGGTTGAGAAGTTTGAACAACATATACCAGTATTGTTATATTGTTCCCAAGTGTGATGGTTGTGGGAAAGGAACGGTCTAGAGTCGTTGCAGCCACCGTTAACATCCAAGGAGCGACATTTGCAACGGTTTGGGCCATCGGGCCATCATTACCAGCCGAAGCTACAACAGGAATGCCCTCTGCAACGGCGTGGAATGCTCCCACAGAGGCGAGATTCTTCACATCGGTTTCTTGATACAAAGGAACCGTAGATGCGATAGAGATTGACAAAACAGCAACACCATCACGTATAGCAACATCTATTGCCTTTAAGACGTCAGCTCCTGAACAGACACCTAACCGAAGCCAGCACGCCTTATACACGGCAATGCGTGCACAGGGAGCACCGCCTCTTGCAGTTCCTCTTCCGAGGCCTAAATAGCTTATGTTGGGCAAAAAAGAACCACCTACGGTTGATGAGATATGTGTGCCATGACCGTTGAAATCTCTTGGGGAAATGTATTCAGGGCTCTCTGTTGTGTTCAAGTTTCCAAAGTCAGCAAGAAACCCATCAATAAAGTATTTTGCTCCTATCAGCTTTCTGTTACAGTGAACCGAGGCGTTAAAGAGCTGTCCAGATTCACAGCCACCTTTCCAACGGCTTGGGATTGGTCCAAAACCTTTGTCGTTAAACGTTTCAGACTCTGGCCACACTCCTGAGTCGATGACTCCAACAATGACTTGGCTTCCCATGTTGGCCTTATGTAAGAGTCTCTTTGGATTTCCGGGAGAAAGGCGTAAGTAATCCCAAGTTCTCGTTGTTGACAATTGGTATAATGTATTCGGCATGACATGAATAACTTCAGGAAGTTCTGTTCTCAGAAGGGAAATGATTTGTTCAGAAAATTGACTTCTTACCTTATATCAAGAAGCATGAAGAATTGAACCTGAAATTTGCTGAGCTTGAGACTCTGTGAGCTTAGCTGCAAAGCCTGAGAAGCCGTGTCGATAACTGTACACAACTGAATCTTGAACTGCTTCTTTGCTGAAACATCATGACATTGAAGTTAAGAAGTTTATGTAGAAAGTATAATACTAAATCATACCTTCCAAGAAGTGACCATAACATCTGATGGTGAGATTCAGTGACAGAGTCAGGATCATCATGCTCCTTCTCTCCCAAATAAACTACATAAACCTATTTGATCACAAAGAAAGAACATTACTCAATGTTTAGATATCCTAACATTGCTTGATCAAGAGAGATGTGACCATAAGTGCTAAGTACCTTGCTCTCAGCAGAGACGAAACTGCTCTGCACATTCAGAACTATAGTCAGAAATATCACCACGAGAATTGTTATTTGTTCCATTTTATGTTGGTTCAATTTGGAAATTATTATCACTGAAGCAAAGGCCTTTATATATAAAATATATGTACCCTTAAAGGACTTTGACTATCTCTGTTTCGTCATTGGTTTGCTCAGTTTTTCTTAGTCGATCCTATCTTCTCAGGTTTTCTTGGAGTCAAGATTTGAAGTTTGAATAGTTGAATTACTGAAATCAAATTAATATAACATATATTATCTTTTGTATTGAAACTTCAATCAACCATGAAGGGATTAGATAATACCAAAAGAAAAAAAAGTAAAAAAATTAGAATTGTTTCTCGACTCTTTGACTATTCAGACAAAAGTTTGTTGCTGAATGATTCTACTCTGAAAAGATAATATTATATGTCATGTACGATAGTTATCTTTTATATTTAATAGCTTCTTGTAGTTCAACTTCGAGTTGTGCAACATAAACCAAAGGGAGAAGGAATATTCAACAGTTCCAGATTTACATTAAATAAAATAAAAAGACATAAACCACTTCTGTTTTGGGTGGATTTGTTTAATTTATAGATGGTGAAACCATGGCTCGCTTACTTGTTTTTCAAGGAATCATCATTGATGATGAGTTAAAAAATAAAAAAAGGTAATGGTCCGATTGTGAATGGCCCATGAGGTCATATTGGACTCGGACGGATCTAACCCGTAATCCATCCACCGCCAGAAACGGGAAGTGTTCGCTGCTCTGTGAAACCAGTCTCACGCATTGCCCTCCGCTCTAAGAACCACGTGATTCAAGCCTTCGCCTAGATCACATGACAACCCGAGCCCTACCTCTTGGACCGAACCAATGTTCGGTTACCCTTATTGCCTCCACTCGGATTACAAGCTTACGTTACCTAGCTCGGCGAATGATGTACTGTTTTCTTCTCTATAAATGAAACTCTATTGAGTTCGTTTCTTTCGATGTGGGACCTTATAAGTTTTCAACTTTCAAGACCCAATTAAGTAATATTCAGATTGTCTTTAAAAAAAAGTTATTTACAACAATTTATTGAAAAATGGTTACAAATGGCTTCCTATCTTTATATGTGTGTGTTTGGGTGAGAATAACAAAGCCGAATTACTAGCAACTTCAGAACCAATCACTACTGATTTGTTTGAGTACAGAGAGAACACAAGAACATGAAATTTTGACAGTTTCTGTTACACATACATAAAAAAAACAAAACAGAGCATACCTCTCTGTTTTCTAAGTTGTTTTTTTAACTGTCACCCCTCTGTTTCTTAAGCAAAGCTCAGATGCATGTCGTTTGCTATTGCCCGGCACTTCTTTGTTAAAAAAAAATAATAAAAAATTGGGATAAGAGTTCAAAGCTGAAACTTGTTCGATACATACAAAGTGTAGAGTTAATTGATCAGAACTTACAAAGCAGAAACTTGATCGTTACGTACATAGTCAAATTGTTCGATACATACAATGTATAGAGTTATACAAAAAAGAAACGAATCGTTAATTTTATATTTTCGATTTTGTTTTTCAATTCTCATCGTAGTAAAAGGGCAGAATTTGCGTTCTCACAGATAAAGGAATTGTGACATTATGCACAGAGTCACTCCAAGTCAAGCTTCCAAAGAAGTAACCTGTGTTGATTTTGTGTGTGGTCGAGACTTTGACTTTAAAAGAGACCCTTTCGGTCGTCGAGTTGAACACTAACGTCTCCGGCGTCACGGTCACTTGAACGCCAAACGGTGGCTCGACCGCTACTTTATAGACCGAGTCGACTGCACCAACGTTAGTGAGGATTCTGGTGAGAGTGACTTCGTCTTTGAGGTTTGGTATTGTGATGGAAGGCAAATTGAAATCAAGAACAGAAGGTCTAGGATTCGAGCAGGCTGTTGATTTTCCGACAAGCTGAGTGATTGCTGACTCGTTGTAACCAACAGAGCACATGTAGAGAACATAGTCTTCGAGGCCCAAATCATAGACAAGACCCGGTTTTGCAGCTTTCTCTGGATTCACAAGGCCTCCACCATAGTCGAACGGATCAGCTAGCTTCGGAGGTGACCCTTGTGCAAAAATATGTTCTCCAAACGGATCAGTTCTCCAAGCTGCAGAGTAATTAAAAGATGATTATCGAGATCAGTGTATGTTCTAGTGGAGCGAATTCGATTGATTGGGTGAAGAAGATAAGAACCTGTAGTGACAATGGCTGATCTAATGGCAGCAGGAGACCAATCACGGTGCCTAGCTTTAAGAAGTGCAACAACTCCTGATATTACAGGAGCCGCCATTGATGTTCCTGACAGCATAATGAACCCTCGGTCGTTGAAAGTGGAATTGGTGCTTGTCGCCGCCAATATGCTCACTCCCGGTGCTGCTATATCCGGCTGCATTGCGACATTCAATATGATTAAAAACATCTCGAGGCAAGATAGTTTAATGGGTCTGAAAAATAAATGAACAAGCAACGATTCTGACGTACTTTGAGGATCGCAGGTGCAATCGAATTAGGGCCTCTTGATGAGAAAGTTGCAACCTTTGTACCAACGGGTTGTCCTACAAGTGTCCTAGATGGTTGTATCTTCAAAACAGGCGATCTGCAAACCAAAAGTCCATGCGAAATGTTTTAGATACCACAAACTATTACTACAAGTGTTCTAGAAGCTCTTAGTCTATATTTTTCCATACCCACTGGAACGTATGTATAAAAGTATATCAGTCCCAAGCTCGTAGTCAACAGCAACACAAGGGAAATCATCTACACATGGTTCGAGATTAGAGCCAGGGTTTCTTGCGATGATTACGCCGTGACCACCGGTTCTTTCCACAGAACTTGCAGCACTCGATACAGAAGCACTAGAAGTTGATGTTGTGAAACACAACACAACTTTCCCCGCCATTGTAAGATTAGAATTCAAGGAAAGCTCCTCACAGTTACTGCATTACAAGAACCAGGGTGATATCAGAGAAATGATCTTCTCTATATTGGAAGATTTGGTGAACACTAACTGAACATAGGCCCCTAATTAGAAACTAGAGATCTGATATTACCCAGAAAAACTTCCGTTGCTGTTTCCTGAATTCTCTGGGTAAACCAAACTGGTGAAGCCAAGTTCAGGACCTGTGTACATTGCTTGACCCTGCAATATAGTAGCCAAACTCACAATAAGAGGCAGATCATCAAACATTTGAGGAGAAAATGTCATGAAAATATATAATCTGAGGAGAACAATATTCTGTTGTTACCAGTATCACTTTATTGTTGCCAAGTGTAATAGGCGTGGCAAAGGACCGGTCTAGAGTAGTTGCAGCCACAGTCACGATCCAAGGAGCAGTGTTTGTCACGGTTTGGGCCTCTGGGCCAGAGTTACCACCAGCACAAACAACTATGATACCTTTTAAGACAGCGTGGAATGCTCCGGTGGTAATTCCATCGCGAATATCAGTTACGCCATGGAGAGGAACCACAGAGCCTAGAGAGAGAGACAGGACATCAACACCATCATGAATAGCCTCATCCATAGCTTTCAAAATGTCAGCAGATGAACAAGTTGTTATGTCCAAAGCATCCAGATACCAACAGCCCTTGTACATTGCTATACGAGCATTCGGTGCCCCACCTCTCACAATCCCTCCAGCTAGGCCCTTGTAGCTTATGTTGGGCACGTACGAACCGCCCGCGATGGTGGCAACGTGCGTGCCATGACCATTAANAGCCTGACCTTGCCTCGCGCTCCAAGAGCGCCTTTTTAAACACAGGTACAGATTCTAAGATGCCAAGAAAATATGAAACTTAAGACTAAGTACCTGCTATATTCTTGGTTTGGGACTTGGTGAGCTTGGCTGCAAAACCTGAGAAGCCATGTCGGTAACTATACACCATTGAATCATGAGCATCCTCTTTACTGTAATCATGGGAACAAAAGCAAGAAACCTGACTAACAGTTTGAGACATTGTCATACTTATGAGAAAAGAGAAACCACTCTTACATACCTTCCAAGAAGTGACCACAACATCTGATGATGAGATTCCGTGACAAACTCAGGATCATCATGCTGCCTCTCACCCAAATACACTATATGAACCTATTGAACATTACAAACAGAACCAACTTTGTTAGTCTATTGATCTCTGGTTATATTGTCTGATATAAAAAAATGTCTTGAGTACCTTGCTCTCAGCAACGGCTCGTGCCACGAAACTGCTCTGCTCATTGAGAATGACGACCAGAATTAGTACCACAAAAATTGATGATCTATAATTCCTCATTCGAAGAAGAAAGTCAGAGAGAGAGAGAGAGAGATGTGATTCTAATGAGGGAGAATAAGCATTTACATAGATGACTCCTAAAGACGTGTGCTTCATCATAGTCAGAATTACAAATCTAATAATCAAAAGCCAACCAAAGTCTAAAGAATATATCAATCAAGCAGTGTGCTTCGTCAACTAAAAGTCTTAGTTTATTGAAAATGTGTGAAGCAAACACATCAACAGAGCAATGAGATCGATGATTAACCTCAACGGGTTGACGATTCCCTGCTGAGTCCAACTTCTCTGGTTAGTCCTCACCACGATTAAAGAGATTAGCTTCTTCTGCTAATTTCATAGCTTTCACCCTGTCTCTTATACACATCTAGATGTGTATAAGAGACAGGTATCTAAGTAGTCCCAAGTCCGAGTTGTTTTCAGCTTGTAGAAACTATCCGGTATGACATGAACAACTTCTGTCTCTTATACACATCTAGATGTGTATAAGAGACAGGACCTAAGTAGTCCCAAGTCCGAGTTGTTTTCAGCTTGTAGAAACTATCCGGTATGACATGAACAAGTCTCTTATACACATCTAGATGTGTATAAGAGACAGGACAAGGAATGTACAAATAAACACTCATACCTGTGTCGATAATGCCGATGATAATTTGTTCAGCCATGTTAGTTTCATTTAGAAGATTCTTTGGATTGGCGGCAGAAAGGCCTAAGTAGTCCCAAGTCCGAGTTGTTTTCAGCTTGTAGAAACTATCCGGTATGACATGAACAACTTCAGCTAAATCTGTCGCCAAAGAGCATCAGCAATGAGAAAGAAAACAAATCCGATTGTGATGTAAAAATATGCGGCCAAAGGTGTCTACTTCCTGAGATGCCAAGAAAATATGAAACTTAAGACTAAGTACCTGCTATTTTCTTGGCTTGGGACTTGGTGAGCTTGGCTGCAAAACCTGAGAAGCCATGTCGGTAACTGTACACCATTGAATCATGAGCATCCTCTTTACTGTTATCATGGGAACAAAAGCAAGAAACCTGACTAACAGTTGTCTCTTATACACATCTAGATGTGTATAAGAGACAGGGATTCTGACGTACTTTGAGGATCGCAGGTGCAATCGAATTAGGGCCTCTTGATGAGAAAGTTGCAACCTTTGTACCAACGGGTTTCCTACAAGTGTTCTAGATGGTTGTATCTTCAAAACAGGCGATCTGCAAACCAAAAGTNTTGACGATTCCCTGCTGAGTCCAACTTCTCTGGTTAGTCCTCACCACGATTAAAGAGATTAGCTTCTTCTGCTAATTTCATAGCTTTCACCAATGGTACCTTCCATGTTGTTTCTTTAGCTCCTTAGAAATCAGAAAAAGTCTCTGCAACAACCTATAAAGTTTTCAGCATAATGTAAACTCTTATCATTTGTTTTTTCTTAGCGAATGTCGAGGCTACAATCAGAAAGCCTAAATTTAGAAATGTCTGAAATAAATTAAAGATCGGCACCAGAGACTGAGTTTCCCGGGGATTAATTTCTGCGCCGCGGAGAAGAAAGATCGCTGCGGCGGACGTCCGACGAACTCCCGTCCGATACTTGTTTTTGAATCGTAGAGGCTCGGTAATGAGAGTGTCAGGGCCAACGCTTATTGGGCTCGGGCTTCTTAATCTTAACCAATAAATGTAGCAGTTTGGGGCTCCTGAGGGAGATTCAACATGATGACACTTCAGATCTAAATCCTAACAAATAAAAATTAATTTCTCCACATCCTACTTAATAAATAAAAAAATTTCATTCCATCAAACCACTTAATTTGCCGGAAAAATGTAGATTAATCCAAATAAATTATTCGGTCAAGCTCAAATCCTTACTAACAACCAAATCACGCTTCAAGTCCAATAAACAATTAAATAAAAAAACAAAAAGAAAAACTATTCTTCTCCAATGCCTCTATCGCCTTAACAGTGGTGACTACAATCCCTCTCAAAAAAATCTAATCGACCCTTGCCAGTTACGAACTCAACACCATTCCATAATTCCTCTCCATTAACATAATTTATTGGCAACTACGTTCAAAGATGGGTATAAATTATCGACTCCCACAACTCGACCATATCATCATCTCTCTCGCCAACAGAATTATTCAACACCTAAACCCATCGTCTTCCACAAAGCCATGATCTCACAGTTTTAAGCTCCATTTTATCTCTTGTGGTTTCCTAATCTCATTTGTAAATCCCGTTGGACAACATATGAATTTAGTTTCTTTTCTTGTGCTGGAGAAATCAGGTCGTGGAAAGGTAAGATATTGTTCACATATAACATATTATAGGTTTTTCAAGTATGTTGACCTACGTTTTGAATTCATCATGCTTTGTGCCTCCAATTTATTGGAATTGTGTGGTTAGGCAGAAGCATAGAGTAACAAGAAACGTGAGAAGAACTGATCCCGATGAGGCGTGTTTGTTTGCGTATTTTTATCTTTGATTTAGTGCACTACCCAAAAAAATCATCAGACAAAAGCAGCGACAATGGATTCGTCAATGGAAACTGTATAAAAATAATTTTTTTTCAATAATTGTATCATCAAATTATCTTACGTTGTACAAAAACTAAGACCTCTCTTTAAAAGTTCCTTCGCTCACTCGATACTTTTGCATCGTTGGTGGGTTTTAATGTCTTTGTAATTTTTTATTGTCTTTGTCTAACAGTGATTCGGATTGTTTGCGACAAGTTTTGCAGATTTGGATTTGGAGCTTCTCGCCGTATTTTGGTGGTGTTCCGATGAATACTTGGGTCCGATCACCCGAGGTATATCTTCGGTGGTTCGGTTTAGATCTTCTATTCCTTCAGGTGAGCAATTGCGAAAGGAACTACATGTGGTACAATCAAGGCTCAAGTTTCATGGCGAGGAAGATAGAGTTGACCACATCATCTCTGCGGAGTGCAAGGACGAAGCTTTGGCGGCGGTGAAGACAAGTCGGTCGACAACTATTGGTGTCTTATCTTAATTTTTGGTGTTATTGGGCCTTGATGTGTGCCTTGTATCATTGAACCAATAATTCGTTTCTGACTTTATTAAATGATTGACAAAAAAAGGAAATCAAGATAAAATGACAAAGCGTGGTCCGGATTGTTTAGGTTATCTATTTTTTCATCTATGTGAATGGAAGTAATTATCTTCACTCTTTCAATTTTAAGAAATCACCCTACCAAGCTGAAATCAATGTTTAAAATGTTCTTTAACTACTCCACTTTCAATATATCGCAAGATTATTAGTTTTAGTGGTAACACAATCAAGTCCCAATTGAAAGAGATAATCCCTAATGTCTACAATTACTACTCGCAACTCAATTTCTCTTAAGCGGTTTGAGTAAAGACCATTCATGATTTCTTTTTAAAAAAGGTTATAAAAAAACTTCCACATTCATTTTTTCTGCTTGTGTAAACAAAATTATCTAATAGTGTTTAACAAAAAAATTATCTAATGATGGGTAAAAGTTAATGTTTTAATTATTAGAATAACTAAAGTTTTAAAATATAAAAGTTGATACTAATGATGAATAAAAGCTAATAGCTAGATTTGGCAAATGCTAAACACTACTCCTACATACAAATATATATAATATGTTTTAGTAGTTAGTTCGTACCATACAATCAAATATACAAAATTATATTAACAATCAATTATCAAAACTATAAGATAAGAAGAAATTTCTAAAAACACCAAAATAAATGGATCATCAGTTTTCACCTTATATATGTGTTTAAGATACAATAGTCCTCAACAAAACCTCGAAAAGAATATCGAAATATTAAAAAAAAAATGTTAAAAATTTAGTAACTACCACTAACCCATATTTCAAAAAAAATTAGATGATTATACTTTAAGAAAAAAAAATATTTATTCTATTCATCAAAAATAATGAATACAAACCGCGCGTAGCGCAGATCAAACTCTAGTTTAAATAAAGAGCATTTTCTATAACCCATAGCACGGAGAAACAAACACGTGGAATCCTGAACGCACACACTGACACATGTTTTTAACTCTACTTCTAAGACTACTGTATCTACATTGGTTGCAATATTACAACGGAAAAAACCTTAAAAATATCTGAAATTAATTTCTTTTGCTAAAAATTAACCCAAACTATTTAGACACACACAAAAATACTAAAAAATAACCCAAACTATTTAAACAACAATGGGTTTTACTAATCCGAAAATTGCAAAAAAAAAAACCAAAAATCGATTTGTCCTTAATTAATTTTCCCCCAATTCGATTAAACCCTAACTCATTCTTCTCCCAATTCACTTCTATTCTCCGTGACTTCTCTGTTCTAAAGGCATGAAACTAGAACGTAGCAAATTGTGAAGGGGCAAGAAAACGTAGAAGATGAGGTGTTGCGCTCTCTCTCTCTCTCCCTCTGTATTTTCCTTTCCTGTTTGAATGAATGAGTCGATGTCATGTTTGATAGTGGGAATAGTGGTTGATTTCGAGTTTGATTGTGGGCATAGTAGTCGATTTGGTATTCTTGGCAGAGGATCAATGTCGTTTGCTGTGTTTGCTGCGATTTTTCTAGTATCAATACTTTAGTTTGCAATTGTTATTGTGCAGTGATACTATAAAAATCAATTTGTATTATGGAGGAGTAATGGAGCAAGAAGGAGAACAATTTCATATATAAGGGAGGATCTGTGAAAAATGATATAGAGATAGACCCTGATCTGATGACTTGGTCGATGTTTGATACATTTTGTGAAGACAATAGACTTGGCGGTGGTATGGTGGAACAAGTATTGTACAAGCTCCCACAAGAGGATATGAGTTTACTAAAGCCAATTTTAGAGCTCAGTTCAGATGCAGAGATTACTAAGATGCGTAATCAAGCGATCACAGTAGGTGAAGTTGAAGTCTTCATTGAGCAACGCGTGTCTCCTAGTACCAATAATGGTAAAGACACTGGAAGAGAAGCTGATAATGAAGGAGGTCAGGACAAAGGAGGGGAGTGCGATGATGATAGTGATATTGGTGATGAAGCTCCTAATAATGAAGGTGGTGAGGCAGAAGCAGAAGAATTTGTAGAAGAAGGAGGAGATGATATTCGGTTTCTGACATTTATGGATGAAATCTGTAATGAAAAAGTTATCAGGTTAGGTGAGGTGAATGATATCTTTCCTGCACCTCCTGCTGTTGATGATGAGGCTGAATTGGAGAGACAATGTAGGATCCTCAACAGCCTGCTGCAGACGATGAATGGGAAGATTTCAATAGGACTAAAACTGAGATTTCAAGAATGAGGTACACTAAAGAGAAGCCAAGATACTTGTGGTTAATGCAAACATTTAAGACTGCAGAGGAGTTTAAAGAGCAACTGTTTGAGATATGTGTTGAAGACAAACTTTGACTCTGTTCCATTCTATGCGTTTTCCGATTATGAAGATGAGTGAGAGAGGAGAAGAGAATTGATCGAAACTGAGAGCAGAAGAACCGAGAGGAATAGAGAACCGGGAGAGAAGAAGAGAAGAAGAGAAGTGATTTGGGAGAAAAAATGAATTAGGGTTTAATCGAATTGGGGAAAATGGGCAAATCGATTTTTTTTTTTTTTTTTGCAATTTTCGGATTAATAAAACCCATTGATGATGAAAAATATTAACACTGTTTACTGTTCACGTTTAATGATATACTCTATAATGACTTTTTAAAATAAAATTATAACACTCTACCACACTATTTTATTTTATATATTTTATTTTATTTATGTTTTTGTTTTTGGTAATTACATATTATTAATGGCAATTAATTATCGATTGAAATTAAATTAATATAAATAAGAGTTAACAAATTTTATAAAATAATTTTTGTTTTCGTTTTTATTTTATATAATTTTTTTTTTGAAATTTCCAAGTAAAAAAAAAACGTTGTAAAAAAAACAAGAAGAAAAAAGTTTATAAGTTTTATAAAAATCTCTTAAAGGTTTATAAAGGGAGAATTTCAAAACTACCACGGGTGACACACCAATTTTCAAGAATACCACTAAGCGCTTGCCATTTTCATTTTTACAATTTAATAAATTGTAAAAAGACTAAATTTACCTTGACAACAAAACAAGTGACACTAGGGCCTAAACCTAAGATCATCGGGTCGCCGTCTCATATTTTCTCCGTCATCTGTCATGATTTTTCCCGTCCTCTGTCGCGATTCTCGCCGCCGTCTCCCGCGATTCACGACGCCGTCTCTCGCGATTCTCGGCGCCGTCGACGTCTCTCACGATTCTCGCGATTCTCGGCGCCGTCGACGTCTGTTACGATCCTCGCCAAACATCATCGACCTTCTTCCTTATCGAGCCTTGTCGTCTTTGTAAAATCTAGCCTCCACCTTTTAAATTCAATTCGCTTGTAAGATTTACTCTAATTTCCTATGCTTTAAACTTCTAGATCTGCTTAAAATTTGATCCATGTTCTTCATTAAATTTGATCGATGTTTTGAGCTAGCAATGGCTTTCCTGATTCTTTTGGTGCATCTAAACGACAATAACTGTTTGAGTGTGATCATGTGAATTAGTGTTGTTGATCCGATTGTGTGATTCTGTGAATAGAGTTTTATAAGGATTTATTATGGGTTATAAATTTGATCCATGTTCTTCATTAAATTTGATCGATGTTCAGAGCTAGCAATGGCTTTCCTGATTCTTTTGGTGCATCTAAACAACAATAACTGTTTGTGTGTGATCATGTGAACTAGTGTTGTTGATCCGTTTGTGTGATTCTGTGAATAGAGTTTTATAAGGATTTATTATGGGTTATAAATTCCTCGTATGACTTCTTAAATTGTGTTGTTGATCCGAATGTGTGTCTGTTAATAGAGTAGTTGTTGAATACTAGTATCCGATTATATGATCCTGTGAAGTAAATTTTTAAACTACTTACTAAATTTTTTTGCAGATGATGGACCAAGATGAAATCGATACAACACTGAAATTGCCTTCGAGGATCTATCAGTCCGGGACAGAACCAGACAAGATAAATGCTGTCATGCAATATTCCACCCTGAGCTATGTGGGTAGAGTGGCAAAGGTATTAGGGAAATCAGAGTTTGCCGTGATCAAAAACTCATACCTCAGCCCGATAGTCAAGCTCGCAAGGAGGGAGGACATTCAGTTTTCTGGGAAGCTGTTCCATTTCCTGATGCAGAGAAGAATCTTGACACAAGGAGAAGACTTGTGGTTTGCGTTTGCGGAACAACCAATGAGATTCTCTCTGCGGGAGTTTTTTCTAACCACAGGGTTGCGTTGTGAGCCAGAAGAAGTCAACACCGAAAGAGAAGCAACACACAAACGGGTGAAAAAGGCATATAATTGGATGTTTGGGAAAAAGGATATGTTTACTGTGAAGGATCTGATGGCGATGCTGGAAACAAAAGGGGGAACTATGGGAGTTGAGGAAAGACTTTCGCTTGCAGCTGCAACCTTGACCGAGGGGATAATAATTGCTGATAATCCATCAATCAAAGTTTCGCGAGATAGGTTGAGGAAATTTCTGAATTTTGATACTTACTCGTCGCATCTTTGGGGGAAGATAGGATATGAGGTCCAGTCAACTAGTATACGCAGGATGAGTGCAGATACATGGGCAAAGGGTCAGTATGAAGTAAAAGGGTTTGTGTGGGCAATCACCCTGTGGGCTTTGTCGGCTGTGCCTTTGCTAGGTACTACATTTGCAACTCGACTTGAAACAAACTCATCTGCTAGACCTTTCTGTTTGCATTGGAAAACAACTCGGGCTCCAAGGATTTCAGAAGTTTTGCATGTGGATAAGCAATCGAATGTGAGTGTATTTCGTATTATTTGCTACTGTTTAATAAAACCTTTTAAATGTACTTGTTTGCTACGGTTTCATAAAGCTTTTTAAATGGATTTGGTTTGCCTTTGCAGGTTTTGGTCCATACTATTGTTGGAAATCCAGAGGATTACAAACACTTGGTTCCGCAACCAAATCCTAACGACAAAGACTTTGAAGAGGTTGTGAAACTAGTGAATCAAGGCTATAGGTTGAGCAGAACCGACTGGATAAATGAAACGGTAGATGTTGTTATTGCATCTGAAGAAATAGGGACACAACATGCAAGAAGGACAGAAGAAATAGCGACACAGCATGCAAGAGAGACAGAGGATAGAAGACACCGTAAGACTCCTCCTATGACTGACAGTCAGAAACTTGACATGATAATCGAGATGATTAAGAGCTTGAAAAGCAAAGTGGAGAACATAGAGCATGTTCTGGGAATTGATGCAAACAAAGACGTGAATGGCAGAGAAGAAGAGGTAAAAGGACAACTATTAAAAACACTTTTAAAACTCATTATCCTTTACCTTTACGGCCTTGACCATATGTTGTATGATTCTTTTTAACAGCCAAATGATACTGGAGATGGAGAGCATACAGATATAAGCGATGATACAGACACTGAAGATTCTGGTCGTGAAGAAAATATGGATGAAGATTATTCTGCAGATGATGACAATACACAAAAACGTGGTGTTGATAATGATGGCACCGATGGTTTTTTTCAAACGGATGAGGAAATTCAAGGTGGTAACCCAAGTAAAGATGCTAGTTCTCATGGATGCAATGAAACTACTGAAGTTCTTGTTGAAAATACACAAAATCTGGGCGACGACGAAGCTACAACTGTTGGTGGAGGTAATGATGTAACTCATGTGAATTTTTTTTCTTTAGTAAAACAGTTTGTTTGCATCCGAAAAATTAATTTCAAATAACACTAGTTGGTTCTTGTTTTTGTAGATATAAACACTGAAGATACAGAAGTTATTGTTGAAAGTACACAAAACCTTGCCAACAATGTGAGTACGAATGTCGTTGACGAAAAAGATGATATATCTCTTACGAAAGCTGCAGGTTGTGGTGTAACAGAAAAATCACAGGTACAAGTAAACTCTATATGTTTTGATAGTTAATGCTATGTGTTTTGAGTTTGACTGCAAACTAATTTGTGTTGATATGCTTCTACAGGTTTCATCACCTACTCCCCGTTTCTCTACTCCTAATTTCAACATTCTTTCCCAAGACACTGTACAGTTTAAAGACAAGGAAGGTGATACAAGTGGACAAAGAGCTGATGAGACAAACACTGGGAAGGTATTTTTACAAACGTTTTGTCAATACTACCTATGTAATTTTTAATTTAGGCTTAACATTGAAGATTTTGTTTTTGATCAGGCTAATGATGAAAATGTGTCAAATGCTGAAAACTCACAACCCTGTATATCAGATTTTCAAAGTCTGATGAAAACTAAGAAACGAGTTGCAGAATTGAACAGCGAGGTAAACTGTTTGGTTTATATAATATGATGGATTTATTTACAAGTTAACAGTTAAACATATTTTACAAAAAGTTGTACTTTTGAATTGATTTGATGCATATTAGGAGGTTGAACGAGTAACTAAGAGAAAGAAGCATAAAAGATCAAGAAAACTTCGCGAGGATGGAGTTGCGGCAAGAAGAAGCGAGAGAGGATAAATGCCTTCGATTCATACGCAACCACATTACAGAGGAGCTACGAGAAGACATCCAATAATTCATCCTTTTGAACCTGTTGATAAGAAGCAAATGGAGAAAATAAGGGAATGAAAAAATTCTAATAAGTAAGTTAGTTTTTGATTATCGAAAGATAAACATATGATAAGTGGTGCCGTATTAACCATAACTATCTGTTCTTAATTTAGGCCACAGGAAATTAAGAACTTCACGGTAGATCCAAATTGGTTTACCACGTTAGAGACACCGGGGAAGGCGTTTTCAAAAACGGTAAACTTACGTCCTGCCTTGTTTTGATACAAAAGCATGTTTAATGCCTTATAGAGTTTGTCTGTTTTTGCTTATAGCATATGGAAGCAGGTTTGGAGTTATTGAGGGTGCGAAAGAAACAATTTCTGCAACTGTTTCTGAGCAAATGTGCTTTGATAGTTGGAGAATCGTTCCTGAAGGCTATAGATGAAATTTATGAATTTTTTGTAGAAGACAAAGATGGGTATCAATTCGGGAGTGAATTCAACAGTTATGATATAGAGAGAAGCATTGACATTATCTACGCACCACTGAAGGTAATGGATAAGTGCTGGATTGCACTTGCAATTAACCTGGGAAAGAGGAAGATTACGGTACTGCACTGTGCAGATTCAAAGATTTCTGAAACAGAGATCAATCACCACATTGTTCCATATTCACGGGTGATTCCTTACATCATCCGCGAGTTCTTCAAGGATGAGGCCATGATTATCACTCCATTCGCTGTTCAGATAGAGTCAAAAGATGTTCCACAGGTAAAATGCTTGATTCAGAAAATAGAAGTGATTTTAAAATCTTGAACGATAACACCATGATTACCTCTTCATTGGTTTTGTTTTTTCAGGTTACTAAACTACCAGACTCTGGCATTTACACGCTAAAAATGATAGAGTGCCACGCAATGCGCATTAAGGACTTGAGCAAACTTTCTTCAGAAAACATCGGTGATATAAGAATGAAGCTCGCTGCTGACATATTCTCAGAGATATTAGATGCATAATTTGACAATATAATTTGCAGGTATTTGATTTTTATTACAGAAATAAGTTCAAAAGATCCACTTACTTGGCGAACATTGATACACTGAGTCTATTATGTTGTAGATCTAACTTACTGATTTTGTTTTGTATAGGGACAGAGAGTAAGGGTGGAGAAGTGGCAATTCTTACTTCGAATCATTAGTTTGTTTCTTTATTTCATGGTACTCTTCCAATTGTGTTTTTTGGTTAAAAGAGAGCCTTGGTACGTTGTTTCATGATAGCGAATTTTGATTCGTTTTGGTTATTATGTACATCAAACATGTCATATCAGTTCAAAACAGCTTCATTGGTAACCATATGAAATTCTCCCTATAATCAAAGATTTTAAACAAGAATATGTATTTCACATTTAAAAAGATTTAAAAAGGTGTTTTTAAATTGTCTTGACAACAAGAGTACAAGACCAGAAGAACAAAACAACAAGAGAATGAGATTTTTAAATCCTTATAAAAAGTTCAAAAAATAATTTCGAAAAGGGGCTACTATGTCCCCCAGAAAGCTCGAACCAGTGAACCCGTGGTTTTCGAAGAGGGATGATTAACAATCCAGGCTGTGTTGTAATAGTTGTTTCATGTATCAATTTAAATTCTTTTATATAGAAGAAGAATTAATCATTTAAAAGTGATTTTAAAAGACTTTTAAGTCCTTATAAAAAGTTCAAAAATTGGTAACCATATGAAATTATCCCTATAATCAAAGCTTTTAAACAAGAATATGTATTTCACATTTAAAAAGATTTAAAAAAGTGTTTTTAAATTGTCTTGACAACAAGAGTACAAGACCAGAAGAACAAAACAACAAGA
>JAHZTW010000004.1:67107384-67194509 GCA_020283515.1 Alliaria petiolata | reverse complement strand
AATACTGCAACTTGGCCGAGATCGTACCGATCCAGTTGACGCTTCGGACTTGGGGGTTAATCCATTCGCTCCAGGTACTTTCTGACCTTTCCGCCTTCCCAATCACTGGGCAAATGATTATGAATGCGTTTCGTTTGACTGGAGTTCCCGATTGCCCTCGGCGCTTCGAGCTTTCTCAACGAGAGGGATGCCAATCCCCGGTTAATCTTCCTCTATGGATTGACTCTGACATTGACTATTCGGAATTCTTCTACATCATACACCAAGGTGGCAATCAAGTTCGACACAACTGGTCTCCTCCCGGTACGACTTTTATGATTCTTTTGATGCATGTAAAAAGCTGTTTATGTAATCCTTTGAATTAGTGTTGTTGATCCTGTGATTCTTTGAATAATGTTTTATAAGGAATTATTAGGGGTTAAAAAGTTCGTGGTATGACTCTTCTTCTTAAATCAATAAATTGTGTTGTTGATCAGAATGGGTAATTCTGCGAATATAGTTTTTAAGGATTTATTAGGGTTTATAAATCCACTTTTCCATGAATTTTCTTCGTAAATTGTGTTGTTAATCTGATTGTGTAAAACTGGGAATTAGTTTTGTTGATCCACATGTGTGATTCTGTGAATAATGTTTTATAAGAAATTATTAGGGGTTATAAAAGCTCATGGTATGACTCTTCTTCATAAATTGTGTTGTTGATCAGAATGGGTGATTCTGCGAATAGAGTTTTTTAAGGATTTATAAATCCTAAATTGTGTTGTTGATCATAAATATAGAAGCAACTCAAAATCCACTTTTTCATGAATTTTCTTCCTAAATTTTGTTGTTAATCCGATTGTGTAATACTGAAAATTAGTGTTGTTGATCTGAATGTGTGATTCTGTGAATAGAGTTGTTGTTGACTATTCTGGGGTTATAAAGGTTTCTTGTTGTGCCTGCAGGATTCGTTCCCACAGACATGGTTTCGGAGGAGTCTTTACCCTCGGTTCTCCTGGATCTGGATGAGACGCTGAGGGACTCACGCTTCCTTCTCTATCCTCGCGTTGTTGATTGGTCTTCTCTTAACGACTCCCTGGATGCTCCGGTTATCCCTTCGGGTAAGGAACTCTCGTATTTATTATGTTGTTAATACAATTGTGTAAAACATCTTATTCGGAACTACTTGTGATTAAGCCGTCCCTTCAGAATCGGTAGAAGGTTTGCTTGCTGCTCGGAGGGCTTATGACTCCATCCTGAATCCGGTTATAGTCCTCGTGTCAAGTTCAGACGACGAGAGTTCTTCTGATGATGATGGAGATTCAGACTCCTCTGATTCCGTGGTTAGTGGCAAGTCTTTATTCTTTTCTGACCGCAGCGTTGTTTAACCTTCCCTCATGACTCTTTCTTTTTCTTATCTCAGGTGGTCGTTGTCAGAGCCGGGAGTAATAGCTTACCTTCCGGCGCCTCTTCATGTGAGGCTTCTGGTACCCGAAGACAACGTGATACTTCTCTGCTGGAGGAGGGTAGCTCCAGGAATGTCAGGCCTCGTCGGTCTTCTTAGCTTAACATTGACGACTCTCTATGCAGAAGATCATGCTACATCCTCGTTGATTTAATAGGATGATATGTGTGTATGTGCTGTTTTTTGCTGAACACATGTGTGTGGGTACTCAAAATGGAATCAGTTTTTTGGTGAACACACGTTTGTGTCATTCCCTTTTCGTATGTTTTTAAGAATATGTAACAGAAATACTTTAAATTAGTTATCTTCATTAACTTAACAAGTATAAAAGCTCAGATTTTTAAAGATTTAAAATGTCTTTTAAATTTCCTTATCAGAGACGAATTTTGAAAAGAGACGAATTTAATTGATTATATATCCACTAACATATCCACTAACATATACATGAATATAATATAAAAAACCACAAGAAAACCGTATCGTATCTTTAAGGGCCACAAAAACCATTCGTTTTACAGATTACCCTTTTTTCTTCTTACAGCGACGATTTTGTCTCCTCCTTCGCAAACTCCTTAATCACTCCTTCGTTTTCTCCAAGGTTTTGCTCTCTCTCTCTTTCTCTTTCACTTTTTCCTTATCTCTTCTCAAAGATCTTTTGCTTTTTGCATCGCTTTCATCAATATCGGACTTTATGTAACAAATTTTTCTAGGTTAGATTAAAATTTTGTGTAATGTGAAATACCGATTTTTAAGAATTTCTAAGCTTTTATTAAGACCAGTCCACCCAATTCATGTTTATTTCTGTGTTTCCAATTCTGGGTACCTAGAAAATCGCCGAAAATGTTGGTCTTTTTCATCTGTTTTAATGACTAAGATTTTAGTGTATAGATTCGTTTTTAAGTGATTGATTTGTTCAAGTATAATATGATTCCTTTATAGTTTTGGTTTTGCTTGATATTATTTTACTAAAACATTTGCATATGATGGACCAGGATGAAATCGATACAACACTGAAACTGCCACCGAGGATCTATCAGTCCGGGACTGAACCAGACAACAAAATTGTTGTCGTGCAGCATTCAAAACTGAGCTATGTGGATAGAGTGGCAAAGGTATTAGGGAAATCAGAGTTTGCCGTGATCGAAAACTCATACCTCAGCCCGATAGTCAAGTTCGCAAGGAGGGAGGACATTCAGTTTTCTGGGAAGTTGTTCCATTTCCTGATGCAGAGAAGAATCTTGACACAAGGAGAAAATTTGTGGTTTGCGTTTGCGGAACAGCCAATGAGATTCTCTCTGTGGGAGTTTTTTCTAACCACAGGGTTGCGATGTGAGCCAGAAGAAGTCAACACCGAAAGAGAAGCAACAAACACGCGGGTGAAAAAGCCATATAATTGGATGTTTGGGGAAAAAGATATGTTTACTGTGAAAGAACTGATGACGATGCTGGAAACTAAGAGAAAATCTATGGCAGTTGAGGAAATACTTTCGCTTGGAGCTGCAATCTTGACCAAGGGCATAATAATTGCTGATATTACATCACTCAAAGTCGAGCGAACGAGGTTGCGAAAATATCTGAACTTTAATACTTACTCGTCGCATCTTTGGGGGAAGATAGGATATGATATCCTATCGACTAGTATACGCAGATTGAATACATATACATGGGCAAAGGGCCAGTATGAAGTAAAAGGGTTCGTATGGGCAATCACCCTGTGGGCTTTGTCAGATGTGCCTTTGCTAGGTACTACGTTTGCAACTCGGCTTGAAACAACCTCATCTGCTGTGCCTTTTTGTTTGCAGTGGAATACAACTCGGGCTCCAAGGATTTCAGAAGTTTTGCATGTGGAGAAGCAGTCGAATGTGAGTGTATTTCGTAGTAAAATTTTTTTAATATTGTTTGCTACGGTTTGATAAGGCCTTTTATATGGGTTTGTTTTACGTTTGCAGGTTTTTGTCAATACAATTGTTGGAGATCCAGAACAATACAAACATTTGGTTCCGCCAACAAATCCTAACGACAAAGACTTTGAAGCAGTTGTGAAACTAGTAAAGCAAGGCTATAGGTTGAGCAGAACCGACTGGGTAAACGGAACGGTAAATGTTGTTATTGCATCTGAAGAAATAAAGACACTGAATAAGGGAAAGGCAGAGCATATACCCACCCGCAGAAATCCTCATATGGGTGACAGTGAGAAACTCGACAATATAATCAAGATGATTAAAAGCTTGACAAGCAAAGTGGAGATAATACATGATTTTCTAGGGATTAAAACAGACAAAGATGTGAATGGCAGAGGAGAACAGGTACAAAAACAACTTTTAAATCCCTTATAAAATTCATTAATCGTTGGGGCTTTGACAATACATTATATCTTTCTTTTTTTATAGACGAATATTCCTGGAGATGGTGCACCTATAGATGTTAGCAATGAAGGTGATGACACTGAAGATTGTCATCGTGATGCAAATTTAAAAGCGGCAGATGATGACAATGATGAAGATCATGATGGTGTTTCAAATAATGATGTGAATGGCAGAGGAGAACAGGTACAAAAACAACTTTTAAATCCCTTATAAAATTCATTAATCTTTGGGGCTTTGACAATACATTGTATCTTTCTTTTTTTATAGACGAATCTTCCTGGATATGGTGCGCCTATAGATGTTAGCAATGAAGGTGATGACACTGAAGATTGTCATCGTGATGCAAATTTAAAAGCGACAGATGTTTGTTGAAGGTAATGATGATTTGTCTCATCTGAATTTGTTATCTTTTATAAAACAGATTGATTTCTTAATAACAGTCATGCTTCTTGTTTTCTTGTACGGCAGATGAAGAAAATACACCAGAAATGGGTGTTGATAACTCAACCGAGATCCCTTATGACACTGATAATTTTTTTCAAGCAGATGATAAAGGTCATTGTGGGGAGACAAATAAAGATGAAGACAATATATCTTCTTTCAAAGAGCGAAAGAGACATGGATGTGCAGATGTTTTTGCATCGTTGTTGACAGATGAAGACGTTCGCATACAATTGGAACAACATGGAGTACATCCAATATTTCACCCTCTCAAACCATATGTTGTGTCAAGGAAAACAAGATTAGATGAATGGAAGAATGCAACTAATCCCAAGTAAGTAGAGTTTTCAACGAATATAAGAAGAAAGTTAAGAAGAAGGTTACATGAGGTTTATATATATGTTTTGTGATGTAGGGTGTTGAAAGATTTTATTGGAAATGAAGTAAATACTGAATGGTTTGTTAAACTCGAGACACCAGGGAGTGCAATGACCAGAGAGGTTAGGGAATGAATCAAATTGACAAGTCTCTGTTATATTTGATTTATACTGGATGTCTCTGTGTAGGATTAATTAAAAGAGAAAAAAATTGACATTCGTATGGTATATGTTCTCTTTTGTTTGACTGCAGCATATGGAATCGGCTATGCATTTGCTTCGAACAAGGAGAAGCAAATATCCCAAAATTTACACAAACAATAGAGTTGCGATCTATGGAGAATATTTCCTTTTGGATCTAAAAACATGTTGGGATAGATGGCGGTTTAATCACGATTATGTTTTTCAATTCAACACCGACAAAATTGAAGGGTACATCAATGGTACTTTACCGGTTGTTGGCAATACAGGAAAGAAGTTTATGAAAGACATAGACTTTGTCTATGCACCTAAGTGTTGGTATGACACGCAATGGGTTGCTGTGATTTTCAACTTGAAAAAATGGACGGTGAGCATATGGGATAGCGATCCATACCCGGAGATATTTGCAGGTTATGACAATTCAGCGATTCCGTATGCACAAATATTGCCTGTGCTTTTAAAAAAGTTTGTAAGGTCTGTGAAAAATTCCAAAGAATTCACTATCGAGCGGGCGCCAACAATACTTGAGGTATGTTTATTTCCATTGATGAGGTTGTAGACTTTATTTGTTGTTTAAGGTGTGAAAAGAAAACTAATTAGTAAAGTCGTATTGCAGATAAAGACATTAGGGGACACAGAATTGTACACTCTGAAGTTCATAGAGTGTCATGCAAATATGATGAAAGACATGTCCAATCTCTGTTATGAAAGTATTGAACAACTGAGAATTAAACTCGCGGTTGACTTATTTTGTGAGGTGATGAAGCTTCTGAAGATAACCAAGGCAAGGATGAAGCTTCTGAAGATAACCAAAGCAAGGATGAACCTGCGGGTGCTGTAACACGAAGTAAAAAGGCTAGAATGTTAAAATTTGCTTCCTGATCTTTGTATTACAAGAAACTCTTTTGTCTACTCTTTGCTTTTCCTTTGTTAAGAACTCCTTTTCTTTTGTTGTTGTTCTAATGATAGTAGTTTAAATCCTTATAAAACTTAATATGGATTGGTCATTTAAAAATGCTTTTAAAACTCTTTTAAAGTCTTATAAATTTTTTAAAAACTCTTTTAAATGGTGGTTTAATAAGGATTTTAAAACTCTTTTAAATCCTTATTAAAAACTTTAAAAATGATATTGAAAAAGGGGTGTTATATCCCCCAGGGGAAGCTCGAACCAGGGAACCCGTGGTTTTCAAATAGTAGTGTTTAACCACGCAGGTTGTGTTGTAATAGTTGTTAGATATATGAATTTAATTGATTATATAAAAAACGAATTGGTCATTTAAAAATGCTTTTAAAACTCTTTTAAAGTCTTATAAATTTTAAAATAGTTTTTAAATCGTTATAAAAACTTACTTTGTGAGTTGGATTCTCAAGTTAACGATCTCGAAAGATAACGGGACACAGCAGAACTATAACCCAGTGTTAAAGTAAACACCACAAGTCTTTTATTCGCAAAAAGCAATCATTATACCAACCAATAACAAAATGATTTAATAAAAATTATTGTTTTTGTGGTTCAGTATACTGTTTAATTTAAGAAAATAAGAGAGAATCTTCAGATTGGAACTACACATGTAGATTTGTTGTGTCCACTCTGACCACACCTACCGCACTTGTAACTTTTTGATTTCGTACGAGACTTCCCATGCTCCCACTCAGAAGATATCCTCTTCTTCTTACGCCTGCCACTAGGGATGCGAGTAGAAGGTGGTAGACAAACGAAACTAGCTACATTAGGTGGGATGTCCCAATAAGCCTTATCTCCAACATGATAAATACTCTCTGAATATGCTAATATCCCCCTATCATAAGATATCAAGATTAGCTAAAAAGAACAAGACTCAAGTAATAAAAAATCTAATGGCATATTAGGCAGGAGAGACAATAGTACCTTTCTTTGGAGAAAGAACTATCGACATAGTTCTTTTCATTGCGTTTCACAGCTTTGGCAGCAGCAATCGTATGAGCATATGTAAATCGCTGAATATCAAACACACAACATGTACACTGCCTTGCAGCCAAATTCACCATCTCCTTTCTCTTGTCTCCCTTCACCTCAAACACAAGTTGGGTGATTGGACAAACTTCAAGCCAACGTGACGAACCATCATAGGATTCTTTCATTTTCTTTCCGACTTCTAATGTGACAGGGTGAGGATGACGGGAACTTATCTCATGCCGTTCGTTGAACCACCTTGTGAGTATGGATCTAATTGTATCGAAAAGGCACACAATAGGATATTCACGAGGCATATTCAACAAGGAGTTAAGAGATTCAGCTAGATTTGATGTCATGATGTTATAGCGATTGGAAGGAGCATAAGCGCGTGACCATTTCCTAATATCAGCTTTAACCAGATAATCTGCGAGCTTAGCATCAGCATTCTTGATCTCGTTGAACAGTAGATTAAAATCATACTTAGTGTAAGCCTTAATAGCCTCCTGAACCAATGCCACTAGAGAAGCGTCCTTGAAATACGTTTCAACGTTCTTCTCAAAGTGTAAACTGCAGATACCATGATGAGCAAGTGGATAATTTGTCAAAAGACCTTTGGCAATACATGGTGCATGATCCGACACAAAAACTAGATCCTTCTCATCAGGAATGATAATCCTTAGACACCTCAAAAACCAGTCCCAAGAGGCATCGTTCTCAGAGTCGACTATCCCAAAAGCAATTGGATATAGTTGAAAGTTACCATCTTGCGCTGTAGCACCAAGCAAAGTCCCTCTGAATTTTGCCTTCAGAAAAGCACCATCAATAGCAACAACTTTCCTCAGAGCCTTAAAACCTCTAATTGATGCGCCAAAGGACAAGAATGCATACTTGAACTTCCCTGCAGCATCTACCTCAATGAAAGTGGCAGAACCAGGATTCTTTTCCTTAACCATGTGGAAAAAACTTGGCAAAACTTCGTAGCTATCATCAGGAGTACCCCTAGCAATGGATTTGGCATGCTCTTGAGCTCTCCAAGCTTTTGAATATGTGATAACAACACCATGATCCTTCCTAGCTTTTTCTATGATCTGTTTAGGTCTCAGTCCAAGTTTTCCTCCATCGTAATGATTACTTACCATAGTACCCAATACCTTTGCACTGGCTTGCCGATGGTTAACATGCCTTAATGATGAATCACAAGTATGATCATGAACATACTGCCGAACGATAAAACTCTCAGAGCCTCTAACTCTAGTTGCACGAAATCTCCAGCTACAACATTCGGCAACACAGCGAAGAACATACTGTATCCTGTCTGATAATTCAGTGCGGAACTCAAAGCTATTAAACATTGAAAACATTCGCAGCATTGTGACCATTTCCTTTTTGTCTTTAAAAAGCTTTCCACAATACACAACATCTTTATCCAACGCAACAGATTGGGAAGAACCTGATGGAGCCGCACATCCTGATTCAAGAGAGGATGACAACTGCGAGATTCCTGAGATTGTACTTGATTTCATTCTTCTTTGTAAATACAAAATCAGAAAATGAGTGTAAATGTTTATGAACAAAATACATAAACCCTTACAAAATCGATAGAAAAACCGAGAGTTTCATGAAAAATATACCGCAACCGGAGGAAGAAAGGGAACATTACAACCCTCTTCAAACTGCAAATATAAAATCGTATCATACAAACTTTGATAATTGCCATTGAAAACAGAATCACATTATATATATGAATGGTTAGTCAAAATTACCTCATTTTCAAAAGGACGTGGAGGATGAGAAGTAGGAGCAGGAGCAGTAAAACTCTCGTCAAATGGAACATCATTACTTATTTGTATGTTGTTTCTTTCCATTAATGAAAATGAGTTCGTTTCTCTCTGTAAAATAAACATGTAACTTTATGAATTTGTTTTCTAATCATAGTTAAGCAAATGATGTTAGTGATTACCTCGTCCACAGCTAGAAAGGGGCCATAATGAGGGCTAGAAACTTCAATAGCACTTTCCATCTTCTTTAATTCTTTCACTGTAACACATAACTTGATAACTCCTCCACTCTCTTGCAGCTTGTTCATAAATACTTTCAGTTGACGATCATTCCTCAAGATCACAGGAGGAAGATCTATTGTAGCTGAAAGAAAGCATGAAGGTGACCCGTAGCTAATCTTCACACCATAGGCATTGCCGTCAATTCCAAAATCTTCTAAAACAATCTTAACCAATTCGTTGAAAGTTATGTTTTCGGTGATTACACTAAGAGAACTTCCTCTGTCATAATCAACTATGAACTCCCATTGTGATGTATTTGATAAATTCCAAGCTCCACACACAGAATAAAAATCAATCATTATCGCCTGATGAAAAAGAAGAAACAATTTATAAAGCTTTATGAATTTATGCACTCAATCATCTCTTTCCCTGATTTACAAAAATCGAATAACCTGAAAATCTAAGAAAATCGATAGACAACACAAAGCGATATCGGAAGAGAAAACAAACCGTTGAAATCGGATTGAGATTAGGTAAAAAACTCTGGCGAAGCGAAGCTGCGATCGAGATGTTAAATCTCCGCCGAGGTGAAGCTACTCTGTAATTGTGAAAGCTCCGCCGAATAGATGCGAAATTTCGAGACGAAGCTACTATTCCGGCGAAGCGAAGCTATCTCCGGTGACATAGAACTCGCTGTGGATATAGAAATCGCCGTCGTCTTTATTTTGTCCGCTCCAATCTCAGGTGAGATAGAAATTGCGAGATTTATCAAATAAACAGGCTTGTGAACTGAGGGTATTAAGGACAATTCTCCCTAAGCAAATAATGGTATATTTGCATAAATGAAAAGCAGTGGTAGTATTGAAAATGTCAATATCAAAAGTGGTATTTTGGACAAATTCTCTTATAAATAGTTACAAAGGAGCTTATAAAAGGCTTATAAAAGTTTATAAAATACTTTCTCTTGTATATTGAAGGCTAGTAAAAAAAGACGGTTTTTTCTGTATTCAAATCAAATGAAACAAGTCTCTATTTATAGAGTATGAATAATGATGAATTTAGTATAAAAATATTTATATATATATAATTATTATGAAGTAATTGATGTTAAATAATTGAGGGAGAAAAAAAATCCAAAATCTGAACGACCAATCGCTGTGTTCCATGTGTATAATCTATTTTCTATTTATCAAATAAAATTGGTTAACCATTAAAATTTTGACAAGTGTCTCACTCAATTTTTATCAACAACGTTGATAAGTTTCAACACAAAATTTGCCACATGGTTTACAACTTTTATTCAACACATCGTTGTACTGTCTTCAACTGTTGATAAAAATTATCAACACCCCCATTGTAAACAGTCAAACTGAGTTAATTACACCCAAGGGTACTTTAAGCATTTATGTTTACAATATAGACATTTATTGCTTATAAATCACTTTCAGAAAATGAAAAGACAAATCTCCTTATCTTATCTTTCCAATTGATTTTTTATCCGGTGCAGATATTAACGGGATGGAGTAAAAAACAAAAAGTTACTAATGCAAGAAGAAAACTGAAACGACACTGAAAATGATTTGAAGCGCCACCGCAGCCGACGAACCCTAGTTATAACAAATTTCTTGTTTTCAATTTTACATGAGTGTTTGAGTTTGTGCGATTATTGAAATTTGCCGGTCAACATATCCCCTCACCCAAACCTCCTACGCCGGAGTCATACCCAAATCTTCTATACAAAGACAACCATTGACGCGTCCACTACAAGAAAACAGGGCAATTTCCGACGGAATGTTATCCGTTGGAAATTTTCGACGAAATTGCGAAGAAATTATGACAAAGTAATAAACCGTCGGAAATCCGACGGTAATTTTTGACGGATAAGATTCCGTCGAAACTTGGTCGGAAACTTACGACGGTTTTTAGATGGAAAATATCTGTTGGTTCATTCCGACGGAATTGCGACCATATTGTGACAAAGTAAGATACCGTCGGAATTTCGTCTAAAGTTTTTTAATCTACAATTTTTTCAGGTTCGGGTTGGACCCTGAAATCAACAAGACTATATTGCGGATGTTTCATACCATGTTGCACCACCCGTATGAGACCTACTCATCGATGCCGCCTGACGTGAAAGATTCATGGCATCGATCTTTCGCCGTAAGTTTTTTTAAAATTTTTTCAAATTTTTAAACAAAGTTTTTATTTCATTATATCTTAAGTAATTTGTTTTTACAGCAAGAGATCACTTGGGATTGGCAGAGAACCAAAACCGTTCTCAATGAGTTCAACAAGTTAACCGCCATCGAATACACGAGACACATGTACGAGTGGAAGCAAAAGTTCATCGAGGAAAAAGATCCGCCGAAGGATCTCGAGGAGAATGTCTGGAACGGTTTTTGCTAGTATTGGAGTCGGCCTGCCACAAAGATACAATCCGCAAAAAACTCGAAGAACCGGAAGAGTAACCGAGGAGGAAAGGGCATTTATGTTCACAACGGGGGCGCAAAATCGACCTTACGTCAAGTGGCTGAAATGGTAAGTAAATTTATATATTTTCATAATTTTCTTATTTATTAAATAGTTTACCTTATATAATTTTATTTTTTAAAAGACGATAGAAGCGGGTGGAGTCGTTCCCGATTACCTCGACGTTATGGAGACGAGGCACACCAACAAAAAGACCGGGGAAGTCCAAGACGTCGGTGTTCGGGAGGTTGTGGAGAAATGCAAGAAGAAGAAGTTTGATCCCCTGACCCAACTCTCCCAGGAAAATCCAGATGACTCGACCTCCTCGAACGAGCTAACCCGAGATGAGATCAACGACATTGTTCTCTCGGTGCGTTTTTTTTTTTTTAATTTTTGATATCTAATATCTTAATAATTTTGTTTAGGAAACTCGGAAAGTAAAAGGTCGAACCGTAGGGTTAGGCCCACTTCCGAGACTCGATGGAGCTGATTCTTCTTCTTCGAGTTTTCGTTACTCTTCGCAATATCAAAAAGAGATCGAAAGGCTTAGCCAGGAAGTTAAAGAGCGTGATGGGATTGTCGAAGAAATGGGGAAGAAGCATGAATGGTTGGAGTCCGAACACCAATCGACACGGGAAGAGCTACGTCAGATGAAAGAAATAATGGAAGCTTCGTTTCCACATTTGTTTAAAAAGTAGTTCGTTTGTTCTAAACAATTTCTTTTATGTCGTTTTTAATTTTTATTCTACAACAAATTTATAATATATTTTTATTTTCTAAAATTTTGGTTTTAATTTTAATTATTAATTTAAAATTAAATTCGATATAATATATATTAATTTTTTAATAATTTAACGAATTATATATATCCGTCGGAAATCCGTCGGATTTCGTCCGTCATAAATCCATCGGAAATTAATCCGTCGGATATTCATCCGTCAGAATTTTCGTCGGACATCCGTCGAAAATGATTCGGTCGGTAAGTCGTCGGATTCATCTCCGACGGAATCCCGACAACCTTTCGATCTACTTTTCCGACTACTGAGTCGTCGGAAAGCCGTCGGAAAAAATTCGACGACTTATATCCGTCAGAAATCTATCGGTTTATTTCTCTCGGTAATTCGTCGGAAATTTCTTACGGATTACCGACGACCCTAATCCGTCAGAAATTTCCGATAGATTTCCGACCAAAGTTGAGTTTCTGACGAACTGTAACCGACGGACTATTTTGGTCGAAAATCCGTCAGAAACACTTGTTTCCGACGGATTTTCGACCAAAATGGCCGTCGGATTTTGGTGTCTTTCTTGTAGTGGTCAGATTCTAAGATGGAAGGTAAGCTCCCAACCAAACGAATTATGTACATATGTAACACAAATGAACAAACACATAACGATGGACACATTTAGCATGGATACAACAAACTCGATTCGTGTGTGGTACAAGCCAATATGTCCATTTGATATTGACCATACTTCCTACAAATGGGACACGGTAGTATGGATACACGTTCGTGGATGAACATGGTGCTTGGTTGACTGTCTAATTCACACAATATGTTATTGGCTTTATAACAATTTTGTTTGTTATTAGTCTCCAGTCCCAAAGAGACTTGTTCGCTCTCTTTAATAAATTTATGCTAATATTGTAGGTTTTTGTTTCTTGCTACAAGTGTCAAGATTACATATTTTGAAGGTTACTTTAGCTGATATGAACATTATATTATACAGAGACACCATTGACGCCTCTGATTCCGACATGGAAGGTAAGGATCCAACACAACTGAATTTTATTCGTCTATAACACTAATGGACAAACACAGAAATTATGGATACACTCTCTCGATTCGATTGTTGTATAGGCACTTGCGTCCATAAGATGGTGTCCATACTTCGTGTACACGGGAGCGAAAACTCGTACATATGTTACTTAGATGTAGATATTGGACGAATGGACACTGAAATAATGGATACACTCTCATGGATACGAAAAGTGTTATGTCGATAAGCATGGATACACTCTCATGGATACGAAAAGTGTTATGTCGATAAGCATGGATACACTCTATGGTGTGAAATAGTGTACACAACAAGTATGGATACGTATGAATACACTCTCATGGATACGAGAGGTGTACTTTCGATAAGCATGGATACACTCTCGGGTGTACAATAGTGTACACAGCAAGTATGGATATACTCTCATGGATAGAGGCTGTTGTACAGTAATTTTAGACCATGAGTTTGTTTTAGACAGATTAATGTGGATAATGTGTAATCAATCATATAAAATTACTTTTATCCACCCCAACTTATCCTACACCCGCGAATGGCAACTATCATAATCGGAACAATCTAGTCTCTTATCCATAAGATACCATCCACATACAAGACGAATGATAGCCTTAATTTCATATACACTTTCATCCCATGTCCGCATGATATCATCCACGTACAAAGACGAACGATGGCCTTATGTTTATATGATTCTGTCCACGATCTTCTATCCATGCGTAGCCCCAAGAGTCTAGTATACTTGCATCCGGCATAGACACTTTCGTCCATGTCCGGGCGACACCATCCACGTTCAAAACACTAGGTGGCATGACGTTTATATGCTTCTATCCACGTTTCCCTATCCACGCTAATGGCAAAAGCAGTTGTATTTATGCACATATACATCGTGAATAGGAGCTTGTGGACACAAAGACACAACACATAAAGACAATCTCATAGGCACAATTAATTTAATAGACACAAAACACATACACACACTTTTATATTCTTCTCCGCCAAATCTCTTTCCTAAGCCTCGCCATTCTCATCTCTCTCCTAGTTGCATATGATGGACAGAAGAGAGCTCTCATGGAATCTCATCGGAGAGATCAGATTAATTTTGCAAAACCTGATTCTAGAGAGAGAGAGAGAGAGAGTGTGTGTGTAACGCCCCGACCGCCCCTACCAGCGAGTCACCCATCCCTCTGTCGGACTCGTGGGCCCCGCCCCTGTCCGACGATCGGTGCGTTATTTTTTTCTCGGTGGCCCGACCGACTGATTTACTTGTCCCTGCAATCACTACGTGACCTTTTCCCATGTTTTGACCTCACTCACACGATTCCGCAGAGAACTTCCCGGAAGGTCACCCATCCTAGTACTACTCCAGCATAACCATGCTTAACTCTGGAGTTCTCTTAGGGTAAGTGACCGGAAAAGGTAAGTGCACTTTGATGACATAGGTAGCCAAATCAATCCATTTACACTTATTCAAATGGGCCGGGCCCGAGTCGTTACAATTCTCCCCCACTTAACCGGAATTCGTCCCCGAATTCTGATCCCGTCAGTGTGAACCCTAACCCCCAAATCCCCCAAGACAGTCTCGTTGGACAGAACCAGTTTGACTTCCCTTGTCTCTGATACCACTTGTAACGCCCCGACCGGCGAGTCACCCATCCCTCCGTCAGGCTCGTGGGCCCCGCCCCTGTCCGACCGTCGGTGCGTTATTTTTTTCTCGGTGGACCGACCGACTGATTTACTTGTCCGTGCAATCACCACGTGACATTTTCCCATGTTTTGGCCTTACTCACACGGTTCCGCAAAGAACTTCCCGGAAGGTCACCCATCCTAGTACTACTTCAGCATAAGCACGCTTAACTCTGGAGTTCTCTTAAAGTAAGTGACCGGAAAAAGTAAGTGCACTTTGATGACATAGGTAGTCAAATCAATCCATTTAAACTTATTCAAATGGGCCGGTTCCGGGTCATTACAGAGAGAGAGGGAGAGAGAGAGAGGAATTTGAGGATGACAAAATAAAAATTGGAAAATGAAAATCTGGGTATGAAAAAGATTTCGAATAGGAAGAATATAATTTTTGTTTGATTTTTGATTTTTTTGATTTTTTTCAATAGATGTAAACATTTAAAATAATTGCCCAAGTTGAGTTATCATGTGATGACTTCTAGAAGCATAAAAACAAAGATTATGGGACCAATAATCACCAAAGATCTTGACGGTGGCCGATATGTGATTTACAAAGGTTTAGACTTACTCAAAATCAACTCGCTACAGTCTAAAGATCAAGGGTAGCTTAGGGTCATTCGCACCATGACTTCGTGTGGATCTAAGAAAACCAACCTCTGGCGACGACGGTGAATTATTGTATTGGTGGAAGCGTGAGATTTTGATAGCGACGGTATTTTTAGTTTGAGGGTAAATTTCAATTAAGGGTATTTTCGGTGTTTCCAATTCAACAGCAACACATAAAGTGTCTTGTGCATTTTCTTGTTAAATGAGTTTGGGAAAGTGCTGTTGAGTGTAAATATTAATCTCTAACTCCAACCATATTGCAATGTAAATTGTAAAATTCGGTTTATAATTTCTTTGAAATAAGTTATAAATTCGGTTTTAAATAAAAAACTTTAATTCAAAGAAAAATTTGCCGTTAAAGCTGATAGTAAGAAAGAACAAAAATATCTCTTTAAAAACATGAACATGAATTCAAAGAAGAAAAAAAAACAAAGACAAGGAGCTAATTAAGAAACTTGTGAACCAATCGAATCAGTCACTATTTTAAAGATGTACGTAATTAATGACGAAATCTAACAAACACGAGACAAGAACAAAAAAAGGGGAAAATCTTAATTAGAAAGAATTATTGTGATACAAGATTGGAATCCACCAAACTTATGTTCACGAGATGATCAAGAGTCTACAAGTTTTGTTCCGGAATTTGGTCGTTGGTAGAGATGGTGATGAAAGTGATTGACTCGCTCAATCGATGGGGGGTTGTTGAATAATAAACACTCAACCACGAATAGAATAACTTAAATCTCACAAGCTACTTTACACGCAAATCTAGTCTAAAGGCATCGCACACAAGAGACATAGATTCAAACGTTCACTAAGTAAAAAAATCCATCTTGACTAATTAAATAAACAAAAACAAAGGCTAAACTTTAGAGAAAACTCTCTCTTTAATATTTCCAAAAATCTATATATATACAAAATGATTACAAAGATAGCTTTTATAAGCTCGTACAAGGTCAAACCATTAATGTACAAAATTATAAAAATAAAAATTTAATATATGCAATATAAATGAGAAAATAACAAATTAATGTTGACGAGCTTGTGTGCCTTCATCTCTTGATATGAAAAAGAATCTAGACGCCATTTTGTATTTGATTAGGGAGCTTCTACACGGTGGCATGATAATTGAGCAATCTTCTAGTTGAAGTAGAATATCTAATTTGGAAAGCTCGTGAATTGCTGAATAAAGAGATGCCCGCCTTTAGACTTGTAAACGTCTATAATCATATCTTCTCGTCTTGGCCAAGCACTTTTAAAAAAAAAAGTAAATAGTTCAGTCGTGATCGGTCCAAGTAGACATGCCTAACCAAATCTAGGAGCCAAAGGGTGGTTCTCAAGCTTTCGCTACCACATGCTCATGTTTCTAGCTTTGGATTAGAATGGGCAGAGAAATACTCAAGCCTTCCCCTCCACTTGGACCAAACCCAACCAAACCAACCGGGTCGGTTAATACCGTAATGCCTCCCCACGGATTACAAGCTTGCGTTACCAAACTTGGCAAACATTCTCATATCTTCTCCTCTTTATATATAACTCGATTTATTTAACTTTTCCCGATGTGGGACTCTTTAATATTTTAGATTTAGGATATTAAGTAAATTTCTATTTTTTTTTTAATAAAACAACGTTTTTTATGAATGATTTGTGTGCTTCGAATCTTTTTTCTCTCTTTTTCGTAGAGGGAATTATTCAAAAGAGACATCTGATTCGGAGTGTGTGACAAAAAAATATTGAAGTTCACAAACCATCTCTACACTTGTAATGCTAAAAGCTAAAAGCCTAAAAGAGCCAGTCAAGATTGATTCAAAAGTAGACACTCTTTTAGGTTGTTGATGCTTTGAAAGCGTCGAGACAGCTCGCAGTAGCGAGTGATCTGTCCCAATACTCAACAAAAGGAAAGCTTTTGTAAACAGCAGGAGAGTTCTTGTTCATTGATCAGCTCCTGCGCAGGACCAATCACTGCATCTGTCGAAGGAAAATAGAATGTTGGAATCGATAACCGCTCCTTCTCGGTGTTCACTACGGCTCTGTGAAGCACGCTCTTGTATCTGTCATTGCTTATGACCTTAAAAGGAGGAGACACAACAACACAATTTAGCACACAAGAGAGTGAACAAAACGGAGTATTTTGTTGTAACGTAACCTGTATTTGATCGCCGACATTGACGATGAAAGTGTTGGGGATAGGATAAACAGCGACCCATTTATCATCCTTAAAGACTTGCAAACCAGAGACTTGGTCTTGAAGAAGGAGAGTGATAACGGTTGGGTCTTTATGTCCTGGAAGTCCGTAAGTTAGCTCGGGCTCAGGACACGGAGGATAGTAGTTAAATGCCATGTGTTGAGCGTGTTTGCCTAATCTATTGCTTATATAGTCACTTTCAAGGCCTAAGCTCTCAGAGATTGCCTCAAGAAGTCTCAAGACTAAGTCTCTAACGCTTGTGGCGTATTCGGCTGTGATCTCTTTGAATTATACGGGATTTGAGGGTAGTCTCTCCAGTTCAAGATTTTGTCTGCGCTGACGTTGAAACTGGTGGAGACTCTCGTCGTCTTTGTTGAATCCGTCGAGTAATGTTTCATCCTCTCGCTCTCCGGTTGATGGAAAACTCTCTTGCAACAGTTAGCATTTTATCGATTGTTTTCATATGAATTCAAAGAAGAAGAAAAAACGAAGACTAGGAGCTAATTAAGAAATTTGTGAACCAATCGAATCAATCACTATTAGAAGGATGTACGTGAAATCTAACATATCCAAAAAGAACCGGAAATAACTCTTAATTAGTGGAATAATTGAGAAAAGAATAATGGTCTCGAAGCAATGAAGGTCTGTCAAGCTCAGGCGCAAACCTCAGTGTGTTCTCCATCAAAACCTTATTTGTTGTCTTCTTCTTCCTCGACACGGCTTGATCACCGAAGAAGAAGAGGATCCGCTAGAGGATGGATCAACAGTATACAGAACAATGAATTCGTGATTCTATAATCAAAATTCTTTTTAATTTGACTTGAAGAAAGAGATAGAGCTCGAGTAGCTTTTGTTTTATATAGATTTTTTTTCAAAAAAAAAGTAATGGTTCAGTCGTGATCGGTCCAAGTAGTCATGTCTAGGCTCGGATCAACTGATGCATACTCAGCAGCATGCGCATCACGCGTATTTTTTTCCTCCAAATCTAGAGAGCCAAAGTGGTTCTCTCAAAGCCTTAGGCTAACCCCACATGCTCATGTTTCTAGCTTGGACTAAGCATGAGCAGAGATACACAAAGCCTTCATCTTACTTGGACCCATCACGACTGAACCAACCAGGACGATTATTACCGTAATGCCTCCACTAGAATTACAAGCTTGCGTCACCAAGCTTGGCAAACAATCTCATATCTTCTCCTCTTTATATATAACTCTCTTAATTACTCTTTTCCTGATGTGGGACTCTTTAATAGTATAATCAGGATTAGGATATTAAAAGTAAATTTTTCCATTAGAATTGTTTAAAAGCATCTTTTATGTAGAGGGAAAAAGGGTATATTATTATTGAAAAGCTTCTTTATGTGTCTTTTTAAGACAGAATCAATGAGTTCCGAAGAGAGAGACATGTGCATACTAAAATATTATATTGACAAAGGCTTCTTCACAAACTCTATCTCTACACTTCTAAATCTGTTCATCACTACCCAAAAATGTACCCCCTCCCCTAGAAAATTCCCTAATCAAAAACAATCTTCCGAACCTAAATCTCAACTTTCCACAGAGATCTGCCAAAATAACATCATAAAACATGAAGCAGAGAACTCTTCAACCACCAGCTTGAACTAAGAATGAATAGAGGTGTCATGTCATCACCTGACATGAGACTAGAGTGAGACCAATGCAGCAACTTCGTGCATATGCCCATTATGAGAGTAAAGGCTTGACTAATCCATATCAGTCCTCGACATCTCAGCTGACTGTGTCTCTGTTTCGCTTCCCACTCTTCGGTAGAACAGAAGATATGCCGCTGAGTTTTTGATTTCAGATTCATTTACTGATGTAACATGTGTGTCGTCGAAATGATACCATTTGTTGTCGTCAATCAACTGCAGGAACAGTGACACATATGATTAGATAAAAGGATCACCAGAAGCACTGGTAGCACAATAGAAAGCATAGTCTGATATATGATAATAACGTTGTGATGCATTTATGCAAGAAAGCAAATAGAAACTGAGACCAATCAAGTCACCAACCTTGGCGTAGGCAGTGTAGTGACCACCACCAAGTCCACCGTAATGGTTGCTCACGGCATACAGCTCATATAAGTATGACTGGCCATTCTTGTTTTTCACGTACTTGCTCATGTCTAGATCACGGATTGGGAAATTCACAAACGTTTCAATCTTGTTCTTGAGATATCTGCTATACGTGAACCGTTTTAAATGGAATACAAGAATATCTGGCAACTTCCACAGGTCTAGCTTTTTGTTCGCTTGTCTGTGTTCTTTGCATCCCGGACAAAACCTGGTTCAGAATGGTGAGATAGATGGTCAAAACTTAAAACTTCAAACGAATAGATCAGCTCATGCGATCACAAGTTCAAGGTACGAGTGCTATACCACATGTCATCCGGTCCCAGAGGCTCTTCGGCTAAAAACGCCTCTAAACACGAAAACAGAGATATCGCTTCTTGCCTTGTCTTCTTTGCAGAGAAACTAGTTTTATAAACCTCCGGAAGGTCACTCAAGTAGCTGGAATCATATTTTTCATGCTCACCCTCATTCCACTCAACTAAAACTCTTGTAACCGTACCAGGGTTCACAGAAGACTCAGACTGAAGTGGTTTGAAGTTCAAACCACGCTCATCTGTCAAGAAGATCCTGAAGGATAACTCTCTATCAGATGCATCGTGTATCTCGGTGTCTGGGGATGATTTACTTCCGGATGTTTCGTCAGCAGCAGCAGCATCGGGAAGGTGGCCATTTTCTCTTCCATTATGAATCTTAGATGAAGCTTGAACCCGGTGTAGAGGTGACAGAAATCCAGAGATAACTTCATCAATGTCAGTTCCACTTAGTGGTTCTGTGTTGACAAAAGTGACCAAAGGAGTTCCAAAAAGCTTCACGTCTCTGCCTCTAACACTCTCCAGAACAGCCCTGCCGAACCCAAGAGTTATGATCCATAAAGCTGAGTCAAAGAGGGAAAACGAAGAGTTCTTGAGTAACAAATAAAATGAAGCACACTCACCTTTCCTGCCCTCCATGAAGGATTTCCAGCTTTGCTTTTCCTGACCCTTTCTGCATCTTATTCAACCGATACGCCACAATATGCTCATCATCTTTAATCACACTCAGTGACTCCAGAAGGTTCTCAAAATATCTAAAGATCTTGTGATCATATACCTAATAGGACAATGCCACACATTAGTCAGAGAATTCAGCAAAAAGAAAAATATTAAACTAAGAAAGGAACACGCCAAAATCCATACCTCTGCAAGTAAAAGGGTCTCATCCACGGTTAAGCAGCAAGCAATACCTAATGCCGTAATAAGATCTCTACAAGATCCATGTTTAGGCACTGTTACCGTGTACGGCATCGGAAGACGACTTCCATCGCAATAAAACACCGTAACTGTTATTGACCGTGTAAGTGTTGACGGCAAAGGTAAAGACAGATACATGAAGGGATCAAAAGTGATTGAGATTTTTCCACAAACTGGACAAACCAGAGTTGACTTGTATTGACCCTGAAAGAAATCGAATTCAGCATAAGAAACAGTCAGGATATAAAAGACAGAATCTTCCACTTCTTGTATGAAAAACTAGAACAAGATGAACCTTCAATGGGAGAAGCGATTAAGAAACGGTTCGAGATACTTACTTGGCAGACATTAACTATTACAGAATCATTCCGGGCCTTATGATAGTTCCAACGGTCTTGAGCAACTTCATCATCCGGACGACTGTCAGAATCTTTAAGTTCAACGTAAGGTTTTTTTTTCACCTTATTCAAATCTTCATGCAGCCCATCTAATAAGAAAGCAAGCAGTTCCTGAAACAACAATTTAATACAAGATCCATGTTTAGGCACGAAAAAGCATTATTTGTGTTAAACTGTCAAATAGGAAAGCCAAGAACAAACAACAATGCCAGGAACAAAGAATTTGCTCAATTATGCATATTAGAGAAAATGACTAACCTGAGAATCATGCTGATTGTAACCACTAAACTGTGGAGCAAATCTAGCCAAGTTTGTCTTAAAAGAGCGCGGTGCAACTGCATTCCTTCCTGATGACCATAATTTCTTCAACAGTTCACCAAAGGCGATAGCAAGCTCACCCTGGATAATTAAGTGTTAAAAATGATATTTAGAACGCGTGTGGATACCTTAACATGAGGAAGTAGAAACGGTATTAAAATTCAAGCATTCAAGCACTTACAGACGTTCCCAAAGGATTATCTATATTCAAGTCGTCACTATTCAAGCACTTACAGACGTTCCCAAAGGATTATCTATATTCAAGTCGTCACTGTAGTCTTGCAAGAAGTATTCAACTATCGGAGGTGTGTGGGCCAAACACTGAAGAGCGCTATTCATAAAGCAGGTATTTCCCAAATTACTCAATCCTGCTAATCCTCCCTTCTCTCCTTTTCCAAGAATACTCAAAGAATCACAGCCATCATCTTCAGAAGTGATTTTCGAAAAGAGACTAAACTTGGAAGTGGAATGACCATTAGATAGGGTAGGACCCCCAGCAATTGTAACACGCGATCTTGAAGGTTCCAGAGGTACCAGAGCTAGCTCATTTCCTGACGAGCTCATAGCATACTGAGAAGAAGAGGACCCATCAACTTCGAGAAGAATCTGCAAGGGGGTGCACCAGTTAGATGTACGGCAAGAGACAAAGGTTATTTGTCAAGATTTGACAGATAAGTGTACAGAGAGTTCTCTAGATACTTACATCTTGGTCCATGTGAAGGCTTGACTCCTCCAGGCTCTTGTTAGACGAAGGATCCAAGAGTCTACTTTTCCTCTTACCGAAGTAATCCCAGATGTGAGCCTGCGTATACATATCAATGTCAGGCAAAGAACACATCTCCATATGAACCAATGCGTATTTCATCAGCAAAAACTAAATATAGAAATGGAACACTTCAGACACACACCTTTTCTTGCGATACCCCTGTCATAGCACAAACCTTCTCATAAAGTTCCCTTATAGAGGCCTGAAACACAGACAACCCATGTAAGAAAGGGACCAAAGTGGAGCCGCCTAATAGTGAAAACGCAGAGAGCCGTTGGCTATGCATAAGCAACACAAGTAGCTCGAAGCAAAACTAAGTGCATAAGTAGCACTACCTGTTTTCCCAAACGTATCGCAGTTATACTTTCATCTCTTCCATCTGTCAACATAAGGCAGAGTGGGTAAACCTCTACACTAAAACTCCTACTGTAAAACCCTTGACAGATCAACTTCCTTGGTAGTGGAGGACCTCCGTTATACCTGAAAGATATAAAGCAAGATTATGACCTTGAAAGCATATTTGTTTTCAACAACAAAATCAAAGGTCATGCAGCCTTGACAACAAAATCTGGACCTTGTCCCATGAGCAGAAAACAGGAGTATGTAACTAAACAAAGTTCAATCTAATGAATGGAATAGAAGAAACGCTCACCATTCAACAAGTCTTTTCCAAACTTCTTGAGGAACTAGAACGTAGTCTTCCCCTTCCACCAGCAGTCTACGGAGCTGTGGATCATTAGTGTCGTTTGCGCCTTCGATGATATCATGGTTTTCAATTGGTCCAGGCCTTGGAGATTCCGAGGGCTCTCCACTTGAGCAATCATTTGTTGGTTTCCCAACATATTTCTCCCAGATTGTGTACCACCTGCAGTAACAGAAACGTTAATTATGACTAAAGCATCGGTGAACCCATTCATGAATCATGATGCACAAAATACGGAGAACAATATCCTAGCAATATCCCTCCCCTAATCTAAAGTCACAAGACTGTCCATAACACAGATACGAAAGAAAGAAATCTACAAAGAGAGAATCGCTATAGATTTAAGTACAACCTAGACAATGAAGATCATGCATGGTACTTCTTAGATCATGAGCTCACAAAACGCTCAAGCAGAATCAACTAAAAAGGAAAAACAAAAAACCCTCTCATTCCCAGGAGTATAACATTTGCATCAATCCAAAATGAGGAGAATCATGACATTGCCAAAGAAACTCAAGAGGGATCCTAAGTACGAAACCTTTTGGAGATAACGAAATACAAGTTCCCTTCCTTGAGATTGTCCTCCGACTCGGTAGTAAGCTCCGAGGCGATACGTTTCTCTTCCTCGGGAGTACACGGGATATCACAGACTGCGTTTTCAACCATGAAATCGGTGGAATTAGGGATCGTCATCTTCGAAAGATGACCCGATCAATGACGGCAAAGAGGATCAAGATCCACCAAACCCAGAAGGAGGAAAACACAAATTAAGCGGGGAGGGTATGAGATTTCAAACGAAATCTGGGATCCGATGAAACAGAGAAAAAATGTGAGAAAATCAGACAAGAAAACCCCCAAAGCCCGGAGAAAAAGGACAAGACTTTCTTCCGTCAAAGCGATAACATTGACGACAAAAGGAATTTCAATCAAGGGAAGAAAGAGAAACGAGTGTATACGTAAGAACCCTAGATTGGAGGAGAGAAAGAAAGAAAGAAAGAAGTCTTCTTGTTGGATTCACGATGATACCCATTTATGGACCTCTGATGTCTCCAATAAACAACGGCCAATTTCAAACCAGCACTTTTTTTTTCAGTCAAATTTTATTTTTCTTTTCCTGTAATTCATTTTTTAATCATCAATTTTTTTGTTTCTGGTAATTTTTTCTTTATCTTTCTCTCTAAATCATGCCATTAAAAATTTAAGACCCTTACTTTTGTTTTTATGTAGTAACATCAAGCTCAGATATAAAAACATAATGCTTCTAATGTAGTAAAGTCATGAGGATTTTTTATATAAAAAAAAACTAGAAGCAAATTATAAATTAAAATTAAAAATTTAGACAAAAAAAAGAATAACTAACTCATTCATCTTTTTCACCTTATACTCATGACCGACCATTAAACCTATGTTTTTTCTCTCATTTTTTTATCTTAAATTTGAATTTTTAATTTATATTTTAATTTTTATACTTATTTTTTCATTTTTTTATTATTAAATAATATTTTTTTTCTTATTTTAAAATTTCAACCACACGTTAGTCTGATAGTTCAAAAATCTCAAAACTTTGATCGGATTAATGAAAACATTTTGCCTCAATAAATCTTTTAACATGAAAAACCATTTTACCTTCTTCTTTTTGTGCAACCAATCTATTCATTTCAAAAAGAGTTAAACTTGAACAACATTTTGTCCTACCAAATGCAGCATTTACTTTGCTAGAAAATAAAGCAAAATATTACTAAACAGGCTAGACAAAAACCGAGATATATGATAAGATTTTATGAAGTTCAGAGTGGAGCGAGTCCGTCACAATTGCAGTGATGAGTTGCCTATAGTCTAGTTCAATGGCAAGTCGGTAAAATCCAAGGAAGACAGCTTCTTGGACACATACCAGCGTCGAACTCACGAAGGATGTTGCTTTGGAGTGAAGTGATGGAGGGATACTTGGGGAGGTGGATAAATGCCATCCTAGACCAGCAAAGTTTTTCGAAAAACAAAAAATATACTTTTTTTAATTTATATTCTACGAATTTTATAATACGTTTTCTAAACTTTATATATGTTCTACAAATTTTAGAATACGTATTATGTACTTTTTACATATTCTACGAAATTTAGAAAATGTATTATTCATTTTCTACATGTTCTACGAAGTTTATAATACATATTCTACGTAATCTTTATATTCTAAGAATTTTAAAATATATATTATACATTTTTACATGTTCTACGAAAATTAAAATATATATTCTTTAAAATTTAAAATCATGTGTATCATATATAGTCATAAAAATCTGTGTCTCATAAAAAATCTCATAAAATCCAATAAAAATTTCATAAAAATCTGTGACAACCAATGTGTGACATAAACTCACGCCTAACAAAAGGGTATTTAGATTGTTTAATTAGCAGCATCTCTTGAGTTTGAAATTTCTCGTACATGGTCCCAATAAGCGTTCAATATGTAAAATCTCTATGACTACCAGTGGAATTTCAGTATTAGCTATCTACTCTTCACACATAAAAGCAAAAAGAAATAGTCTCGTCAAATTTTCAATTGTGGAGGATGATGAATTGATGATGGTAGCTACATGATGTTGTGTCTTGGAAACATATGAATGCTGATTCACTACAAGAACAACACCAAAATCCGACGGACCATTTTGGTCGAAAATCCGTCGGAAACGCGGATTTTCGACCAAAATAGTCCGTCGGTTACAGTTCGTCGGAAACTTTACTTTGGTCGGAAATCCGTCGGAAATTTCTTACGGATTACCGAGGGAAATAAACCGACCGATTTCCGACGGATACAGGTCGTCGAATAATTTTCGACGGCATTCCGACGACTCAGTAATCGGAAAAGTAGATCGAAAGGTTGTCGGGATTCCGTCGGAGATGAATCCGACGACTTACCGACAGATAAACATCCGACGGATGTCCGACGAATTAATTTCTGACAGATTTATGAGAGACAGAAACCGACGGATTTCCGACAATATGTGTGACGGATTTATTTCCGACGGATTAATTTCCGACGGATTTGGGAAGGACAGAAACTGACGGATTTCCAACGGATTTATAAAATTCGTTAAATTATTAAAAACTTTAATATAAATTATATTGAATTTAATTTTAAATTAAAAATTAAAATTAAAACTAAAATTGTAGAAAAGAAAAATATATTATAAATTTGTCTTAGAGCAAAAATTAAAAAAAGACATAAAAGAAATTGTTTAAAACAAAAGAACTACTTTTTAAACAAATGTGGAAACAAAGCTTCCATTATTTCTTTCATCTGGCGTAGCTCTTCCCGTGTCGATTGGTGTTCGGACTCCAACTGTTCATGCTTCTTCCCCATTTCTTCGACGATCACATCACGCTCTTTAACTTCTTGGCTAAGCCGTTGGATCTCTTGTTGATATTGCGAAGGGTAACGAAAACTCGAAGAAGAAGAATCAGCTCCCTCGAATCTCGGAAGTGGGCCTAACCCTACGGTTCGACCTTTTACTTTCCGAGTTTCCTAAACAAAATTATTAAGATATTAGATATCAAAAAGTAAAATAAAAATTTAAATTAAAACTAAAATTAAAATAAAAATAAATAAAAACTTACCGAGAAAACAATGTCGTTGATCTCATCTCGGGTTAGCTCGTTCGAGGAGGTCGAGTCATCTGGATTTTTCTGGGAGAGTTGGGTGAGGCGATCGAACTTCTTCTTCTTGCATTTCTCCACAACCTCCCGAACACCGACGTCTTGGACTTCACCGGTCTTTTTGTTGATGTGCCTCGTCTCCATCACGTCGAGGTAATCGGGAACGACTCCACCCGATTATATCGTCTTTCAAAAAAAAATTATATAAGGTAAACTATTTAATAAATAAAAAAATTATGAAAAAATAAATTTACTTACCATTTCAGCCACTTGACGTAAGGTCGATTTTGCACCCCCGTTGTGGACATAAATGCCCTTTCCTCCTCGGTCACTCTTCCGGTTCTTCGAGTTTTTTTCGGATTGTATCTTTGTGGCAGGCCGACTCCAATACTCGCAAAAATCGTTCCAGACATTCTCCTCGAGATCCTTCGGCGGATCTTTTTGCTCGATGAACTTTTGCTTCCACTCGTACATGTGTCTCGTGTATTGGATGGCGGTGAACTTGTCGAACTCATCGAGAACGGTTTTGATTCTCCCCCAATCCCAAGTGAACTCTTGCTGTAAAAACAAATTAAGTAAGTATAATGAAATAAAAACTTTGTTTAAAAATTTGAAAATCTTTAAAAAAAACTTACGGCGAAAGATCGATGCCATGAATCTTTCACGTCATGCGGCATCGATGAGTAGGTCTCATACGGGTGGTGCAACATGGTATGAAACATCCGCAATATGGTCTTGTTGATTTCAGGGTCCAACCCGAACCTGAAAAAATTGTAGATTAAAAAACTTTAGAAACATATTTAAATTTTACAAAAATTAAAGGCTAAAAAATATAAAAAAAATTTAGACAACAACTTACCATGAACCATCTTCGCAATCCGGGTCGAGTTTGGTGCAGTGCTTCCGGTTCGGCTGTTGAACAAGTTCTTCGATAGTAATCCAACTGCGGGCAGCGGATTCTTGGGACTCCGGAACATCACCAGAAGATCCGGTATGTGTCGAACGACGAGAACGAGAGCGGCCACCACGAGAACGAGAACGACCACCAGAGACTTGTTGCTGCGGGAATTCTCTGTACATTAGAAAAAAATAAACATTAGCATTAAAACATTAACATATAATATTTTAAGAAATTCGTTTTTTTATTATAGAAATTATATTAAATTTTTTTAAAATTCTAAAATTTCGTTTTTAAAGAAAATAAAAACTTTCTTATAGAAAATATAAGAAATTCGTATTTATTAAATTAAAATTTTTTAAAACTCTAAAATTCTTTTTTTTAAGAAAATAAAAACTTTCTTATGGAAATTATAAGAAATTCGTTTTTATTAAAATAAATTTTTGAAAAACTATAAAATTCTTTTTTATATTATAGAAATTATAGAAATTCGTTTTTATATTATAGAAATTATAGAAATTCGTTTATTATGAAATATAATTTTAAAATCAAAGGAAAAATTATTTCTTTGAGATACAAAATATTTAATTAAAATCTTAAATCTAAAAACCCTAATTTCTAACACCCTAAAATCCGATTCACATCTAAAAATCTAAATTCTAACCTTCTAACATCACACAACAAACAACAATATTATTTCAATCAAGTTTTCTAACCCTCTAACTTTATTTACACACTAAAATCTTTAAAAAAACTTCAAAAGCATATGAGTATATTAAGACTTACGAGTTTTCCATGTTTTTTGGTGGAAAGGAGATGATTTTGGGCGGGATCCTTCGGTTTTGGGAGAGAAGGAGAAGGGTTTGGACGGTTTCTGTTGTTTTTTTTATGTTTATTTGTGGTTCACGGCGGAAAAGAGAGAAGAGAAGAGAAGAAGAAGAAATGGGGAAAAAGAAAGGGTTTTCTGTTTATATATAACGATTTCCGACGGATCGAATCCGTCAGATTTAAAAAAAAATTCATAAAAAAAATTCAATACGCGGCCAGAGGACGCGCCTTCTCGAAAAACACGAAATCCGTCGTAAATCCGTCGGAAATTTCCGACGGATTTACAACGGATTTCGAATATACCGATATTTGTTGCATGCGTTTCCATTGGTTAGTCAACGTATCACACGGATCGTTGAATTTGATCCGTCGGAAACCAGTCGGAAATTTCCGACGGATTTCCGACAGAATGAATATTACCGACGAAATTCCAACGTCTTTAGGGTATATTTAGGGTTTAGGGTTTCAAAAATGCAAAATTTGTTATTCAAACAATACTAAACATGTTGCATTAACAAAATATGTTGATTCTTAAAGCAATTTGTTTTTCTAATTGTTTTAAAAAATAATATACAACAAACATATAATTTTCCAAAACATTTACATTACTATATATTAACTCCTTAACCATATTTCAAATTTTTGTCTAAACATCAATAAATATGTATTAGATTACATTTAGATAAGATTGTATATTTGTTATCCATATAAAAAAGTTATTATAGGAGTTTTGAAAAAATTGAAGTTAAAACTTCATACCCTAAACCACAATTTAAAGAGGCCGTCGAAAATCCGTCGGAAATTACCGACGAATTTCCGACGGATTTGTCCGAATATATGTAAAATTATGTTTAAGTTCACATCCGTCGGAAATGCGTCGGTAATTTCCGACGGAATTCCGACGGCCTCTTTAAATTGTGGTTTAGGGTATAAAGTTTTAACTCCAATATGTCCGAGTACATGTAAAATTATGTCTAAGTTCATATCCGTCGGAAATTTCCGACGGATTTTCGACGGCATCTTTAAAAGGTGGTTTTGTGTATGAAGTTTTAATTCTAATTTTTTACAAATCATACTAAAGTTTACAAACGTATGACTCATATTTTTTTTGGTTTCTAATTCAGAAATGTGTACTTCGAAATTTATAAAAATAAATGTTTACACAAGTTTATTACAATACAAGGATAAAAAAAAAACTACTCTGAATCTCTTGACTCTTATGAATCATCTGAAGACGCCGTATCAGATTCTTTTCCAAATTCTTCAATTTCTTCCTCTGAATCCTCAAATATTCGATCGTCCGCATCTACAGTGAAGTCAACTACGAGCTCGACTTCGAGGGAATGATCTATAGAAGCTAAAGCAACAATATTTTGTTGCAAAGGATCATTTTCAGATATCCCATAAACTCTACCTCTCGGGTTAATCGGTGTCACTGTAATCCATGGGTCTTGCTTGTTTTTCACTCGAGGATAGCGAATATAGCATACCTAACACCATAAAAATTAAATATTAACAAAATCATGTAATTGAAAAATTAATTATATCTCTAAAAGATTAAGAAATTAATAAAACTAACATGGTCTGCTTGTGAAGCAAGAATGAATGGATCATATGTCCGGAGTCGTCTTCTTCCATGTACTGATGTAACACCAAATTGGTCGTGTCGCACACCACTTCCATCTAATGGGTCGTACCAATCGCATAAGAATGCAACGCATCTCAAGTCCAACATTCCAGGATAATGAACTTCTAAAATCTCGCGAAGGACACCATAGTATACAAGATCACCGGATTGAGTGGATACCCCGTAATCAGAAGTAGGCCTGCTCCTATCATCTCGAAGAATCTTAAAAGCGTAACCCCGGGTGCAATACATCATATGTGACCGAGCGACCGTTAGTGGAAATTGCACTAACTCTTCTAACCACGTGGGAAATAAATGACCTTCAGAGGACTTTGTCGTAATCTGCATAAATGAGCTCGTAATAATTAAAACATTTATTTTACATATATATGTTAATTAAGATCAAATAATTAGTTCTACACTTACATAATATCGCAACCAACGTCCAAAATCTTCTTGTTTTAGCTTCATAAGCTCTTCCTCGGTTTTCTGTGGATGATTATAACGCATTTGAGCCCTATAGATCCTATGAAAGTAAACAACACACGTTATATATATTATATAAATGACATGATCAATTATTTCGGAATATATGTGAAGATCAAATATGCAATGGGCTCGGTTTAATACCTCTCATATTCTTCAACTTCGTCGCAGTTTGTGAGAATATACATATGCAAATGATTATGGTCAACGGCTGACAACTTTAGCTTCTTCCCCTTTCCACTAAGTCTTCCAATCTGGGAGAAAATATTAGGAACATAGACTGGATATACTGGTCTCTCGCCTCCGTCATCATGTCGAGCGGATCTTCGACTCTTTGTTTTAACTTGTGTTGGAAAGTAGAACTCCGCAAAATTAGAGGTTTCTTCATTGATGCTCTGTGCGACAATAGAACCCTCGACTCTGCTTCTCGAGGTAGATGAATTGGTAGATGTTCTGAACATGGCCCCCAAGTTCTGCTTCTCGAGGTAGATGAATTGGTAGATGTTCCATAACATCAAAGAAGGAGGGCGGAAATATCTTCTCTAGATTACAAAGTATTACGGGTATTCTGTCCGCCAGGTTTTGGATACCGTCTATTGTAAGAGATCGCGCGGATATATCTCGAAAAAATGAACCAATCCCTGCAAAGTTTACATTAAGGAGAAATATATTATGAAATGATCGATTTAAAACTAATATTATTGAAATTTTTGAATAAAATATATAAGATATTTAATTGTTATTTGTACCTGCAATTGCTTCATGGACATTACGTGGTAAAAGACCGGCAAAAGCAAATGGAAGGAGACGCTGCATCACAACATGACAATCATGACTCTTCATTCCAGAAAAATTTCCTTCTCCACGATCAATGCAGTTACGAAGATTAGATGAGTATCCATCCGGAAATTTAACTCTATCGGCAATCCAGTCGAAAAACACATCCTTTGAAGGTGCATCCAATTGAAAAGCAGGGACCGGGGCCTTCCCATTCGCTGAAATATGTAGCGCCCTACGAGAACAAAATTCTGGCAAGTCCAATCTAGACTTTACGTTGTCCTTTGTCTTCCCTTGGACATTGAGAACGGTGTTCATTATGTTCTCGAAAAAATTCTTCTCAATGTGCATCACATCTAGATTATGCCTCAATAGTCCTTCCAATAAGGCAAGTCCCAAAAAATACTCTTCTTGTGCCAATTATGTAGGTCGCCACAAGCATTCACAGGATAATGCCCGTTACCACCACATTCAACGGTCCTCTCTGCACCAAAATCTCTGAACTGAGTCAACGCATAATTTCCATCTAACTGAGGAGGTGGACCCTCAAATACTCGACGGTTCTTCCTAAACAACGTCGTGCTCCGGCGATAAATATGGTCGCTTGGAAGAAATCACCTATGACAATCAAACCAACACGTTTTTCTTCCGTGCTTCAATTGGAATGCATCTGTGTTATCTTGACAAGAAGGGCATGCTAACCTTCCATGCGTTGTCCATCCAGATAACATGCCATATGCCGGAAAATCGATAATAGTCCACATAAGTACCGACCGCATGAGAAAGTTCTGCTGACAAGAAACATCAAACGCCTCAACACCATTCTCCCATAACATTTGCAGCTCATAAATCAATGGTTGGAGAAACACATCAAGTGATCTCTTTGGATGCTCTGGTCCAGGAACGAGAATGCTAAGGAACAAGAACTCTCGTCTCATGCACAAAGTTGGCGGTAAATTGTAAGGTGTAACAATTACCGGCCACAATGAATATTGCCTCCCATGCTTTCCAAAAGGATTGAAACCATCAGTACATAATCCAAGGTAGACGTTCCTTGCCTCATACGCAAAACTCGGATACACATATTGAAAATGTTTCCATGCTCTCGCATCTGAGGGATGATCAATTTTTCCATCTGTTGTGTTGTGTTCTGCATGCCATCTCATTGCCCCCGATATGCGCTCTGATTGATATAACCTCTTCAATCTCTCAGTTAATGGCAAATACAACATTCGTTTATGTGGGACTGGAACTCTTCCACTTGTTTCCTTATACCGAGGTTTCCGACAAAATCGACATGTCGAACGATTTTCATCCTCTCTCCAGTAGAGCATACAGTTGTCGATGCACACATCTATCATTTGATAGGGTAATCCAAGGCCACCAAGAAGTTTCTGTATCGCATAGTACGATTCAGGTGCAAGATTATCATCAGGCAAAATATCTTTCACAAAATCTGCGATTGCATCCACACACTCCTCACTCAAATTGAAATCCGTCTTTATACCCATCATCCTAGTTGCAGCTGATAAAGGGGAATGTCCCTTTCTACAACCATCATATAACGGATGTTTAGCAGCGTCTAACATATCAAAGAACCTCCGAGCTTCTAAGTTAGGTTCTTCACCTCTATCTCCATACTCAGCAATCGATGGTATACTTTCACGAAACGCATCATTCACCATCTGAACATGACATACAGTTTCTACCAGATCCGTTCTAGGTTCCTCTAAACTATCTCCAACAAATTGTTTACTAGTACTAACAATATCCACCATTGTATCATTTTCTCCATGATAATACCAAATCTTGTAACCCGCCACAAATCCATTACAATACAAGTGTGACCATACTTCCCTTATCACGATGAATCTACGATTCCGACACTTTATACAAGGACAATAAATTTTACCTGATTTTTTTTGCTTTCGGCTGCATCGTCGCTAATCCCATGAATTCTTGCAAAACTTCTTTGTACTCTTCCGTGATTAGACCCGTTGCCGGAATTTGATGAGGCTTGTCCATCCATGATCGAAAATAATTATAAGGATCTGAAGAAGACATTTTTCAATATTTTAGATGAGATATTTTTTCTTTTGTTGTTCTTCTAGTGAATGAGAGAAGGGGGACTTGCATTTATAGGAAAATATCTGCACATTTCCGACGGAATTCCCACGGATTTCCGACGGATTTCTGACATAATTCCAACGGCTACATAACGGCTATAATATTCAAACGGCTATAAAAATCCGTCGGAAATCCGTCGAAAACTTTTTACGAATTTCCGACGGATATGATTCCGTCGGAAATTACCGACGGATTTCCGACGGTCTTTTATTTTGTCACAATATGGTCACAATTCCGTCGGAAATCCGTCGGAATTAACCAACGGATATTTTCCATCGAAAAACCGTCGGAAATTCCCGACGAAATTATGACGGAATCTTGTCTGTCGAAATTTACCGACGGATTTCCGACGGTTTATTACTTTGTCACAATTTCGTCGCAATTCCGTCGGAAATTGTCTTGTTTTCTTGTAGTGATTGTTGCTCGGTTGATCATAAAATACACATGAATAGTTGATAATTAATTGGCCATGTGTCTACGAGTTTTCACTCGTGTAGAAAAAAAAGAAAAGAAAGAAGAAGAGAAAGAAAATTACGATGGGAAAAAAAAGAATGAAGAGAATGAAAAATAAACTTTTATTTGAAAGTTTCTATATGAATTAGAAGTTTTGGTGTTAAACACAAAATAAAAACTTTCTAATTGTTATGAACTATGATGTGATGTCCATTATAAGCTCATAAGCCTATTAGGTTTTACTTTGTCCCCAAATAAAATCCTCCCTTGTACCCCTATTCATTGGAATAAGACAACAACATCAATTCCTTCTTTCTCTTCTCTTGTTTCTTCTCTTTATTCACAACACGTTATCAGCACGAAACCCTAGCCGTCTGAGCTAAGAGGTATTCAATTCTAAATTTTTTTTAGTGTTTAATATTCCAAATTTGAATCATGTTTATTATCAATTCATGGTTCATAAGAATGGATTACTTATCAGTATTATGATAATCTCCTGCAGAGATTCAAATCATATATTTATTTTATTGTTATTTGTTTTTACATAATCAATATATTATGATGAATTCTCCTGCAGAGATTCAATACACATATTTATTTTATAATTTATATTATGATAAATTCTCCAGCAGAGATTTAAACCACATATTTATTATTATTTTTATACATCACGTTTTATCTTTATATTATCTTCTTGCTTTATTGAAATTGTGTCATGTTTAATATTTTTAAATTCATTATTAAAAAAAAAAAAAAAAAATCATTCGAACTTTGCATGGATTTATAATATCAGATCTGCACTATTTTTATTCGATTTCATATTTATGAACATAGTTTGCACGAAATTCGTTTTTCATATATAACCCCGATTTTTGCACAGACATGATTATGATCCGAAATTTGCACTGAACATTTTAAACTTGAATTTCTGTGGTATCGGTTTTTGTTAAACCCGGATTTTGCACAGACATGTTTATGATCCAAATTTTGCACTGAACATATCAATTTGGATTTCTGTTTTAGACATGCACTGGTTTCCGTCTTCAATACTGTTAAACCCGAATTTTGCACTGAACAGTTTATCTTGAAACCCAGATTTTGCACAGAACTATTGCATCATGCTTGTCTGTTCTCTTTATCACGAAATTTGCACAGGTTTGTCACGAAATTTGCACATGTTTTTCAGTATGATCTCTTTTGTGAGTTGATTTTCGCCCTGGGCATGTGAACCGGAACCGGGGAACCGGACCCGGACCGAACCGAAATTCAAGGTTCGGTTCGAACCTAAATCATGCATAAAACCCGAACGGTTTTCAATATAATTTGATATGGTTCTCGGTTCGGTTCGGGTTAAACCCGAAAACCGAACGGTTACCCGAAAACCCGAATTTAATTAACACATTTTACTAGTTATAATTATATTACATATAATCATATATCATACTTTCATAATCGTATAGTTTATGATTTTATGTTTATGATTAGCAAATCATTTCTAACCTTATAAGTTATAACCTTAGTTTTATTTCATTCCCAATTAAATCCCCTTTTGTAAATATCAATTTTGAAATCTGGAAAACCTAAATGAAACCCGACGGCTCTCTCGTCGTCTTTCCCCTTCGCCTGAATCACCTCCATCTTGTTCATCGGTGTCGAGAAGAAATCATCACTCTCAGTCTCAGGTAATCTTCTCCTCTCTTTCTCCTTTCCTTCTCCTTTCCTCCTCGTTCCTTCTCGGCTTCTCGACAATGTTTTGATTTTGGCCGATTAGGGATTCAATTCAATTATGGCTAATTAGGGATTTCATGATTTTTGATTATGATTAGCAATTTTCTCCTCCTCTCTTTCTCCCTTCCTTCTCCTTTACTTCTCGACTTCTCCTTTCATCCCCCTTTCTCGGCAATCTCTTGACAATCCATCACGATTAGGGATTTGATTTTGGCTAATTAGGGATTTCGTGATATTTCTCCTAAGTTGTTTGATTAGCTTTCTTGTCTTAGATTATTGATTGTGAGTCTTACATTTTTGTTTCATTGCAAATGGATTCTTCCTCAACCCACGAAAATGAGTTACAGAGAGAAACCGAAGATGAGATTGGGACTTCTGGTCCTGCAAGCAAAAGGAAAGAAAATCTTACAAGTGTTGGTAGTTCGCTTCCATCTAAGCCGAAGAAGAAGCATACTTCAACAAGGTTGATGGTGTGGGATCACTTTACTAAATCCGGGAATAATGAGAATAAGTGCTCATGTAATTACTGTGGCAAGGTTATGTGCTGTGCAGTCTCGTCTGGAACTTCAAGTTTGATTAAGCATAATGGTCTGTGCAAGTCTTTCTCTGCTTGGAAGGATAGTAAAGCTCAAGCTCAATCCGTTCTAAATCCCAAAGGTGAAGAAGGTAACTTGGGTTTGTCAAGAGTTTCATTCGAAGTTTTTAAGGAAGCAACAAATGAGATGCTTGTTTTGGCTGAATTGTCATTAGCATTCATAGAGAGTTTGGCTTGGAGACATTTTTGCAATAGGGTTCATCTATATAAGCCACAGTCTAGGAGAACATCCACTAGAGAGATTGTCGAAATGTTTGTGATGAGGAAAGCTGCTATGAAAAAGATGTTTGCTAAGAGTAAGCAAAGGATCTCTCTTACAACAGATATTTGGGTTGCTCCTCCTACAGGAGCTAGCTACATGGTTATCACGGCACACTTCATTGATGAAAGTTGGAAGTTGAGGAAACTGATAATAGGTTTTAAGAACATCTGAGACCATAAGGGAGCAACTATAGCTTCGGTTTTGGTTGAGTGTCTCGGTGAATGGGGAATTGAGAAGATCTTCACCATCACGGTTGACAATGCAACTGCAAACACATCTGCTCTGGCGAGTTTTAGGGAAACATTTGGTGCAACACGACCTGATGCATTGGTCGTAGAAGGTGAGTTTATGCATGTACTGTGTGCGGCTCACATTATTAACTTAGTTGTGAAAGATGGTTTGCATGATGTTGATAAGAGTGTTTCTGCTATCCGTAATGGTGTGACATACGTGAGAGCTTCTACTAACAGAATCAAGGCCTTCGACCTTAGAGTTGAATCAGCAAAGGTAACAAGGGGAAGTTTGCCTTTGGATTGCAAAACCAGATGGAATTCTATATATCTTATGCTAATAAGAGCAATTAGGTTTAAGGCAGGCTTTGAGAGAATGGCAGCAGAAGACAGGTTGTATACCGATTACTTTCAAGAAAAGGTTGATGGAAAGAAACGGATTGGGCCTCCAACAATAGATGATTGGTAAGTCTTGGACAGGTTAGTAAGGTTTCTCATCATATTTTACAATGCTACTTTAGTGGTTTCAGCTACGAATTCAGTAGGATCTTACAAGTGTTACAATGAGATTGTGACAATTGAAAGAAATCTGATTTCCTTGAGCAAGAATGCTGACTTCACATTGAGGATCAAGGCGATGGCTATGAGAGATAAATTTGATAAGTATTGGGAAGGGTTGAAGGAAATCAATAGGCTTGTGATCATAGCTAGTGTCTTTGACCCGAGAAACAAAATGAATTTTGCAACGTTTTGTTTTGAAAGTCTTTATGGGAAAGATACTGCTGACATGAAAACATTTAGTGATTCAGTCTTTTCTGTTATGAAGAAGTTGTTTGATTTGTATAATAGCAATGCTACCAGAGATCCCACTTCTTCTCAGTCCGCAGCCACATCACAGAGTGCACATGAATCCCAAGATCCTGTTGAAGGTGAATTGGATTTAGATTTAGATAAGGAGCTTGGATATGAAAGAATGGATTGTGTTTACAAGGAGCTAGCAAAAGAAAAAGGATTTCAAGATGCAACTACTGAGCTCGAGTTATATTTGAAAGAGGAAGTTGAGAATCCAAGGATAATTCTGCTTGGTTCAGAGTATGACGTTTTGGGATGGTGGAAGCTCAACATCACAAAGTTCCATGTGCTGTCCGAAGTAGCTAAAGATGTACTTGCAATGCAAGTGACTTCTGTTTTATCCGAGTCTGCATTTAGCACTAGTGGTCGAGTCCTAGATTCATCTAGGAGTTGTTTGTCTCATTACATGCTAGAGGTGTTAATGTGCACCGAACAGTGTCTGAAATGTGAAGTTCATTTTAATGAAAAAGGTTTGGTTACGAAAGAACAACTGCTTGCTGACACTGAATTGCTAGATAAACTTCAGAGAGGTAATCTTTATTCTTTAAAATCTCTTTTAAATTATGCTTATGATTTTTTGTTTTTAACAGATTCGTTTGTTTCTATTTTTTTTTTAGAGTTTGAAGGAGTTTAAAGTCTCTCGGATTCTCATAACTTCATAAGGTATTACTTCTTCACTCATTGATTTTGGTTATTTGGAAATTAGTGTTCACGATCACTTTGTATTAGTGTGAAGGGTGACTTTGTTTGATTAAAATTGAACCATAGAAGTATAGAATAATAACCGTAGCTAGTACTTCATTTTGTATTAGTGTGAACTATGAAGTGTGAAAGCTTTGTATTAGGGAAAGAACTTTAACTAGAAAGCTTGATTGTTTGATTGATACTTGGTTTTGTTTATATTTTTCGAAGGGAGACAAATACGTTTTGAGAGTAAGAGTGAAGATTAAGAAGACATTAAGAGAAGATGGCTATGTGTTTGGAACTCTTTTTGTTGTTCATTTTGTCTTAATGTCTTCTAAATTTTGTGTTTACTACTCTTTTGACAATTTAAAGCTTTGAACTCTCTGTATTTTGCAAACTTTTGGTTTCAATTTCAAAAATTTGGTGTGTTTTTGACTTTTGGAGTCTGGTTTTTTACAGATTTTCCCGGTTTTTTCGGGTATTTCGGGTTTTCTCAGAACCGAATTAATTTACGGTTCTATCCCGGTTCTGATTTCAAATCCGAGAACCGACCCGGACCCGTAAAGACCCTAACCGACCCGATCCGAAAAAATTTCGGTTCTTAATTGGGTCCAAACCAAGCGGAACCTAAAAACCCGGAACCGCCGAGAACCGACCCGACTCGAACCATGGACCCGAATGCCCAGGGCGAGTTGATTTATTGAGAACCTATTTTTATGGCATGATAGAATTAAAATAATGAATGATGATGATTGATTGAGTTATTTTATATGATCTTTGTTTATATTATGTGTTGATCATACTTTTTTTATTATACTTATATGTCATCACATCTTTTATTATCTTAAGATCAAATACTTGACCATAGTGTAATCTAAATAAAAGACATGATCACCAGAATGTGATATGACTTAACTTATTATTGACTATTGCATCTAAGGCCACATGACTTGAAGTCGTGAATATAACTTGGTTATATTTAATTGCAAGTTGATATTACTTGAAGATAATATCACTAATACAAAGATGTTAGAATACATCACGCAAATATTGTTGTCTTGCAGACACCATAACCTAAGGATATTTGAGAAGTATTTTGAAATTATTTATATCTTTATCTCTTTGAACTTCTTTTAAAACTCAAATTCCCACTTGAAGTGAGAATAAAGATGTCATTTATATTAATTGTTTTAATTATGCTTTTATTTATACATATGTAGTTTGATAATATTTATTTTCATACCATCATTTATATGAATATCTTGTATTTGACTGTAAAAGATCTACAAGTTCTTTACATATAAGATTACAAGACTTGAAGTCTGTAAATAATCATAAAGCTCATTATGAGTCTTTGAATCTAAGATTACAAGACTTGAAGTTTGTAAATAATCCTTAGTTATGTTAAAGATTATGTGAAGAGATATAAATGATGCAGAGATGCTAGAAGACATACTCTATTCTTTAGACAGGTAATGTTGTCATGCAGACACAATACTATGAAAGGAAGTTTAAGAATTATTTTGAGAAAAGTCAGGAATCACGTCCAATTAGTTATGATCCATTCTCTGGAGTGAATGTGATATCCTATATTGTGAAAAAAAAGAACCATGCCAATAACTTTAGCCAAGTAAGTGGTTGTAGATGTGGTCATAGACGTGATATAAATATGAATATGAATATAGATATGGTTAAGGTCAATGTCAAGATCAAAGAGTTTCTTTCAAAAACTCAAATTCTCATCAGAAGTGAGAAAATAAAGATGGTAACAAGGAAAAGATATATCTCATATATGAAAATAAAATAATCGAGGTTAAAGATCAAAGAGTTTACTTGAAAAACTCAAATTCTCACAAGAAGTGAGAAAATAAAGATGATCCAAACAAGATATATTTATCTTATCTAAGGATGAAAGAAACTTGTGTGTGTACAAGATTTAGTAATATAAAGATTATTGAAAGCTCTGGAAGAGCATATTTATTTGCCTATGGAAATACAATTTGAAATTTGTCTCAAAGGTTAAAAGAATCAAAGATATAATACATGATCCAAGTTATTGATTCTATACTAGGATTCAATTCGAGATGGATGAACCTGAAGTGTCATCATCTCGAGGGGAAGAATCGATGAATCCCACAATCAATAGTAAGTAGAACATCTAGAAGATTATGTTCACACTCAAGATGACCTTACAAAGGAGAATCGAAGAATCTCACAAATTCATAGTAAGTGGAACATCTAGAAGATTATGTTCACACTCAAAATGATCTTGATGAATCATTTATAAAGTAACTCCAATGGATTTCAAAGTTAATCAAGTTGAGACAATAAAGAAAGAAAAGTTTAGTACCTTCAAATCACGAGTATTAGCCAAGGCAGTAAAAGTATTTTGGAGATAAATATTTAACATGAAGTTTAATTTATTTCATTGTTTGGCATGAGCCGGTTAGACCATAACGGTTTAAGAATGATGCGAAAAGTTATTTATGTAGACATTCATTGAAGAACATGAAGATTCTTCCTAATGATGTTTCATGTAATGCGTACTCAAAAAGCAAATATGATAATATGATTATCACTAGCCAAATTAGATTTGGATTTAACAAGATGGTTGTGTGTATTCTTGTTATAAATCTACAACTTGAAGTTTGCAAGAGTATTTGATAATGCTAGTGAATTCACAACTTAAGCCTTTGATGATAAAAGCATAAGGATAATTGTTGAAAATCCAGAAGCATTAATTCGTATTAAGCCAACGAGTAATCAAAGGTTCTCCCATCAAAATTGGTTTTGGGTCAGACCAAATATTTTCCATCTAACAGATTTGGATGTGCAGTATACATCCGTATTGCTCCACCACAACGGTATAAGATGGATCCTTAAATGAGGTTAAAAATATATGTTGTATATAAATCTCCGTTGATAATTAAATAAGTAGAGCCATCCATGAAGGATTTATTTAAGGCTTGATAATTAAATAAGTAGAGCCATCCATGACAAGAAAGAAATTCAGTTACCTGAGATAATTAAGAGATCAATCTCAATAAGTTATGTCATGTGTAGATTAAAATGGAACCGAAAACAAATCGACGTCGATAATATTTTTGCATGCAATGTAGCAGTTGATATGATGAATGAGAACGAGGATCACGAAATCTATTGCAAAGTGTACACAAAGAAATTATGATTGGCCAATCTATAAAGAAGCAGTAGACATTGAATTCAACTCTCTTGGAAGAGATGCGTATTTGGACCAGTTGTCCATACACCTAAGGGTGTAAAACCAGTGGGAGATGAATATGAAATTGATTATGAAAAGACATACTCTTCCGTGGTGGATGCAACTACTTTCAAGTTCCTTATCAGTCTGGCAATAAGAGAAGAACTTGACTTATTTGACCCACTGAAATGATAATTAAAGTAAAAATCCCCGAAGGATATAATCCATGAAGGATAAAATACCTTAAAGATTAAAGATGTCAAAATGATACAATCTCTGATGGATTAATGATGTCAATAATTATATTCCCGGGAACTTATTCGATCGAGTTAAGACATATATGTTCATGAGGTATAAGTGGATATTATAAAGTTAACCAATATACTCATGTGTATTTATCAAACGATTATAGATCATTGAAATCCTTAATTTGATTATAGTCGAAACTCTTGAAGAGTTAATATAAATAATAATTTGGAATAAAAGATTTTGGAAAGACAACATTGTCTTCAAATATTCCAATTAAAACATTTAGCAAAAGAGATGTTATCTCAAAAGATCCTTGCAGGATTCTACCTAAAGACTGCTCACATATATTTGGTCTTGAAGTACCTTATTTAAAATGCTAGTTAAGCAATGTATTGATTTCTTTCATGATTGAAAGATATGTTTTCACATAACAAGAAAGAAAGCTAAAACAATAAAGAAGAGCATGAATAAAATGTTATGTACAATACAAGTTTAGAAAACTGTATGTAAATAGAAATTTGGCTTGAAGTCCAAATAGAGTTAAGAAGTTAACTTTTATGAGAAAATATTGTTATGGACAAGAAGTCCAGTAATATAAGAGATTACAAGTTAATCATACGATTTTATTCATTAAGCTTATGCTTAACAATTCTCAAAAGATGATATATATGATTGGAATGTATCTCTTGAAGAAGATACTTCCAAGGGGAGAAATATAATGGTGTGTGTGGTTGTACTCTTTTTCCTTATTATGGTTTTTATCCCACTGGGTTTTTCTATGAAAGGTTTTAACGAGGCAACAAAGAACACGCAAATGATAGACATCTAAAGGGAAATGTAAAAATGAAAGTTTATCACCCTTCCAAAGTATTTGTCATACTTTAATGAGATCAAGTGAAGCAAAGAGAATGATCAAGACAAATCATTAGCAAGACTCATGCACTGCAGAAGAATGGCGATGTAAGAATTCTACAAATTCATTCAAGTGAAGATTCGACAGACAGATTTACCAAGGCGTTACTTTCAAGAAGTTATTTCATCATATTGGCTTGCGTCATCTCAAAGATCTCAAATGATGTACTCATGAGGGGGAGTTAATGCGCGCTGCACTCTTTTTCCCTTAGCTATGGTTTTTCCCATTGGGTTTTCCTAGTAAGGTTTTTAACGAGACAGCATCATACGCGCTTTAAGAAATATTTTTGTATAATGAACATCAAGGGGGAGTGTTATGAACTATGATGTGATGTCCATTATAAGCCCATAAGCCCATTAGGTTTTACTTTGTCCCCAAGTAAAATCCTCCCTTGTACTCCTATATAAAGGACCCCCTATCCATTGGAATAAGACAACAACATCAATTCCTTTTTTCTCTTCTCTTGTTTCTTCTCTATATTCACAACACTAATGATGAATTTTCTATTTTTAATTATTATGGGTAAACAAAAATTTTGTTTTTACTTAAGGAATGAACGCTTTAAATAAAATTATGGAACCCGGTAAAACATAATTTTGTTTAAAACGTTACCTTCCTTAAGAGGAAGAATACTTGTGTATTTTATAAACTCTCACCATTTTTATTTGAATTTAACAACAATGATCTATTATAAAAGAGAAAAAACGAACGAGTCTAAAGCCTACATATCATATGACTATATGAGCAAAACACCTCAAATTATGCAAAACCAGATCCTTTTAAATTGGAACTAAAATAGATCGATAGCTTAAATTAGATATGTCTAAATGCGAAATGCATCTAACTCTTATATATATAAGAACCCTTTCTTTTGTTTATTTTTATTTTAAAGTTTGTAAAAGCACCATCAATTCATTTTTGTCATCTAAGATGAAAACATCCTTTCAATTTTTGTTCACCGTTCGAACTATCTTCATCATTCTTATACAAGGTTTGTATTTGTTTTTAAATCGTATTTATATATTACATAGAATCGGTAAGAAACTGATTATGAATATCATGTTATTTCTTTGAAATATCAATTGGGCTATGTTATATAAAATACATTTTATAAATACCTTTTACAGTAGAATTTTATAGTATCGAGTTTAGCTCTTTCGTGTCTAAATCATACCATATCTAGAAAAATGAGGTCAACAGTCATGTGCTAGACCTAAGAAACCAATCCCCAAAACTAATTAAAAAAAATCTTCTTTTTTTTTTTGGTTAATTCCCTAATTTATAAAACCATATGGTCTTAACAAAGTATCAACGTGATATAATTGATAAAACATGTTTCCAGTGCACTTTGTCATCATCAATTTTTTTCTCTTTGTGCCGCATTATTTTTTTGCATAAATATTGATAATTTGTCACTTTCTTTATAAATATATTATATTTTCAAATTACGTTTTGTTGAAGATTGGTCTAGTCTCGAGTCAAGCTTGGGGAGTGTGAATAGATTTAGCCACGGTTCTCAGCTAAGTAGATTGGGTCACTTAACCGATTGCCACTTTGATTGGTTAAGTGGTTTAGTCTAATTAGGCTGGTTATTGTAAACCCTTGGTTTAGTATAAAAGGGTATAGATAACGCGTTTGTGGCTAGATTCATTCATCACTTTTCAGAACATTGTACGTTTTTCTCAGGCGAGTATCTCGGTGATTGAGAGCTCGATTCCTTCGTTGCGAGTGAATTTGCCGGACCAAGTCTGGCCCCAGAGAGTAGTACTCCACATCGGATGCGAACTCTGGGTAACCAATTCTTTTGTGTCGTTTACTTTTCTGCATCTTCTTCTTTGTTTCTTGTTTCGTTTCATTCGGGAGAGAAGAGAGAGCGATTGAGAGAAAGAGAGACCATTCGTAGCTAATTGATTGTGCAATCGGAGTTATTGGCGCAAGAATTGGTATCAGAGCGAAGGTTGATTCGATCTTCGATGGCGACGATGGCTCGGACGGAAGTAGCGATGTTCGACGGCAATGGCGATTTCTCGATGTGGACCACGCGAATGATGGCACACTTTGGAGTCGCGGGATTGAAGGATGTTATCCTCAATGATAACTTTGAGACTACAGTTACAATAAAGAAGACCGATGAGAAGAAGACTGGAGAAGGAGTCTCCGTGTTTGCTGAATCCTCTGAATCAAAGGTGATTCTTGATCCGGTAAAGCTAGAGAAAGACGAGCGTGCGAAAGATATGATCGTGGTGAATATTAGCGATCAGGTACTTAGGAAGATCAAGCACTGCACTACGGCTGCATCTATGTGGTCTTTGTTAGATAGGTTGTACATGTCAAAGAGTCTACCAAATAGGATCTTTGTACAATCTCAGTTCTACACGTTCAGGTGCGATGGATCAAAGTCTGTTGATGTGAACATTGATGAGTTCCTAAAGATTGTTGCCGAGATGAACAGTTTAGATGTGGAAGTCTCGGATGAGATTCAAGCTATCTTGTTCTTGGGATCTTTACCTGCAAGTTATGATCAGCTCAAGCACACATTGAAGTATGGTAAAGATTCCATGTCTTTAGAAGAGGTCATCTCAGCTGCAAGGTCCAAACAGAGAGAGCTGACTCAGAGCAGCAAGTTGGATACAGGAGCTGCTACGGTACTCTACACGAATGACAGAGGAAGACAGGGTAAGAGGACAGATTCTCAGGAGAACAGGAATGGAAGAACTCGCAGCAAGTCCAAGACAAGGAAGGTCACCTGCTGGTATTGCAAGAAAGAGGGACATGTGAAGAAGGACTGTTACGCGAGGAAGAAAAGGATGGAAAGTGATGGTGACGGTGAAGCTGCAGTGGTAATCGATCAGGATGAGGTTGGGGATGTGTTGAACGTGTCAGTGGATGACTCGAGAGATACTTGGGTGATAGATTCAGGCTGCACTCATCACATGACTTCAAGGAGGGATTGGTTTGTGGACTTCAAAGAAAATGTGTCAAGTAGAATTCTGCTTGGAGATTTCCACACTGTTGAAGCTCACGGTTCTGGTACAATCAGGGTAAATACACATGGAGGTACTGTAAAGTTGATGCATAATGTGAGATATGTTCCAAATCTTCGGAGGAATCTCATATCAACCAGCACGCTGGATAAGCTCGGTTTTGTTCACACTGGTGGAAATGGGAAGATCATATTCCACAAGAACAAGAAGCTGGCGTTGCAAGGGACTCTGAAGAATGGACTCTACATACTTGATGGCGAAACGGTTATAGAAGAGCTGTGTCAGGTAGAAGGGTCTACAGGGCAAAAGTCTCTGTGGCATAGTAGGTTGGGTCATATGGGGTTCAAGAATATGCAAGTTCTGGTCAGGGACGGTATTCTGAAGCAGAAGGACATTGGTAAGGATGAGTTCTGCGAGCATTGTGTAATGGGAAAGTCAAAGAGGGTAAGCTTCGACACAGGTAAGCACAACACCAAACACGTGTTGGATTATGTTCATGCCGATCTCTGGGGCTCTCCGTATGTGCAGGTATCCTTATCAGGTAACCAGTATTTTCTTTCTATCATAGATGACTTCTCTAGAAAGGTATGGATTTGGTTTCTTAGAACTAAGGATGAAACATTCTCTAGGTTCTGTGACTGGAAAAATCTTGTAGAGAATCAGGTTGATAGAAAGGTTAAGTGTTTGAGAACTGATAATGGCTTGGAGTTTTGCAACAATGTTTTCAATGAGTTTTGTAGGAAACAGGGAATTGAAAGACACAGGACATGCACCTACACTCCACAGCAAAATGGAGTGGCTGAGCGAATGAATAGAACAATCATGGAGAAAGTCCGGTGTCTGTTAAACGAGTCAGGTCTGGAAGAAGCATTCTGGGCTGAGGCTGCTGCAACTTCGGTATATATCATTAATCGGTCACCAACGGCATCAATTGGGTTCAAGTCTCCAGAAGAGGTGTGGATTGGCAAGGCTCCTGGATACAAGCACATGAGAAAGTTTGGTTGCTTGGCGTATGTTTATACAGATCAAGGGAAGCTGAAGCCAAGAGCATTGAAAGGCGTGTTCATAGGGTATCCTACAGGAACAAAAGGGTACAAGATTTGGCTTCTCGACGGTGAGAAGTGTGTGGTCAGTCGGCATGTGAAGTTCCATGAGGAACAAGTGTATAAAGACTTGTCCAAGGGTAATCATAGTGGTGACTCTGAAGCTCAGAGATCTGCAGTATTTGATCGACGAGAGTACACAGAAGTCATCACAGAAGTTGCTTCGCAAGGTAAGGTTGAGTCAGATCAGGGTGGAGCTGTTCATGATGTATTAGATGAAAGCGAGGATGAAGAACAACAACCAGGATCTGCAACAGAGGGTATGACAAGTCCTGAGACACCTCAGGAGGTAATGGATCGTCCGAGGAGGGTCGTAGTTCCTCCTGTGAGGTTCAAAGATTATGTCTGCCTCCAAGAAGAAGTGGAAGTAGCGTTTGCACTCTCAGTATCAGAAATGATGAACACTGAGGAGCCAAGAGGTTATCAAGAGGCAAGAGCTAGTGCTGATTGGGTCAGGTGGAGCCTAGCAACGGATGAAGAGATGGAGTCCTTGATGAAGAACAGAACGTGGATTCTGGTAGATAAGCCGAAGGACAGAAAGATCATCAGCTGCCGTTGGTTATTCAAGGTCAAACCAGGGATTGAGGGAGTAGAGCCAGACAGATACAAAGCTCGTCTAGTTGCAAGAGGTGTCTCCCAAAGAGAAGGAATCGACTATCAGGAGGTTTTCTCACCTGTAGTCAAACATGTGTCTATAAGGACGCTTCTGTCAGTGGTCGTGAATTTAGACTTGGAGTTGGAGCAAATGGACGTCAAAACAGCATTTCTGCATGGAAATCTGGAAGAGGATTTGTACATGTATCAGCCTGAAGGGTATGAAGATAAAGAGAGAAAGGATCAGGTGTGTTTGCTCAAGAAGTCGTTATACGGTCTGAAGCAGTCTCCGAGGCAGTGGAATAAGAGGTTTGATCAGTTTATGACATCTCAGAATTTTAGCAGAAGTGATCGTGATTCGTGTGTATACACAAAAGAAGTGTCTCGTGGAAACTATGTATACTTGCTGTTATACGTAGATGACATGTTGCTTGCATCAAAGCACATGTCTGATATCAAGAAACTCAAGGAACAGTTGAGTGCAACATTCGAGATGAAGGACTTGGGAGCTGCTAGAAGGATACTCGGGATGGACATATACAGAGATAGAGAGAAAGGAGTTCTCAGATTATCTCAGTCAAGTTACTTGAAGAAAGTCATTGAAAATTTCAGGATGCAAGACGCAAAGAATTCTCATACCCCCATTGGTGCTCATTTCAAATTGGCGTCAGTCAAGGAGGGTGGAGAAAGCATAGACACTGAGGTAATACCTTATTGCTCAGCTGTTGGAAGCATCATGTATGCTATGGTGGGGTCTAGACCAGATTTGGCTTATGGTATTGGTCTAGTGAGCCGTTTCATGAGTAACCCTGGACATATACATTGGGAAGCTGTGAAATGGTTACTTAGGTACATCAAGGGATCGATGGATCTGCAGTTGGTGTATACCAAAGATAAAGATCTGCATGTTCAAGGGTTTTGTGACTCTGACTATGCTGCTGATTTGGACAGAAGAAGGTCCATATCAGGTTATGTTTTCACGGTTGGTGGAAATGTTGTGAGTTGGAAATCAAGTCTGCAATCTGTTGTGGCGTTATCGACGACCGAAGCTGAGTACATTGCGTTGACTGAAGCGGTAAAGGAAGCGGTATGGCTCAAAGGGTTACTGAAAGATTTTGGGTTCGAGCAGGATGCAGTGAAGATCTGGTGTGATTCTCAGAGTGCAATTTGCTTGTCCAAGAACAGCATGTTCCATGAACGAACAAAGCATATGGCTGTGAAGTATAACTTCATTCGGAACATCATAGCCGAAGGTGAAGTGGAAGTGGTGAAGATCCACACCAGCAGGAATCCCGCTGACATATTGACAAAGGTGATTCCAGTGAGCAAGTTTAAGTCCGCATTGGACTTGCTCAAAGTCTCGGAAGCTTGAGACGTAACACCAGCCAGACGGTGTAGGCCCGGAAGGTGAATTCACGGGAGAAGGCACGAAGTTGAATGTTGAGGGTAGTATAGTTTGATCGAGGTTTAGACCAAGGTGGAGTATGTTGAAGATTGGTCTAGTCTCGAGTCAAGCTTGGGGAGTGTGAATAGATTTAGCCACGGTTCTCAGCTAAGTAGATTGGGTCACTTAACCGATTGCCACTTTGATTGGTTAAGTGGTTTAGTCTAATTAGGCTGGTTATTGTAAACCCTTGGTTTAGTATAAAAGGGTATAGAAAACGCGTTTGTGGCTAGATTCATTCATCACTTTTCAGAACATTGTACGTTTTTCTCAGGCGAGTATCTCGGTGATTGAGAGCTCGATTCCTTCGTTGCGAGTGAATTTGCCGGACCAAGTCTGGCCCCAGAGAGTAGTACTCCACATCGGATGCGAACTCTGGGTAACCAATTCTTTTGTGTCGTTTACTTTTCTGCATCTTCTTCTTTGTTTCTTGTTTCGTTTCATTCGGGAGAGAAGAGAGAGCGATTGAGAGAAAGAGAGACCATTCGTAGCTAATTGATTGTGCAATCGGAGTTATTGGCGCAAGACGTTTGTATAAATGTTAATTTTTATTTACAATTTTATGTTCTTTCTAAGAATAATAAATGAATCAAAAAAGTTGTTTAATATATATATATATGTAAATCTATTTTTTTTTTGGTACGAATGAGGGGAAATCATCCCCAAACTTTATTAAAAATAAAAGTAAACTTACAAACGCATATTTCGTGCTGTTGCTACCCCATTCATATCATCCGATACAATCGACACTAGTTCATCCGGAGGTGAGTCCAACATTCTAATCCCTAAGGGAAACGAGAAAGCCAAATTTGCTAAACCATCCGCCAGCCGATTTGCTTCTCTAAACACGTGATTTATACGAACTGACCAGTCCCGTATAATAAAGCCGTAGCACAAACGTACTAGGAAGGAGAGGGGATGAGAATCACTAACCCCTGTCTTTAAGAACTCCACCACAATCTTTGAGTCCACCTCGAGCTCCACTCGCGTCACCCGCCTCTCCCAGGCAATGTATAAACCGTAGTACACCCCCCAAAGTTCTGCTAAGGGAGCTGAGCATATGCCAATATTGAGAGCAAAACCCCCACACCAGTTCCCATCTGCGTCTCTCAAAACTCCTCTGGCCGTTGCCAATCCTGGGTTTCCTCTTGAGACTCCATCCGTGTTTAACTTCATCCATTCTCCCAAAGGCGGTTGCCACGCTATTTGCAGCTCCGTTCGGGTCACTGTACTCGAGCCGTTTTTGATCTTTGTGTGGGCTTCTGTCACTTCTCTTGCAAGGTCTTTAATGAAGCGTACACGATCTCTACACTTGCCCGTTAACTCCGAATACGTTCCCACATCTCCACTTCCATCCCCACCACACCGCAACTGCAAACACAGTGGACCAGGGGGAGCCGAAAGTATCCGAATGGTCTCCCAGATTCTCATAACACCACTCGATGATAGATCCCTCAAAGAACCTCCTCCGTTTATGCATGGGAACAATACGGTTCCAGATCCCTCCCATTGCTGTACAATCCCTCAGCACGTGTATAATAGATTCATCACCACTTTTGCAGACTTGACAAGTACCTGTCTCACTAAGATGTCTTCGCTGTCGCTCCATGTTCGTCATGATTACTTGATTTACCACTAGCCAGACAAAGACTTTTACTCTTTCCGGCGCCACAACGTGCCATACTCTATCAAATAAGTTCTTCATGTTCTGTGACGGAGTAGTCTTTTTAGTTAGGAAGGAATATGCTGATTTCACCGTAAACTCACCATCCTGACTATGACCCCAACTGAGTCTATCATTCGTTCCGGTGACGTTATCTAAAACCACAGCTAGGCTCCTAGCTGTAGTAGTACATGTTTCGAAAGATGCGCTGCGAACTGAGTCAATCTCCATCCCGTACCATTATCCCATAGCTCGCACGCCAGTACATTCTCCATCTCTACTGGTATCACATTCTCCACCATCTCCAACAGTGGTACTTGCAGTAGCCATTTGTCCTTCCAGAACCTTATCCTACGACCATCTCCAAGGACCCAACTCACACCCGGAATTATCACCTCTCGCATCCCAGATATCACACTTCGCCATGTTGAAGACCACGTTCCTTTCACTTTGGACCACGATGGATCAATAATGTCTGTCACCTTATACTTACAACGCAGTACTCTTGCCCATAAACTCGACTTATCATGTAAGAGTCTCCAGCTCACCTTTGCCATTAACGCTTTATTCATATCATGGGACAAACGAATTTTCAACCCCCCTTCTCGTTTTGTTAAACAAACCCTTTTCCATGCCAAAAGATGTTGGTGCTTCTGCGCCGTCGTATCCCCCCATAGAAAGGATATCGAAATTTTATCTAAGCTTGAGAGAGTTGCCTTAGGTAATGCAATTGTGCTCATTGTATGTATTGGAATTGACGATAGAACTGCCTTTGTGAGAGTGATCCTACCAGCCATGCTCAGCGTTTTCCCTTTCCAACCAGCTAGTCGTGACGCGACTCTTTCCACAACTCCACTAAAAGTATCTTTGTTGATCCGTTTCTGCAGGATAGGCATCCCCTAATATTTCCCCAGATCCCGTGTTGATTGTATTCCACTCTCTACACTTATTTGAACTCCCAACTCGCGACTGACATTGCCAGAAAAGAAAATTTTCGACTTCTCTACACTGACCTTCTGTCCCGAGGCTACACAAAACCTCTCCAGGACTCTCCGAATTACTCTCACTTGGTTCACAGATGCTTCTGCAAATAGGATCAAATCATCTGCAAAACAAATGTGGGACAGCTTGGGTCCTCCACGAGAAATACTAATTGGTTTCCACTGTTTCGCATCTATAGAAACCTCAATCATATGACATAGTCTCTCAAGACAGAGAACAAATAGATAAGGGGACACCGGGTCACCTTGCCGCAACCCTCGACTAGGCTTAAAAGCTTCTGTTCGTTCTCCATTTAACAGTAAACTCATAGATGGGTTTGTTACACACTTCATGATCCAACTAACCCAAGTATCAGGTAATCTTGCAGCCACGAGCGTATCCTCCAAGAAGTCCCATCGAACTCGGTCATACGCCTTCTCAAGATCTAGCTTCAACAACATCCAACCCTTAACCCCTTTCTTGCGTCTCATTGAATGGACAGCTTCCTGCACGACTATAATATTATCAGTGCTCAACCTCCCTGGAATAAAACTCGCCTGGGCTGGACCAATGAGATTCGGTATTACTTTCTTCAGTCTGAGAACCATAGCCTTAGTAATAGTTTTGAATAAAACATTACAAAGGCTTATTGGCCTATACTGCATTATCCTTTCCGGTTTTTGGACCTTTGCAATGAGCACTACGAGCGCATCGTTTGTCCCCGCTGGTAAAGACCCTGTCGCAAAGAAATCCAAGGTGAAACGGACCACGGAACTCCCCACTACATCCCAGCAATCTTGATAATAAACGGGTTGAAAACCATCTGGACCTGGAGCCTTGTACTTCCCCATGCTTCGAACGGAGACTTCCACTTCTTCCGCCAAGAAAGGTTTATTAATATCCCTTAACTCCTCACGGATAAGCTCCACAAAACCCTGCTCCGGTAATTTATCCACCACGGGGTCAATATCATCCATTGAATACAACCTCGTATAGTAATCCAAGGCTAGTTTCTCCGGTTCATGTGGTTGTGAGACCCAATTCCCTTCGTCATCCTTTAACATTTCGATTTTATTCCTCCGTCTTCTTACCACTGTAGTCGTGTGATAATACTTCGTGTTTCGATCTCCCAACGCTATCCACTTCTCCCTTGATTTCTGAAACCAATGGACCTCTTCTTGTTCCAATACTACATCAAGCTCTTTACATAACGCCATCTCCTTGTTCAACAGCTCATTTGTGTGATTTACTTCCAACAGAGACTGAACTTCCTTAATCTCATTCAACAATTTCTCCTTACGATTTTGTATCTCCCCGAATACCTCTCTGTTCCATCTCTTGAGTATCCTCTGCAACGCGTGTAAGGCTTCTGGTGTACTCATCGTCCCATTCCAGGATACCGATAGCAACTCCTTGAAACCCTCGTGTTTCATCCAGGCCGCTTCAAAGCGGAATGGTCTCCTTCGCGGATCTCCCCTTACCTCCGATTCCAGCTGTATGTATAACGGTGCATGATCCGAAGCCAAGAAAGATAAATGTGTCACAGATGCTTCCTGCCATTTTAATCGTGTTTGAGCACAACACAATACTCGATCAAGCCTCTTAGCAACATATGTGCTTTCTAGCCGACCTCTCTTCCAAGAGAATTCGTTTATATACATAACACATATGTAAATCTATTTTACTAATATACATAAAACTCTTCAAAATGATATGTAACCTCATCGTTTGTGGTACTGTTATCGTCGATATGTCACCATCTATGTTCAAATCCGCATATTCTATCATGTTGATCCAAAATGATATATATACATTTTCAATACATAAATTGAAATTTTATGTTTTAAATATTACAGGAGTGGTGGGAAATATGCAGCAAGAAAAAGGAAAATTATGTTACGATAAAGTTCCAGAAGCAGAAAATGGGATATGTGTTAATGGAGAATGTGATTATAACTGCAAACAGAAGAAGAAAGAACTCGGACATTGTATTAAATTATGGAGAACAAGCAACCGTATGAGGTGCCACTGCTATCATCTTTGCCCTTGATTTCGTATTATTTACACAAAAATTCAAATAATATTTGTAATAATTGCCTTATAATAAATTAATAAAAGATTTGTCTGAAGTTTTGGTTTAGTGATTTGTAATCCTAAATTGCATGAAAACAGAAATGGATATGCGAATCATGGATCAAATTTGTATACTTGTCAAGTAAAAGGACTTATAAGAAATTATTAACTAAAGAAAATAGAATATAATAAGAATATTCTTTTTTAGAGTAAAAAATAGAGTTAACCATTGGAGCAAACATACTCTCTATTTATAAAGAACTCTATATTTAAAATAAAAAATAGAGTTAACTATTGAAGATGGTCTAATGGTGGAAACTCATTGTTATCACAAGAAATCCAAATTCTTTTACATGTTATTCGTGATAAAACTGGCTGATGAATGGCGAACATTCTCTCAGAAGTCTTAGTGAAACCTATAATTTTTCAGAGTTCGAACTTATCCATGAATAATAGGGTTTACTGGAGACTGGGAATAGATGGACTTTCTATAGGAACAATTTTACTGACGAGATTTATTACTACTTTAGCTAGATTACTTAAATAGCTCAAAATTTAATGTTAAATATTAGACTAACTCTTATTTTGATTTAATCAGTGACTTAATTTTCATGTATATAATATCATTTTAAGCTTTGTTAGAAAAAAAAACTATTTACAGAAATTCCATTAGTATTTTTTTAAATTTGTTTATTTTAATTTTATATTTTTTATTAAATTTAAATATAAATGGCATGAGTGTGATTACTAGAAACATCAGTAGATATAATGTCTTTTGTCATAAAATATGTGTTATTATAGTAAGTATTCTTTGATACTTAGATGAGTGTAATTACTATTTCTTTGATACTTAGATGAGTATAATTACTAGAAACATCAGTTATTATTAGGAGTATTTATACGTCATATATGTAAGTATATCAATACAAAAAGATATCAGTTATTACTCAGGGAAATTTGACCTATGAGGATAATAAGGTGAGCATGGCTGCATGGGTTTTAGGCTTCAGCAAAAGGCCACAAGTCTTGATCTTTCAACGTTCATGAGCCTGTGGGCTTTGGCCTTGGCGGATTTCCAGCAGTATGCCTGCGAGGTCGGTTTATTCGATATCGGTTTGGTAGTTTGGTTAGTCGAGTAGTTCTACCAAAAACAATCCAAAAGTTACCGTTCAATTTGCGTATCAGGTAGTTCGGGTATTCAGTTTTTAAACCAAAATTAACCGAAGTTTTCGATTTTTTTTGTTGTTAAAATCCGTTAGTTTGGTTCTTCGTTTGGAATTTTAAGATATTTTTAATTAAAATTTTGTATAACTTGATATAATTCGGTATGATTTGGTATATATTGATTTATGATTTTTTTTTTAAACGGTTAACCGATAAATTTGGCCGAACCAAACTGAACTGATAACCGAATCAATTTTGAAATGTTGCCGATCGGTTTAATCTAACTGAACCAAAACCAAAAAACAAAAATCTTGGTTTGGTTCGATTCGAAAACTCCGGTTCAGTTCGATTTGGAAACTCTGATTCGGTTAAAACTCGCAAGCCTATCGAGCGATATCGTGGTTCAAGTCATGGTTTCCTCCAGAATATTCCTTGGTCGCAGTTATGTCTCTATCGGCCCTGTAGAGCCATCTAGGCTTTGTCGCCGGCCTGACCAAAACGTAGAACAGCCATTTCCCCTTCGTTCTTGACGTGGCTTCCAAGATTGAACACGGTCGTCTTCTTTCCTTTGTTCTTGATGTATTTTCCATCAGATTCTTCCATCTGAAGGTACTCTTTGAAAAAATTTGGGAGGAGTACAGTGATGCAGAAAAAAATCTGAATAAGTGAATGTCCACTCCTACTCTCTCCACACACTGACTGAAATTGCGATGGAGTTGCCTGGCCAGTTCAGACGTCATAGGTCCATCCTGTGTGAATGGGATTCAAATTTTCTTGTCTTGGCTTGGTTCTGGTTCAATGTCCTCATCAATATAATTAATCTACATACACCTATTTTATTAAAATCTTGCATTCAAACTTATGAGGCCATTCATCCATAGAAAGACCCTAAAAACAGGACTCAAGATAGAAAATGAAGACAACACTCTCTCTATGACGCTTATTTGGTTTTGATCTTAGTAGTATCATTCGACTTCGATATCCAAAACAAAACAAAAAAACGAAACCCATTACAAAATATACAAAAAAAAAGAAGACATCCATATGTGGCTGTTGCAGCTTGCTAATAAATGCGCATAAACGCAGCACTTTTGTAGACGAATGAACCAGATTAGTGCCAAAAATGTTACCTACCTTAAAAACATTTCATGTCCACGCCAAGGGTGGACGAGTAAACTAGTTACTATTAATACAAATTAGTAATGGCACTATAAGAGTTTTTTAAATAGTATTGGACAAATTCTTAGATTGTTGCCAACCAAAGTTTTATTCTTAAAAAGAACGATAATAGAAAAGTGAATTGATTCAAGGAGAAAGAAAAAAAATAAAAGAGCAACACAAGTTACTCTGCCAGTGAAAATCTATTTCTTAAAAATGTCATTCTAAGCAATTTGTTCTACGGCTTAAAACGCCAATGTTTCTCATATTCTACAGCGTAAAATGCCAAAGCTTCATCTAAACCTAGATGTGGTTGAGAATGTACAATAACCAGTAAATCAAATCATGAGTGCAAAGCATAAAACAATTAAATTAGCGTTTAAAACATTCAAGACCTAACAATAAGACCTTTACTATCCATAGAGACATATATAGATGAACTCTTAATTGGGTATATATTAGGATAAACATACAAGAATAATATTCTCAAGAAAGTTCAATCAATTTTACCAACTATTCCAAGAATTATGATACAAACAAAACAAGATGGTTATGTACAAATGAAAGCAAGATCACTATCAATCTTACACAAAGAATGACCAGTAGATGATCGGACAAGCAACCAAAATGCAGAAACTGTGTTCACGTGACATATCTCATAATCTATCACAAAGCAAAAGCATATTTTCTATTCGAAACAACTACCATAATCTGCAAAAGACTTGCATTCAAAATAATTATCTACAGAGACGTAAAGACATTTCATATAATAAATACAATCATCAAAATAGAGATAATAAGTATTTTCTAATCAAAGAGAGATAAATACAAATAGATTCGACATTCAAAGAAATAATCTGCAAGATTCAAAATAAATATCTACAGAGACTCTAAGACATTTCATAAAATGAACACAAACATAAAAACAGAGATAATAAGTATTTTTCTAGTCAAAGAGAGATAAGTATATGCATTCGAGATTCAAATAAACTACTACCATAATCTTCAAAAGTCTCTCTTACATTCAAAATAAATGTCTACAGAGACTCCAAGACATTTCATAAAATGAATACAAACATCAAAACAGAGATTATAAGTATTTTCTAGTTAAAGAGAGATAAATATATACATTCGAGATTCAAAGACACTACTACCATAATCTGCAAGAGTCTCTCTTACATGCAAAATAAAAATATCTGCAAAGACTCGAAGATATATCTATTTCATTAAATGAATACAAACATCAAAACAGAGATAATAAGTATATACTAGTCAAAGAGAGATAAATATATTCATTTGAGATTCAAAGAAACTACTACCGTAATCTGCAAGCTCTCACATTCAAAATAATCTACAGAGAGACTCCAATATATATTTATTTTGAGAATATTTCTCCTACTTGTGAATTTCATAAAATAGTTACAAGAAAGTTTAGAAAAGCATATACCTGTCACAGAAGTCTGTTATACTTGAATCTTCTGAGAGTCTATAACAATTTGATCACCTTCTCAAAAACGTACCTGAAAAAATCAGAATAAGTTAGTCTTTACTTTCACGTAGATGCTGTTGTTGGTAGTATTTTCCATCCAACGAATCAAAAGATAGGCTTTGTGTTAAGACTTTTAATGCCATTGGTCGTTATATCCATCCAACTCATAGTCTTTATCTTGAAATTTTTATAGCCATTGGTCGTTATATCCATCCAACTTTATAGTCAGCCCCGGCCCAATGATTTTTAAAGCCCTAGGGCAAAAAAAAATTTTGGGCCCTCCAATACACAAATTTACACTAAATAAGAAATTTTGACCCATATCTAATGAATTTTTCAATAGAAACCCTACTAGGTTCAAGATGATACGCGATTCACAGGGAGAGTAAGAGGATAATCTGATCGTTGGCCATTGGCCATCCATCAGCGATGAACAGCAGAAGGAGCATCTTCCTTTTGTTCTTCTGAAATATGTCTTATAATGGAGGTAATCAAAAGGAAAAGGGGCAGATTCTGCAACTTCTTGAAGATCATCAAATCTTGCCCTATCGGTGAGTGCGACGGAGGAGATGTTGACATCCACCAATTTCTGTTTCAACCTTTAGATTACACGTGTCCAACACGTGTAGGGCTTTTGTTATCGTTATCTTTTAGACTGAATGTAACTATAAAATTTAATGGGTTGTAATGGGCTTTTGATTACTATGTATTAGCCTTAACAGGCTCAGTTGGTCGACAAAAAAAAATAAAAACGTGCCCTTTTGTATGTAGAATTTTTTCAACAAATGGACTGGCCCCTGGTCGGGCGCACCTCTGCCCACCTCCCCCTTGGGCCGGGCCTGTTTATAGTCTTTTGCCTACTTTTGAGTTTCGTGGTTATCGAACTCATAGTCTCATTTTCTTAAGACTTTCTTATTCCCTCGTTATTTTCCCAACTCATAGTCTCATTCTCTTAAGTCTTTGTCTAGAGACTTTTAAGTCGTGTGTAGTAAAGCGAGGCATCTGATTTTCAATCCATAGTCTTTGTTTTTAAAGCTTTTGTAAGCCGTTGGTAGTAAAGTGAGGCATATGTTTTCAATTCTTAGTATTTGCCTAGAGACTTTTAAGTCGTGTGTAGTAGAGGAAGGAATCTGATTTCAATCTAAAGTCTTTGTTTTTAGAGTTTTTGTAAGCCGATGGTAGTAAAGTGAAGCATCTGATTTCAATTCATAAGACTTTTAAGCCGTTGGTATTAAAGTGAGGCATCTATTTTCCATCCATAGTCTTTGCCTTAAGAATTTCTTATTCCCTCGTTATTTCCCAACTCATAGTCATTGTCGTCTTTGTCTAGAGACTTTTAAGTCGTATGTAGTAAAGTGAGACTGTTATGAACTTTGTTGTGAACCGAAAGAAATAGAAGAATAGAAAGTATCTTTTATTGATTTTGCAAACGAAATACTCCAATATTCGAATACAAAAAGAGACGATCACCAAATCGCCATTGTAGAACCCCCAGTTCGTACAATCCAGAGTTTTGAAGAAGAAAACGGATAAAAGAAAACAAAGGTTAATCCCGAACTTATATACATGTTTAATTCGGATTAACAGCAAACCCTCTACTCGCTCCCGAGTCTTTGCCCTCTTGACCTTAGTCGCATTATTCTTCTGTTGACTTCTCTTGACCGATAGCTCTCTTCCTCTTGCGATAGTACGCTCTTCCGGGCATATCAATACCCGCCCCAATAAGACGAAGCTTGTCCTCAAGCTTGAAGTCAGGAAACTGTTTGTCCATATCTTGAGCTAAAACCCACGAACACTCGTGCTGAGGTAAGTCAACCCACTGAATCAACACTTCCAGAAATCCCTCTTTATCATAACGAGTCTCCAACACCTTCTCTAGAATCAGCACAAACTCACCAGCATCTGTGAAAGTTGTAGGTAGAAGAGATACCTGCGAATCATGTTCCAACGCCGCTTTCAATTGTGACACATGAAAAACAGAGTGAATCTTAGAATTCTCTGGCAGGTGTAGGCGATAAGCGGCCTTCCCAATACGTTCCAAAACTTCAAAAGGACCATAGAAACGCGCAGCTAACTTTTGACATATTCTTCTGGTAACCGAGTGTTGGCGATACGGTCGCAACTTCAAAAACACTTTAGAGCCAACAGAAAACTCCACATCTCGTCGCTTCTTATCTGCATTACCCTTCATGATGTCCTGTGCTTTGAACAAAGAAGTTTTAATTTCCTCCAACATCACATCTCTGTCCCTCAACATCGTTTCCAGTTCAAAGTTCTTCGTAGAACCTTCATCAAAAGTCATCAACTGGGGTGGTTCCCGTCCATACACCATCCTGAAAGGAGTGGTATTCAGAGCTGTATGAAATGATGTATTATACCAGAATTCTGACCACGCCAAATACTTGTACCATGTCTTCGGATGTGCTGAAGCAAAACAACGAAAATAAGTTTCTAAGCAACGATTCAGAACTTCTGTTTGTCCATTTGTTTGCGGGTGAAACGCCGAACTGAATTTCAACTGAGTGCCTGCCAATCTGAAACTTTCTTTGCAAAAGGAGCTCAGGAAAATTTTATCCCGATCAGAAACGATGGATGCAGGATAACCGTGAAGTCTGACAATCTCTTTAACAAACTTCGAAGCAACGTCAGCCGCAGTGAATGGGTGTTTCATGCCAATGAAGTGTGCATATTTGCTAAGCCGATCGACCACCACAAACACCACGTTCATACCATCAGACTTTGGCAACCCTTCCACAAAGTCCATACTAATATCATGCCAAATCTGCGATGAAATTGGTAATGGCTGCAGCAACCCGGCTGGAGCGAGAGTAGAATATTTGTGAGTTTGGCATACCGTGCATTCTGCAATATACTGTTGAATCTGCTTCCGCATCTGTTTCCAATGAAAAACTTGCTGAATTCTCTTCATCGTTCTAAGAACTCCAGAGTGACCACCCATTAAACTGTTATGAAACTCATTTAGTATCAAAGGAATGAAGGACGACGATGAAGGAATGAACAATATGTTCTTATATCGAACTCTTCCCTCACTCACAGATAATCCCTTCTTCACTTGTTCTCCTGTAACAATGCGTTGTTTCAGCTGTTTGAGATAAACATCATTGTCAATCTCAGAATACAAGTCTTGCAACTGAATAGCATGCGGCATTGTAAGCGCGCACAACTGTGAATGTCCTTCAACAACGTCTGTAGATAACATCCGTGAGAGACCATCAGCCGCTTTATTATCGATTCTCGGTTTATAAATGATATCAAATTGATATCCCAATAATCTTGTTAACCATTTGTGATATTCCATTGAAACCTCTTTCCAACAAAAACTTCAAGCTTTTCTGATCTGTATGAACCACAAACCGGCGACCAACCAAATAATGCTTCCATTTCTGAACCGCAAATACAATCGCCATCAAATCACGTTCGTATATCGGTTTAAGCTGCTCTCGAGGTGTTAGCCCATAGCTAAAGTATGCGATCGGTTTCTTGCTCTGCATTAACACTGCCCCAAGTCCAAAACCAGACGCATCTGTTTCTACCACAAATGTGTCCTCAAAGTTGGGCAAGGACAAGATTAGTGCTATGCTCATCGCTCTTTTAAGCTCATCAAAAGCACTTTGAGCTACTCGAGACCATTCAAAACTATCCTTCTTCAACAGTTCCGTCAACGGTTTAGCAATGAGACCATACCCTTTCACAAAGCGTCTGTAATACCCTGTCAATCCCAAAAAACCACTAAGTTGTTTCACTATTTTCGGAGTTGGCCACGTTCTCATAGCTTATGTCTTTGAGGGATCAGTAACCACACCTTTCTCTGAGATAATATGCCACAGATAGTCGATTTGTTGCTGACCAAAAAGACATTTCTTCTTATTGGCAAAAAGGTGGTGATCTTCAAAAACTCTCAGCACCACTGTGAGATGCTCTAAATGAACCTCCAAAGATTTACTGAAGATCAGTATGTCATCAAAGAACACGTGAACAAACTTTCTCAAATATGGCTTGAACACCTCATTCATCAGAGATTGAAATGTGGCAGGAGCGTTAGATAAGCCAAATGGCATTACCAAAAACTCATAGTGCCCTTCATGTGTTCTAAACGCCGTTTTCTCAATGTCTTGTTCCTTCATCCTGATCTGATGATATCCCGACCTCAAATCTAGCTTAGAAAATATCACTGCGCCATGTAATTCATCTAAGAGTTGATCTATTATCGGTATCGGAAACTTATTCGGAATGGTAGCCCGATTTAACGCTCTATAATCAACACAAAAGCGCGAGGACTGATCTTTTTTCCGTACCAAGAGCACTGGACTAGAAAAAGGGCTCCTACTGTGCCGGATGATACCCGTCTGCAGCATTTCTATCACCATCTGCTCCATCACTTCTTTACTCGCGTGTGGATATCTATACGGTCGCACCGAAATCGCTGTCACTCCCGGGTTTAAATGTATAGAATGTTTGCTACCTCTGATTGGCGGTAAGCCTTTTGGTACTGCAAAAATATGATCAAACTGATCCAATATTGTAGTCACCCCTTGTGGTATCACCTTCTGTTGTTCCATTGACACAGAATGATTTTTGAACTCCAAGGGTACACCTTTGTAGTGAATGGTGGTTGTTGATGACAATGCCTTGAAAGACAGTTTCTGCGTATGTAAATCCGGATCTCCTTTCAGCAACACAGTTTTGCCATCATAAGTAAACATGAATTCGTGGGAATCCCAATCCACCATACACTTCCCGAGTGTTCTTAACCACTGAACTCCAAATATAATGTCAGCACCACCTAACTCCAGGGTGACAAAATCGCTGACAAAGGACAGTCCTTGAGTGTCAAACTCTACTTGGGGACAAACTCCTAACCCTTCCACGGTTACTCCAGTCCCTAACAACACTTGCAGTCCACTTGCTTGGAGCAACTTTAACTTCGCATGTTGATATATCATGGTTTTTACCCATTTTTTGGCCATGATATAAGTGTTTTTATAGAGTCTTTTGTTAGTTTTCGAGTCCTAGTTGAGTCTTTACAGGATGGAGAGCACTTGGAGCTAAATAGGAGATTTTGGAACGTTTTGGAGCACTTTGGAGAAGAAGCTAAAGAGACGAAGTCAGAAGAGAGAAATCACGAGCTGAGTGTCGATCGACACCATCAGTGTCGATCGACACCAAGTCAGAGTCGGCCAAAGCGTGACGGTTTCCAATCAGAAAAAGGAAAGAGGCCAAGTTTTGAGGAATTACAAGATTACCCCTGGACGAAAAATCCCCTTCTATAAATAGTTTTCTGGCATTGTTTAGCCAATTACACTTTCATAATTTAGAGATTTTGAGACCTAGAGAGAGATTGTTCCAGAGCTTTTAGGGAGACAAGTCTAACTCATCCGAGCCAGATTTTGAACCCTAGTATCATTCTCTTCTATTTATTTATGCAATTTATTTCAGCCATGATTTCTGTTCCATTAATTATGTCTGAGTAGTTTGCTAGTTAGGTTAGGGTGATTTAGGGTTTGATGAAAAGTCTGTAGAATCATTATCTTTGTTAGGGAAATCACTTAGATCTTCACCTTGATTTGAACTTAACTTGATTTCTGAATTGATCACTTAGGAATCAAACCTTAGGTTATTTAATAGATGCGAGAGCATTATTAGTAACTTGAACTAATCATAGGTGAGCAAAATAGCTATTCACAAACAGATTTGGTTTAGGTATTTTGTGAACATATCGAACCTGAACTTTAATGCTTGCTTAGATTGTTAGATTTCACAAAGAGATTTGGTTTTCTGGAATTTAAGCATAGATAACTTCTGCAACGAGAGTTGATTGATTTTAACTTAGTGATTCGAGTTCTAGAGGTTCTTAATAAATCCCTAATAAAAATAATATCTGCATTCTTGAATTCAACCTGATAATTTACCCTCACCTAGCGCCTTAGTCTCTGAATCTTAAAACCGTTTTAATCACATTTACTTAATTCGCATAGTTTAATTTACATTAATACTTATTTGACTTAGCCTAATCTGAACTTAGAAACCGTAGCGTAGTTACTACTTCTCTTGGGATTTAGATACCTCTTGTACTTCAACTGCTTTGCTGTGCACTTGTAGTAGATTATTTAGGGTAAAACCTGACCCCTATCAAGTTTTTGGCGCCGTTGCTGGGGAAGTAGATTAACTACCTACGGAATCTAGCATTAGGATTTTGACTAGGTTTTTCTTTTTAATTTTTGGATACTAATTTAGTTTCGAAATTCTTTGTTCTGCAGGTGCATGCTTTACCGCAGTACCAGGAGCAACAAGAACCAGGAACTAATCCCGTTGATCCAGGAGCTAGGCCGTTTCGAACGTACGAACCGCAAGTCTGCACGAGCGTCGATCGACATAACCAGCTTCGATCGACACCTAGAGCCAGAACCAGCTTCGATCGACACCAATGGCATCGATCGACACTGCGCGCAGACGAAGATGGCAGACATCGTGGTTCTAATTCAGGACGCCCAAGGCAACTTTTTCGACCGTCAGGGCAATAGAAGGAACTCCGATGGACAGAGACTTGATGAGGCTGGCGCCATCATAGTCGAACCAGCTAGGCAACTTTCACCTGCAGAAGATGGACGTGGAAGAACACTTGGCGACTACAACCGCCCAGATCAGTTCTATGCCAATAGAGCTGCGATCCGTCCTCCTGCGTTTCAGAGGAATGACTTCGAGCTGAATCCTGCCTACTTCTCGCTCGTAGCTCAACACCCCTTCCATGGTCTTCCCAACGAGCACCCTATGGACCATATCGAGAAATTCGAAGACTTGGCATCCAGCATCAAAGCCAATGGAGTTCCATATGACTATCTCTTCTGCAAGCTTTTCCCTTACTCGCTTACAGGAGATGCATCGTTTTGGCTGAAGCAGTTGGAGCCTGGCTCGCTAACTACTTGGGAAGAGACAAAGAATGCATTCTTGTGCAACTTCTTTGACGATGCGAGATCCGAGGAGCTTAGGACGAAGATCACTACATTCTCGCAATGACCTACTGAAGCATTCAAGACTTCTTGGGTGAGATTCAAGGCCTACTAGAGGGACTGCCCACATCATGGTTTCAGCGAACCGCAGTTGCTTGGTATCTTCTACTGCGGGATTGACTGAAGATACCAGATGGCCTTAGACGCAGCAAGCAACGGGAACTTCAATACTAGAGTTCCTGCGGATGCAGTGGTGCTTATAGAGAATTTAGCATCTAGTAACAGCACCAAGAACGCAGATTTCGAAAGGAGACAAAGCGCAGGAATTAATGGAGGAAACCAGATTGCTGAAGTCAATAGAAAGCTCGACAACATGCAGAATCTCTTGGTAGGAAAGAAGCAGGTCCATTTTGTCAATGTGGTGGAGTCATTCGAACCAGAGGAAGGCTGTGAAGAAGAGGATGTCAACTACATCAACAATGGTGGATTTCAAGGCCAAAGGTTTGGGAACCAGCAAGGAAACAGGAGCTTCAGCGGAAACTATCAGAAGAGCTCCTTCACAGGAAATCAGAACTCTTCTGGTTACAATCAGAAGCCCCCATTCAAGAGCAGTAATAGCAACTACAAAAGAAACTATGGTTCATCCTCCTACCAGAAACCACCTCCGCAAGATAACAAAATGGAGGCCATGCTTGAGCAACTGCTGGAAGGACAGCAGAAGATGACAGTGAGCTTCAATGGCAAGATCGATGCACTGTATGAGGACCTGAATGGGAAGATTGACAACATACATTCTCACATGAAGAAGCTGGATATTCAGGTTGCTCAAACCGCAGAAGCTGTTAACAGGCAAGAGGGATTCCTTCCAAGGAAGACGGATACCAATCCCAAATGCCACGTGAATGCCATTGAGCTAAGGAATGGCAAGACACTTCCAACCGTGCAGAAGAAAGGACTTACCACTGCAGAAATCGAGGAGCTAGAAGACGTCTAAGATGCTGCGGAGCAGAGTGTCGATCGACACCACCTTTGTCGATCGATACCCGAGGAGATGAAAGACAAACCCTACGAACGCGACGCGAGAGATTCGACATCAAAGGCCAGTGTCGATCGACACCAGGATGTTGTCGATCGACGCCCATCACGGACCACAACAGATCAGCCTGCGACACCAAAGAATGAAGCTGAAAGGGTTTACAAGCCAAAGATCCCTTTCCCCCTGATCACGAGGAGGTCCAAGAAGGAGCTGCTGGAAGCCAGATGCAAAGCCCTAGACTAGTGGTTGAAATTCCTTTGATGGATGCCATTAGGATTACTCCTATGATAAAGAGATACCTGAAGTGGATGATGACCAACAACATTGACATGGAGGAAGGCGTGATGATGATATCAGAGCAAGTCAGTGCTGTCATTCAGAACAAGCTACCATAAAAACTTTCCGATCCAGGAAGCTTTGTTCTCGATTGCTCCATCTTCTCAGACAAGTTTGGGAGGTCTCTATGTGATTTAGGCTCAAGTGTCAACTTGATGCCTCTTTCAGTTACTCTCAGAATGGACATGACAGACTTCAAGGCCACCAGAATCTCTTTTGTTCCTGCTGATCGATCTGTCAGGATCCCTGAAGGTGTCTTGGAAGATGTTCCTATCAGAGTTGGAGATTGTCTCATACCCACAGACTTTGTGGTATTAGCTTATGATGATGAACCCAAAGACCCTTTCATACTTGGTAGACCATTCTTGGCTACAGCTGGAGCTATCATTGACTTGAGGAAGGGTAGGATTGCTCTGAATATTTGCGACCTTGTGATGAATTTTGACATGGAGAAGCTGATGAAGAGACCCACAATTGATGGACAAACCTTCTATGTTGATTCACTCACCAACCTTGCTGAAGATATCTTCAAGGAGGACCATCCTACAGACCCTTTGGAGCGAGCTCTGACCACCTCTACAAAGGACATTGAGGACTTAGACGAAGCTGCTGCTGGCTACACCAAAATGCTCGACGCAAGTGAGCAAGTTATGCAACTTATCGCACAGGAAGACCTGTGTCGATCGACACCATCTGGTGTCGATCGACACCATGCGACATCATGCAAAGATGCATCACTCGGCGATTGGAGTGCGATCAAAGCACCTAAAGTTGAGCTCAAACAGCTCCCTGCCGGGCTAAGATACGCATTTATTGGTCCCAATTCGACCTATCCTATTATAGTGAATGCTTCCTTAAACAATGCAGAGCTCACTTTGCTGCTAAGCAAGCTGCGCAAGTATCGGAAAGCTCTTGGCTATTCTCTTGATGATATTTCAGGTATCTCACCAGACTTGTGCATGTATCGGATTCATCTTGGGGATGAGGCAAAGTCATCAATTGAACACCAAAGGAGGCTGAATCCGAACCTGAAGGAAGTTGTCAAGAAGGAGATCATGAAGCTGTTGGATGCAGGGATCATCTATCCCATCTCAGATAGCGCTTGGGTCAGCCCTGTACACGTGGTGCCTAAGAAAGGAGGAGTCACTGTGGTAAAGAATGAGAAGAAAGAGCTGATTCCCACAAGGACTGTGACTGGTCACAGGATGTGCATCGACTACAGAAAGATGAATGCCGCGACCAGAAAGGATCACTTTCCTTTGCCTTTCATTGATCAGATGCTGGAGAGATTGGCGAATCATCCCTACTACTGCTTCCTTGATGGCTATTCAGGATTTTTCCAGATCCCCATCCATCCAGATGATCAGGAGAAGACCACGTTTAAATGTCCTTATGGTACTTTTGCATATCGCAGAATGCCATTTGGACTTTGTAATGCTCCTGCGACTTTTCAGAGGTGTATGATGTCTATCTTCACAGACATGATAGAGAAGTTCATGGAGGTCTTTATGGATGACTTTTCTGTAATCTTTTAAAGACTGCTTGGAGAACTTATGCGATGTACTTCAGAGATGTGATGAGAAACACTTAGTCCTGAACTGGGAAAAGTGTCATTTCATGGTCGCCGATGGGATTGTACTAGGACATCGAGTTTCAGCAGAAGGCATCGCAGTAGATCGCGCCAAGATTGAGGTCATGACAACTTTGCAAGCACCTGATTCTGTGAAATCAGTGAGGAGTTTTCTGGGTCACGCTGAGTTCTACCGAAGATTCATCAAGGATTTCAGCAAGATAGCGAGACCACTCACTGCTCTTCTCTGCAAAGACGTAAAATTTGAGTTCACGGAAGAGTGCCTTTCAGCCTTTGAGCAGATCAAGCAAGCTTTAGTGAGTGCTCCAATTGTTCAGCCACCGGATTGGGATCTGCCTTTCGAGGTGATGTGTGACGCGAGTGACTTCGCAGTAGGAGCAGTTCTGGGACAGAAAAAGGACAAGAAGCTGCACGCCATCTACTACGCCAGCAGGACTTTGGATGATGCTCAGAAGAACTACGCAACTACGGAGAAGGAATTGCTAGCTGTGGTCTTTGCCTTTGAGAAATTTCGACAGTATCTTGTTGGCTCAAAGGTGATTGTCCACACTGATCATTCTGCATTGAAGTACTTGATGCAGAAGAATGATGCAAAGCCAAGGTTGCTAATGTGGATTCTACTTCTACAAGAGTTTGACATAGAGGTCAAGGTCAAGAAAGGAGTTGAAAACGGAGTAGCTGATCATCTCTCACGTATTAGTATTGAAGATGACGTGCCAATAGATGATTTTCTACCAGAAGAGAACGTCTATCTCATTGAGAGTCGTTTCCAAGAAGAGAGTTCAGACCCTGCGAGCCTAGTGTCGATCTACACTAGGGGAGTGTCGATCGACACCCCGTCCGAAACTAAGATCACCTCATGTGCCCGAGTGTCTATCGACACCACCTGTGTCGATCGACACTCGATGCGAGCCTCGCTACGCCTGATCTTGGATGATTTGTTTAGACAGCCAATCTTTGCCATCAATGCTGCGAATAGACCTTGGTATGCTGACATTGTGAATTCACTTGCTGCTGACATTGAACCCAAGCATCTCAAGAACTATGAGAAGAAGAAGTTCATGAGAGAACTTAGGAGATACTATTGGGATGAGCCTCACTTGTACAAGCATTGTTCATACAATGTCTACAGAAGGTGTATTGCAGAGAGTGAAGTTCGTGATATCCTGTTCCACTGTCATGGTTCGGAGTATGCTGGACACTTTGCTACTTTCAAGACTGTGTCTAAGGTTCTTCAAGCAGGTTTTTGGTGGCCTACTATGTTTAAGGATGCGTAGCTGTTCATCATGCAGTGTGATGTTTGTCAAATGCGAGGGAAGATCAGCAAGAGACATGAGATGCCACAAAACTTTATCCTTGAGGTTGAAGTCTTTGATTGCTGTGGCATCGATTTCATGGGTCTTTTTCCCTCATCTTATGGGAACAAGTATATCTTGGTCTTTGTGGACTATGTGTCTAAATGGGTGGAAGCAATAGCGAGTCCCACCAATGATTCTGGAGTGGTATTGAAGCTGTTTCGCACCATCATCTTTCCCAGATTTGGAGTGCCTCGAATTGTTATAAGTGATGGTGGTTCTCACTTTGTCAACAAAGTGTTTGACAAACTGTTGAAGAAGCATGGTGTTCAGCATCGCGTGGCTACTACGTATCACCCCCAAACGAGTGGACAAGTCGAAGTCTCCAACAGACAGATCAAGCAGATCCTGGAGAAGACGGTAGGAAAGACAAGGAAGGACTGGGCCACGAAACTAGATGATGCACTTTGGGCGTACAAGACAGCCTACAAAACACCTCTTGGGACTACACCGTTTCAGCTGCTCTATGGCAAGGCTTGCCATCTTCCGGTGGAGCTGGAACATAAGGCGCATTGGGCTATCAAGAAGATGAATTTCGACTTGAAGCCAGCTGCAGAAAGGCGCCTGATACAGCTTAATGAGCTGGATGAACTGCGCCATCACGCCTACGAGAAATCAAAGCTCTACAAAGAGAGGACAAAGGCATATCACGACAAAAAGATTGTCACAAGACAATTTGAGCCAAATGATCAGGTACTTCTTTACAACTCTCGTTTACAATTATTTCCTAGCAAATTGCGTTCACGTTGGTCTGGTCCCTTCACAATCAAAGGTCAGACCATATGGCGCACTTGTCCTGACAAATGCCAAAGGAGAAGAGTTCACTGTGAATGGCCAAAGGGTGAAACACTATTGGGCTGAAGCCGAGATCCCAGACGGACACATTGTGTCTCTGGATAATGCACCCAACGCTTAAACGCGTGAACAGTCAAGCTATTGACGTTAAACGAGCGCTGAGTGGGAGGCAACCCACTAAGGTACGTTTTTCTTTTTCATTTTGATTTTTTTTGGGTTTACTAATTATTTATTTTGGCTTTTATAAAAAAAAAAAAAAAAAAAAAAAAAAGAGAGAAGGATCGATCATGCTCAGTGTCGATCGACACCACCTGTGTCGATCGACACCAAGCGAGGATACGGGTAAGTTTTTATAACTCAACACTTCGTCACTTTGTTCATAAACATCAAAACTCGAAACTCTCTCCCTAAATCGCAACTTCCGCAAATCTTAACCAAATTGAGCGATTCTTTGCTCTAATTCGTGCGGATTTTTACATTCTTTCACAATCCATAGTCCTTTCATTCGATCTACCAAGGTATGTTCTTCAAATCTCCCAATTTTGATTTCGCCCCTAAGGTGAAATTTTTCGAATTCGGCCTATTTAGCTTAATTTCTTGTTTGAATGATGCTCATCTTCATGCACTTCGGGATAGACCTTTCTAGCTGCACCATTGATACTTCACGATCTTTGGTTGATATGGAGTACCTGAAGAGGACTCATTGGGTGAAGCCAGAGAGGCTTTGGGTTTTCACAGACGAGCAGAGAGTGCAGCACGCGGTGCTTCTACCTGACCGCGACCTTACTCGCATCACCTCAGATCTAGGACGCCTCGCATTTCGTCCTAGTCCGAGCAAGCTCCGGACTGTCCCTGCTACCAGACCCAGAGGCGCATCATCCAGGCCAGCTGCAGACACCTCTCGACCTTCGTGTTCCAGACGCAGAGCTTAGGCACCCATTACTACTCATCAGCTACCTGAGGCTCCCGAGATTCCCATGGAGCCAGACGTGTTCCAGAGATATGTGGTGCAGAGTTTCCAGGTGATTTGGAGCGCCATTGCTACCATGTCTACATGCAGCTGCGTTCGCCCACCCACTCCACCACGTTCTTCTCCACCACATGATGATGATGATGAGTGATTCTCCATCCCTTTTTTTAGTCTTTTGAGTCAGTTTTTCTTTTTATCTTGAGTCTGCATTTGCTTCAGTACTTTGCTTCATAACTTGTTAAACTTATTGAGATTATTGGATTATCTTGTGCTTTTAACGTTTGTTTGAGTTTTTCTAACAGCTAGGGTAACTCTAACAACAAATCTGACTTAGCAACAATCATGTTCGAGTGGCAGAACTCTGTCTACGGACAGAGTGTCGATCGACACCATCTGTGTCGATCGACACCTACTTCAGACACAGCGTCGATCGACACCATCCGTGTCGATCGACGCCACACGCAGAGTCAGGTAATCCGGTTTTTCTCTTCTTAGCACTAATTTTTTCTATCCAAACTCATTCTTAATAACACTGGGGACAGTGTTGTTCAAGTCTGGGGGAGGTGGTTGCTAACATTGTGTTTTCTTTTGAGTTTGCTTTTGAGTCAAAAAAAAAAAATCTGTTTTATTGAGTCAAAACCAGTTGGAACTTTCAGTTTTTCTAGGAACTAAACCGCAGATTGTTGACACTTGATGGACCATTGCTATGGCAATTGATTTTGGGTCTTACTAAGTAGAAAGCTGCAAGTGGATCAGTCTAACAGGGCGAATTCAGACCCCCTTACAAGAACTAGGTATGCGCAGAACTTGATTCATCTTTTAGTTTGAATAAGATTAGAAATCTGCAGTCTCTCCTTGATCTTTCCTTGAGAAAAGAAAAGAAATAAAAAGTCTGAGAAGGAATAGTGCAAAGAAGCTCATGAGCATGTCTCCTCACAAGGAACAATATTAGTGAGAGCTCATGAACCTGTCTTCTCACAAGGAACACAAGTAGGAGCAGCACTATTCCAAGACTTAAAAGAATAAGAAAAAGTCAATGAAAAGATCTGTAGAACACTCAGAAAATGGGCAGCAGTTGACTAAGGGAAGAGAAAATAGGAGAGCTGTAGAAAGTATATCTTGTTCAGGCACTAAGGAAGGGAAAAGAATCAGAAAAGTTATGTAGCATTGTCATTGTTAGAGTTCGAATTTAACCAAGGAAAGGGTCTGGATTTGAACTGGGAGATTGCTAAGTTTGTGGTGAGTACATTTAACACTACCTGAAGTTGGTTCTATAGCATGTGGATTCAAGAGTGTTAACATCTGAGGCGTTCTGAAAAGGTACTCGAAAGTTCCTGTTTTCAAACCTCGACTCTATACTTAGTTTCTGTTTTGCTTGAGGGCAAGCAAAAACTAAGTCTGGGGGAGTTGATATATCATGGTTTTTACCCATTTTTAGGCCATAATATAAGTGTTTTTATAGAGTCTTTTGTTAGTTTTCGAGTCCTAGTTGAGTCTTTACAGGATGGAGAGCACTTGGAGCTAAATAGGAGAATCTGGAACGTTTTGGAGCACTTTGGAGAAGAAGCTAAAGAGACGAAGTCAGAAGAGAGAAATCACGAGCTGAGTGTCGATCGACACCATCAGTGTCGATCGACACCAAGTCAGAGTCGGCCAAAGCGTGACGGTTTCCAATCAGAAAAAGGAAAGAGGCCAAGTTTTGAGGAATTACAAGATTACCCCTGGACGAAAAATCCCCTTCTATAAATAGTTTTCTGGCATTGTTTAGCCAATTACACTTTCATAATTTAGAGATTTTGAGACCTAGAGAGAGATTGTTCCAGAGCTTTTAGGGAGACAAGTCTAACTCATCCGAGCCAGATTTTGAACCCTAGTATCATTCTCTTCTATTTATTTATGCAATTTATTTCAGCCATGATTTCTGTTCCATTAATTATGTCTGAGTAGTTTGCTAGTTAGGTTAGGGTGATTTAGGGTTTGATGAAAAGTCTGTAGAATCATTATCTTTGTTAGGGAAATCACTTAGATCTTCACCTTGATTTGAACTTAACTTGATTTCTGAATTGATCACTTAGGAATCAAACCTTAGGTTATTTAATAGATGCGAGAGCATTATTAGTAACTTGAACTAATCATAGGTGAGCAAAATAGCTATTCACAAACAGATTTGGTTTAGGTATTTTGTGAACATATCGAACCTGAACTTTAATGCTTGCTTAGATTGTTAGATTTCACAAAGAGATTTGGTTTTCTGGAATTTAAGCATAGATAACTTCTGCAACGAGAGTTGATTGATTTTAACTTAGTGATTCGAGTTCTAGAGGTTCTTAATAAATCCCTAATAAAAATAATATCTGCATTCTTGAATTCAACCTGATAATTTACCCTCACCTAGCGCCTTAGTCTCTGAATCTTAAAACCGTTTTAATCACATTTACTTAATTCGCATAGTTTAATTTACATTAATACTTATTTGACTTAGCCTAATCTGAACTTAGAAACCATAGCGTAGTTACTACTTCTCTTGGAATTTCGATACCCCTTGTACTTCAACTGCTTTGATGTGCACTTGCAGTAGATTATTTAGGGTAAACCTGACCCCTATCACATGTTTCACGACATGTGGAGCTACAAAATTATGTGTTGCACCACTATCCAACATAATAATGACCTATGTCTTGCCAATTTGCCCTCTCATCTTTGTTGTTGTTGGAGAATCTACTCCCAAAAAAGCATTCAAGGATAGTGTCATTAATTGTTGTTCTGATGTTTGTACTTCTTCATACTTCTCTCCCAACTCATCTTCAAACAATTCTACTGTGAATCCCTCCAACACTGTCAACACTTGTAGTTTTCTATTCGGGCAAGTGAGGAGATGATCTCTTGACCATTTAGCAGGGCACTTGAAACACAAGCCTAATATCTTCCTTTCTTTCAACTGTTCCCGATTATACATGTATTGAGGTCTTGAAGATTGTTGATCAGACACAGCGACACTCAACTTGTCATTATTGGACTGCGTCTGGGGAATAAGTCCTTGCTTCGAACTATTGTAATTTGAGGACGACCGCAGCGGCATAAAGTTTGGAGGTCGTTTATTGCTGCCCTGCGTCTGTTGTCCACCGCTTAGAACTTGGCATAACACGCTGGATTCCATTTTTAAAACAACGTTTTTGTGTTGAGTAATCCCTTGAGGCTCTTTGATTTTAATCACTTCTTGCATCTCTGGTTTCAGTCCGTTGTAAAAAACATCGACCAATGTCTTCTCATCCAGATTCGGAACAACTGTAGCCAATTCCTCAAACTCATTGACGTATGCTGTGATGGAACCCAACTGTTTGATGCTGAAAAATATTTTACCCGGTTCCTCTTCCAAACTACCACTGAATCTGTCAATCAAACGTCTCTTAAACTGAAGCCAATCTGTAAACGGTGCAGTTTCCATCTCCCCGTTAAACCAATTCAGTACTGGACCTTCAAGGCTGACTGACACTAACTGTAAGCGTGCTTCTCCCACATAATTTCCCAACCTGAAAAATCTTTCAACTCTAGCAATCCAACTATACAGATGTGTGCCATCAAAGATCGGCATATCCACTTTCCGTAGCAAGTTCTCACGATTCTCTAAAGCATTACCCACAGACCGATAACCTAATGTTGTATCTCCTCCGTCATGTTCTAAGGAAGGATTAGGTACCTGAGATGTATCGGCCGATGATGTCGCGACGGTTTTTCCTTGTGATTTCTCCACACGCGCCAACATCTGAGCGAGTAATTGGATGCTACCATCGAGCTTGTCGAATTTCTGATCCAACGAGTCTAATCGAGTCTCCACCGTCGAGAATCGAGTTTGATTCGTCGTATACTCCCGATTCAGACGAGCCCAACCACCTTTGACAACCGCGACCTGTTGAGCCAAATCTTGAACCGTCTCTTGTATCTCGTTCGGCAATTGCTCCGAGTCCTCCAGAGATCCCATCGCGTTTGATTCGATCCGAACGTCACGACGCACCAATTTGTTATGAACTTTGTTGTGAACCAAAAGAAATAGAAGAATAGAAAGTCTCTTTTATTGATTTTGCAAACGAAATACTCCAATATTCGAATACAAAGAGAGACGATCACCAAATCGCCATTGTAGAACCCCCAGTTCGTACAATCCAGAGTTTTGAAGAAGAAAACGGATAAAAAAACAAAGGTTAATCCCGAACTTATATACATGTTTAATTCGGATTAACAGCAAACCCTCTACTCGCTCCCGAGTCTTTGCCCTCTTGACCTTAGTCGCAATATTCTTTTGTTGACTTCTCTTGACCGATAGCTCTCTTCCTCTTGCGATAGTACGCTCTTCTGGGCATATCAGAGACATCTGTTTTCAATACAGAGTCTTTGTTTTTAGAGTTTTTGTAAGCCGTTGGTAGTAAAGTGAGGCATCTGTTTTCAATTCTTAGTCTTTGTCTAGAGACTTTTAAGTCGTGTGTTAGTAAAGTGAGGCATCTGTTTTCAATCCAGAGTCTTTGTCTAAAGACATTCTTCCTTATAGACATGCACTACCACCAAACCATATATCGGCTCAATTCCCAACCTTGCAAAGGGACAATGTTCCCAAATAAGAATCTAACAGAACACTATTGAATTAGTGTCTGCCTATGATCTCTTTTGAGTCTTTGTCTAAAGACATTCTTACTTATAGACATGCACTACCACCAACCTATACATTGGCTCAATTCCCAACCTTACAAATGGACAATGTTCCCAAATAAGAATCTGACAGAACACTATTAAATTAGTGTCTGCTTATGATCTCTTTTGGGGTTGAAGTGAAAAACAAAAACGCCAAACAAAACCAAAACAAGAACCTGTAGGACATTAGAATATTGTCTACCTAACCTCTTGGGTTTAATAAAACCAAAAAGCAAAAGGCTTTGAAATCTTCTTAAAAGAGGAATTTTTGTTGTTGTAAAAAGGAATCCTGATTTCAAAATCCCAAGACATCATCGATGTCAATTGCTTAAATGAAGATAGAACCGATCAGACGTGTTTGTCCTTGTTCGACTCCATCCTCAAAGACAGAAAAACAAAACCAAAAACAAACCTTTAAAAGACAGATAAACTTTAGCATAGGCAGAGAATTTACCAGTTTCATGCGGAGTCTAGCTTCCGGGTAGCTTCAAGAGAGACACTAACCAAGATCACTGCAAAAATTAAACTTGGAGCGATTATGAAATTTGACAACCCCAAAACAAAATCACAATCAATACAACATAAGAAGTATTATATCATCTGTTCAAACCAAAAACCATGCTCACACATTAACTACGGGACTTGTGTGACACTATACTACCTACGTTGAGAAGAAAACATAAAGGTGATGAAGCCCATTTGGGATTCCTGAAATATAAGATTTAACACACAAAGCTTCGAATGTAGTGAATATACAGATCTTTCCACAAACCAGAATCAGTAACAGAGAAAGGGACAATGTATGTGATCTGCACACAAAGGATGGTTTTATTTTATCCCAAATCTCAGAAAATTGTTGAATAAAGAGAAATTGTTAAAAAACTGATTCTGAAGTGAATTCGCCACGTGTCGAGATTTGATTCGTCGATTTTTTTTTTTTAAATCTGTAGAGAGAAAAAAAAAATTTAATAATAAAATATAGGGGAAGAGGCGTCTTACCATTGATGATGCTCTAAGTTCACTGAAGAGCTCTGCCAACGTAATATTGTTTAGGACTACAAATCACTAAACCAAAACTTTTAAAAGAAGTACTCTCCCACTATCTTTGCATACCTTTCGAAAAGTTCGTCCATCACATTTTGACCAAATGTAGGTTCTAGCATCGGTTCTACCACGGTCCGTATGGTCTTAGCCACTCTTCGTCCACTAGCTAGGGCTTCGGGTTTGGAGCGTACTATGTCATAACTCTCCTCGCAGATACTTTCACCTTCCCAATCAACCGGACTTGTCTCAAGAATATTTGTAACATTAAAGATAATAATATCCGCTCCTTTGTACTGCTCAGAGGACTTCCCGACCAAATCCAGCCGTAGAGTCTCCTTCTTCGTTCCCTTCTTGCCAACAATTTCCGTTTCTTGGACCAAGAACGGTGAAACAAAGAACTCCACCGTGCAGTTGTAATCCTATCAAATCGAACAATGAAATTTGATCATAAATCTGAATGTTGAAATTTGTAGTCCTCAATTACGCAAAAAAATCAAATAATATTTGTAATAAATGCCTTATAATAAATTAATAAAACATTAGTCTGAAGTTTTGGTTTAGTGATTTGTAGTCCTAAATTGCATGAAAACGGAAATACGCGGAAACGAAACCTTTCGAAAGGTGGAAATGCTTTTTTTTAAAAATTATAGAAATGAAAACGTTTTAGAAACGTATATATACATTAAACATCTAAATAATATTAAAAGTAAAATATTTAAATTAATAAAAATTCAATACATAATTATTTAATAGTTTAACCAAAGATAAAAATATTATAACGTTTAAAGTCAAAAAATTTAGAAGATTTTTTCATCATCAATTTCATTAGCTCCATCAACCAAAACCATCCCTAATTCTAGTTGATCGAGAGAAAGAATTTCAAACTCAATAATACCAAGATTAATCTAATGAATCAAAATTATTATTAATTTACTCTAATGAATCAAATTAATTATTGACTTACTATAAAAAATCAAATTGATCACTTAATCTTATTTTTATAATTATTTATTTATTACCAAAAACAAAAAGTAAGTTTCCATCAGAGTTTCCATCGTGTTTCCAAACTGAAATTTTTAGGAAACATGATTTACCGTATTTCTGACGAGTTTTCGAAAGTTTTTGTTTCCGAAACGTTTTCAAAACGGGGAAATACACCTCAGACGGAGTTTCCATGCAACATTTTTTACTATTGCTGTTGTTGCTGTCGAATTATATAATAAGAATTCAAACTTAATGATATGCATGTTATCAATTGTAGATGGTATACTTTTAGTGTACCAATTTTTTGGTCCGATTAAAAGCGAAACTAGAACTCCTAATCTGGTATGCTTTGCACATGAATCAGATGACTCAGTCCCATATGCAAAAGAATGAAGGTGGACCAACATCATGGGTTCACGATTTGTACCATTTTTGCTGTCGAATTATAATATGAACTCAAACTTAATACTATGCATGGAAGAATTATGAAAGAAGTGTAGTTCGAAGGTCGAACTATCTATTAGTTTGAGTGAAGTTTCGTTAGACGATTTGACAAGAATAAATGTTACTAACTCGAAAAGCAACTAATATATTTGATCAGATAGTTGGATCACTGAGAAACGGTCAATTATGATATGCTTTAAAATTAAAATAACGATCGTGACGATGGAATACTCAATCTAACCAAATTACGAGAAAGATCGAGTCGACAGGAGATTTCATCGAGTTCAAAATTCGTTATGAACCTCCCGACACACAGATGATGCATTCTCATAAGCATGGAATCACATGGATTTTTCCTAACGTTAAAATCTTAATCACTCCTAGTCCTCGTCAAACTATGAATTACCAAGCTTCATAGCTGAAATGGAGAAACTAAAAGTTTTAACGATCATAAATCATATTTTTCATCCTGCAAGACTAAGCAACTTCTCGTATCTCAGATCATTACCAAAATTTGAAACTGGAAAAAGCTTCAATCACTTCGTTGGACGTTCCAAAACTGTAGACCACGAGTTCTCCTGATGACTCTATTGAGGTTTCTTGTAGAATAAGCTTGTTGGTGCTCTATGATGCATTTGATGCCTAATAGAAAGAGAAAAAGCAATCAAATTTTATTAGTTAAGAAACCAAGATTCATATCACTCGGGAATTGTACAAAAGCATAGATAGCTTCTGAAGAGTCTTGTATGCAGTTTTGAAATATCCAGAAAAGTCATTGACGCTCTCTCCAGTCATATCCGTTTCAAGTTTTGGTAATGACGTGAGACACAAGAAGTTGGTCAATCTTTTTTTTTGCACGATGGAAACCATGATTCTTGATCGTTAATTCAAACCTTTAGTGTTGCCATTCTAGTTATGATCCTTGTTAATGCATAGTTTGGCGAGGAGAGAATTTTTTTTTGTTTTTTTTTTGGTCAATTTGTTTGGCGAGGAGAGATATTAAGAACCAAATCCTCAACATTATGCTTCGTCATCAAGGGCTATATATGATTTGTGGTGACGACGTAATTATCAATAATAATAAACGAGAGACTGTTACTAACAATGTCATGAACATATAAGCAAATTCCATGAACAAAACAAAAAGAAACACGATCGGATCAAAGTTCAATAAAAGTTATCCTGATAGACTTAGAAGAAGGGAATCCCATTTTGCTTCTCAACAAAGAAACAATCAATTTTCTTGCAAAGTAGTTTTCTTTTCTTTTCAAAGATATTTGTTTCTTTTGATGCAAATAAAAGGAAGATTCCTCCTTTAATTCATGCACAACAGCACAAAGTTATTCAAATATTACATCTTCTCCTTTAATTCTAAAACAATTTTAGCTTTCATATTCATAACATGGTTTTGGAGGTCCCAATCTTCATAACAACCTCTATCAATGGATATTGTTGCTTATAATCAATGTTAGATCGAAATGCATGCTAAATGATTCGAAAGAAAACAGAAACAAACCCAAAAAAAAAAAACTTAAACTTGGATATAAAGATAACAACTTTTGGTTGTGAGAGAGAGACATATATAATGAGTCTCCTAATCAAAGCCTTCTTCCTATAGCATTGTAAGGGCAGAAAAGTGCTTTTCCCAACAAATCGTTCTTATCATCATCTTCTTTCTCTTCCTCTGCAACTTTCATCTTCTTCTTTACCTGATCTCCACAATCTTCTCTTCTCACCTTATCTGTACTCAAAGCACAGATCAACCTCTTCTCTTTCTTTACACCATCACTCTGAGAACGTTTCATCTCATTGTTGGCATGAGCAGCTACATCGTTTCTTATTATTTTTTATTATTAACTAATTTTATTTTCTCTTATTTTAAAATTTCAACCACATGTTAGTCTGATAGTTCAAAAATCTCACAACTTTGATCGGATTAATGAAAAAACCATTTTACCTTCTTTTTTTGTGCAACCAATTCCATTTATTTTAAAAGTACTTAAATTAAAACATGAAAAAAAGGACAGCCAAAACTAAACACTAGCAAAACTCTTTTCTACATGCAAATCTTAAATAAAGAGACTCAAGATGAAAACACTAAAGAAAGGGAACTGAGAGATTGCTTTGCATCTCTCAATCCAGGATTTTCTTTGTTAGAGAATGAGGCAAAATACTACTAAAACGAGGAATAAAAGTAAAAGAGATAGAGATAAACAGGTTAGACAAAACCGAAATATATAACATGATTCTATGAAGTTCAGAGGGGCGAGTCCGTCACAATTGATGTGATGAGTTACCTAGAGTCTGATTCAATGGCAAGTCGGTAAAATCAGAGGGAGACAGTTTCTTGGACACTTAAACCTTCCGCTACCAGCTTCGAACTCACGAAGGAGGCGCTTTGGAATGAAGGGATGGATGGAGGTGGAGAAATGTCATCCTAGACCAGCATTTATTGATCTTAAGTTTTTCGGAAAAAAAAAATATATTTTTGTATGTTCTACTAATTTTAGAACATGTTTTCTTAACTTCATATATGTTCTACAAATTTTAAAATACTTATTCTGTATTTTTTACGTATTCTACAAAGTTTAGACATTTTTTACATGTTCTACAATTTTAAAATTATGTGTATCATATATAGAAATAAAAATTCCATAAAAATCTGTGTCTCATAAAAAATCCCATAAAAATCTGTGACACCAATGCATGTGACATAAACTCACGCCTAACTAAAGGGTATTTAGATTGTTTAGCAGCATTTCTTGAGTTTGAAATTTCTCGTACATGGTCCCACTAAACGTTCGATATTTAAAATCTCTATGACTACCAATAAAATTTCAATATTAGCTATCTTCTCTTCACACATAAAAGCTAAAATAAATAGTCTCGTCAAATTTTCAACTATAAACTATAGCATCGAAAAATTTATATGGGGAATGATGATGGTCTACATGATGTTTCTTGGAAACATGTGAATGCTGTATATCAGTTGTTGTTGCTCGGTTGATCATATAATACACATGAATAATTAATGGGTAATTAATTGGCTATGCTTTCACTTGTGGAGAAGAAGAAGAAGAAAAGAAAGAAGAAGATAAAGAAAGAGAAAGAAAATAACGATAGTAAAGAAAAAAAAGAATGACGAGAATGAAAATATTATGGGCAAGAGAAAAAGAGTGAATTATAAGTTTTGGTATTAAACACAAAACAAAATCTTTTTAATGTTGAATTTTCTATTTTTAATTATTATGGACAAGTTGGGATTAACATTAATATAAAATATAGTTATTCAAGGTTTATAGCCAAATGTATAGTTTAGCAAACCCATAATAAAAATGTCATTTTATTCCAATTTTCCCATCTTTTATTATTTATTGGGTTTTGTTTCATCGTTGAGATTTCTTGTTATTGGTTGTATGTCCATAATTTTGTTTAAAGCGTTCCTTCCTTAAGAGGAAGTATACTTGTGTATTTTATAAACTTTCACCATTTTCATTTGAATTTAACAACAATGAACTATTATATAAAAGAGAAAGAACGAACGAGCTAGTCTAAAGCCTACATATCATATGAGCAAAACACCTCAAATTATGCAAAACCAGATCCTTTTAAATTGGAACCAAAATAGATCGATAGCTTAAATTAGATATGTTTAAATGTGAAATACATCTAACTCTTATATATAAGCACCCTTTGTTTTGTTTATTTTTATTTTAAAATTTGTAAAACACCACCAATTCATTTTTGTCATCTAAGATGAAAAAATCCTTTCAATATTTGTTCACCGTTCTAACTATCTTCATCATTCTTATACAAGGTTTGTATTTGTTTTTAAATCGTATTTATATATTACATAGAATCGTTAAGAAACTGATTATGAATATCATGTTATTTCTTTGAATATCAATTCGGCTATGTTATATAAAATACATTTCATAAATACCTTTTACAATAGAATTTTATAGTATCGAGTTTAGCTCTTTCGTGTCTAAATCTAGAAAAATGAGGTCAACAGTCATGTGCTAGACCTAAGAAACCAATCCCCAAAACTAATTAAAAAATTTCTTCATTTTTTTTTGTTGATTCCCTAATTTATAAAACAATATGGGCTTAACAAATTATCAACAATCATGGTGATATAATTGATAAAACATGTTTCCAGTGCACTTTTCACTTTTTTGCTTTGTGCCGCATTAATTTTTTTGCATAAATATTGATAATTTGTAATTTTCTTTATAAATATATGATATTTTCAAATTACGTCTTTATAAGTGTTAATTTTTATTTACAATGCTATGTTTCTTTCTTAGAATAAAATAATAAATGAATCAAAAAAGTTGTTTAATACATATATGTGTATATATTTTAGTAATATACATAAAACTCTTCAAAATGATATGTAACCTCATCGTTTGTGGTACTGTTATCGTCGATATGTCACCATATATGTTCAAATCCGCATATTCTATCATGTTATTATTTTATTTTTTTCATATTCTATCATGTTGATCTAGAAAAAGAAAAAAAAACTCTTTAACACATCTATATTTACAAAAAAAAAAATATATATATATATATATATATTCAATACATAAATTGAAACTTTATGTTTTAAATATTACAGGAGTTGTGGGAAATATGCAGCAAGAAAAAGGAAAATTATGTTACGATAAAATTCCAGAAAAAGAAAATGGGAGATGTAACAATGGAGAATGTGATTATAACTGCAAACAGAAGAAGAAAGAAGCCGGATATTGTATTAAATTATGGAAAACAAGCAACCGTATGAGGTGCCACTGCTATCATCTTTGCCCTTAATTTCGTATTATTTAGTATTTACACACACACAAAACAAATAATATTTGTAATAAATGCCTTATAATAAATTAATAAAACTTTTGTGTGAAGTTTTGGTTTAGTTGTTTGTACTATTGTTGTTGTTGCTGTGGAATTGTATAATAAGAATTAAACTTCATGATATGCATGTGTTTTTTTTTTTGGTTTCAATGTTAATGATATAGATGGGTATAGTTTTAATGTACCAATTCTTTGGTCCGATTAAAAGCGAAACTAGAACTCTTAGCTAATTTGGTATGCTTTGCACATGAATCAGATGACTCAATCCCATATGCAAAAGAATGAAAGTGGACCAACATCACGGGTTCACGATTTGTACTATTGTTGGTTGTTGCTGTCGAATTATAATATGAACTCAAACTCAATACTAATATGCATGGAAGATTTATGAAAGAAGTGTAGTTCGAAGTTCGAAAAGCAACTACTGTAATATATTTGATCAGATAGTTGGATCACTGAGAAACGGACATTTATAATATACTTTAAAATTAAAATAACGATCGTGACGACGGACCAAATCACGCTCTTGCGATTGTGAAAGAACCCGAACGTCAAGACTCTGGTGTTGCAGTTTAATTCATATAAACCTCACCCAAATTGTACAAAAGCATATAGATAGCTTCTCAAGACTCTTGTGTTGCGGTTTTGGAATATCCAGAAAAGTCATTGACGCTCTCTCCAGTCATATATCCGTTTCAAGTTTCGGTAATGACGTGAGACACAAGAAGTTGGTCAATCTTGCACGATGGAAAGAAACCATGATTCTTGATCGTTAATTCAAACCTTTAGTGTTGCCATTCTAGTTATGATCCTTGTTAATGCCTAGCTTTGCGAGGAGAGATTAAGAACCAAAGCCTCAACATTAGGCTTCGTCATCAAGGGCTATATATGATTTGTGGTGACGACCTAATTATCAATAATAATAAACGAGAGACTGTCACTAACAATGTCATGAACATATAAGCAAACTCCATGAACAAAACAAAAAGAAACACGATCGGATCAAAGTTCAATAAAAGTTCTCCTGATACACTTAGAAGAAAGGAATCCCATTTTGCTTCTCAACAAAGAAACAATCAATTTTCTTGAAAATTAGTTTTCTTTTCTTTTCAAAGATATTTGTTTCTTTTGATGCAAATAAAAGGAACAAAGAAACAATCAATTCCTCCTTTAATTCATGCACAACAGCACAAAGTTATTCAAATATTACATATTCTCCTTTAATTCTAAAACAACTGTAGCTTTCATATTCATAACATGGTTTTGGAGGTCCCAATCTTCATAACAAGACCTCTATCAGTGGATATGGTTGCTTATAATCAATGTTAGATCGAAATACTATAGTGATTCGAAAGAAAACAGAAACAAACAAACACAAAAACTTAAAAACTTGGATATAAAGATAACAACTTTTGGTCGTTAGAGACACATATTATAAATGAGTCTTGTTGCATCCTAATCAAAGCCTTCTTCCTATAGCATTGTAAGGGCAGAAAAGTGTTTTTCCCAACAAATCGTTCTTATCATCATCTTCTTTCTCTTCCTCTGCAACTTTCATCTTCTTCTTTACCTGATCTCCACAATCTTCTCTTCTCACCTTATCTGTACTCAAAGCACAGATCAACCTCTTCTCTTTCTTTACACCATCACTCTGAGAACGTTTCATCTCACTGTTGGCATGAGCAGCTACATCGTTTCCTTTCGACATTGATAGCAAAACACCAGCACAAGTACCTCCTCGATGCTCAATCCCACATACGTTCTCCTTCTCATCCCAACAAGGAAACTCTCTATACTGAAACCTAAACTTCTTGGGAACATAACCGGTACACTCCCACAGCTGACGAGAGAAAACCGATGAAAAACGCTCAAACAGAGCCAAATCTCCACCTGGAACTCCTTGAACATGAACCCTTTCTTCAATTGGGATCTCTGTACACGCCCTAAAACCGCTATTCATCGGAACGGTATGACTCTCCATTCTCAAGGCTTTGGTGACCAATAACTTAGCAGCAGAGACTTCAATGTCATTGCTTTTGATCCTGCACCTGTGACAAGCAAACAGATCGTCTCCTTTAACATAACGAGAGCACCATGTGTGTACCCAAACGCCACATTCATCGCAATTCACCATCTCTTTACCATCATCGAAATTCACACCACAGACACAATCCACAGTCCAAGATCCATCGACCCAATCCTCGTGTGGTTTCATAATCGCAATCTCAAACAACAACAAAAATGACAAAAACCTAACGCCAAATTCTCCGATTTGTTCACCAATTACCCAGAATCTCTCTAAATTTCGACGATTTCGAAAACCCAATTCGTCTCTTTTAAACGTAGAAACGAAACTCCCCTACGGAAAATTTGAAAAACAAGCGTTATCTATTCATAACTCGATTCTCGCCGCATATGAGCTCGAAGACGATAGCAATGTTACGAGAGAGAGAGATTCCAATAGAAAACTATCTTCGACATATATCTATGGTTCCCGCCTCCGATTTCCGCAGCAACAATGGAGCTTCTTCTTCACGAGTTTTCTCAACGAAGAAGGAAGATTTGATAAACGGAAACTGAAAACTTTTCCATTATATGGAAGTTCATCGATCCTTTATGGGCTTAATTAAATTATGGGCCGGGCTTGGAAGATGAATATTTTTCTCTTCTGTTCTTTTTTTCTTTTCTTTTTCTACGAAATTTGTCTTTTGACTTTTTTTTTTTTTTTGTATGTAAATAAATAACATGACCACCAGACCAGAAGACAACAAAAAAAACTTTATCTAAAATGTAAGGAAATCAATCTTATCTTATTGTGTAAACTTAACACGTGACAAAATTCTAATTAAGTAATCAAAATAAAAGTATCATTTTGAATTACAATGGAGTATTAAATATTAAATATTTATTTTAATTAGAACATTTTTTACTTATTTATAAAACGCGAGGAACGGTTCTGTATAATATGGATAAAGTATTCCAACAACACGTGATGGTAAAATATTTATATAGAAATGTTTTAAATTATCAAAGAAATAAAATTATAACAATATCTCAATTTTATTATCAAAATTCTCCAATATCTTAAAAGTTTTTATTAGGGGTGGGCGTTCGGATTACTCGGATACAATCGGGTCGGTTCTTTCGGATATCGGTTCTTTGGGTATGGAGGGTTGGGACCCAATCGGATATTTTGTATGTTTCGGGGCGGGTACGGTTCTTTTATAATCGGGTTCGGGTAGAATCTTGTAATGTGTAGGAGAACCGGAATTTTTTCGGATCAACTACGGTTATAAACGGGTCCGGTTCTGTTCGGGTATATCGATCCAAAAGTAATCAAATCTGCTGTAATTACCCGAAATTCGAGAGTAATACCCGTCATGATTGTATCCATGCTTAACCTTACAGAATCAAATGTGACTGAGATCAAAGATTCACACACCAATAAAAAAAATCGCTTCTAGTTTTGACTTTTGATCATTTCCTATATGTATCGTACAACTACAAGCCACTAGTTCTTAATTAATTTTGGAGATGAAAGATAGATACAGCCTTTTCTTGAACCAAGTAGAAGCAATATATAGAGACAAATGACACTTTGATTACAATTCATCAACATACGAAGGCAAATACATATTATACACTTTGATTGCACGCAGCAAGGTTTTCTTCTGTCTCTCACAGCGGAAGAAGAATCAAATGAAGTAAACAAAAACCAGAGCAGAGCACAAAAGAGGAAACAGATAACAACCATTCGCATAGAGGAAAGACCAAAATCAGATCAAACCACGCATCCAATGGTATAAAAATCTATACCATAATTCTAATCTAATTCAAAACACAAATCGAACTATAAACAAATGAAATCAACATCATACAAAAAAGGAGAACTGATTACAGCAACATCGAGAAGAAGAAGAAGAAAATAACGTACCTGAGATCGATTTCTAGATGTCTCGGAAGGAGGAGAAAGTGAGAATTGGGGATTTAGGGATTCCAGCTTGAATTTTGCGAATTAACGTTGTTGATTAAGAAAAGAAACTATCGAATCCGAGAATATCGTCGGAGAGATAATCGGGAAAGTATAGATCCTCAAAGATGTAATCTAGCTTCGGTTTTTTCGGATAAACCATCGGATTTCGGGTATACCCGATCCGAACCGATACCCGAACCACAACTAACTCAAGCCCCAATCGGTTATTCCTACAAAACCGAACATAATCCGAACCCGATTTTTCGGATCGGTTACGGTTCGGATAATCGGGTCCGGTTATTCTGCCCACCCCTAGTATAAACCCCGAGGAAGAACATGGAAAACAAAAACACATTCTTATTTATTGTCAAATAAATAGACTACAATGATAGGAAAATGTGCACCTTTTCTAAAATAGCCATTTCATAATGTTTAGTAAGACACTTGTTATTATTGGGAGACACGATTAAATGAGAACATCCCACAATCACATAATCAAAATCCATTAAAATAATTAGTTTTCCAATCCATTTTTGAATAGAGAAATAAAAACATCCATCTCATTTTTCTTCAGACACATGCCGATCTCCACCCCACCAGTCTCATCCCTCCTCTCCGACATCGATAAAATCGGACACTGGTCTATGGACACAATCTCACTGTTAACCGGTCTTCCCCAACCGAAATCAGCCCCGTAAACCGAAAAACGGTTTGACCCAGCAACCGCCCAAACATCTGTACCTCGTTCCATGTTCTTCATTCTATCCACAAACAAATCAAAGAGTACCTCAATCCCTCGTGATCCCATACCTTTGACCGAATCGCTGAGGATTTCGACCGCGTTGATGAAA
>JAHZTW010000004.1:67077428-67104601 GCA_020283515.1 Alliaria petiolata | reverse complement strand
CTTTGTCTGTGGTTGTGTTCTTTGTGTTGACTGTATTTTGGTTTATTTAGGTTGTTGACTGTCGCATATGCGGTGACCCGAACTCAGTACTTCGGTTTGCTTTCATCGAGTTCACTGATGAAGGTATCATTACTTTCATTATGTAGTCTGTGTTTGGATAATGCCTGTAAATGGTTGGTTTAATGGTTTTTTGGCAATTTGGGATTTGTAGTGGGTGCAAGAGCTGCGTTGAATCTGTCTGGGACGATGCTGGGATTCTATCCTGTCAAGGTTATGCCGTCCAAAACAGCTATTGCACCGGTTAACCCGACACTCTTGCCGAGGGTGAGAACTTTTTCTTGGGTTTCATCACATTCTGAGTGCAAAGTTATGGTTTTTTTTTTAAGACTCAAAGAGTCAAGATGTTTGACTTCTTTAAGTCCTGTTTTGGTTCTTAGACTGAAGATGAGCGTGAGATGTGTGCGAGAACTATCTACTGCACTAACATCGACAAGAAGGTGATTCTCTCGAATTTGTTTCGTTTTTCCGAGCTATTCTGAAACGCGAAGTAGCTAACTTTGATTAGTTTCAATGTTTCGACAGCTCACTCAAACGGACATAAAACTCTTTTTTGAGGCTGTGTGTGGAGAGGTGTACCGTCTGAGGCTGCTTGGAGATTATCATCATCCAACTAGAATCGGTTTTGTTGAGTTTGTCATGGTAAGCATATTGCTTCTATTGATTAGATCTCTTTCTTCCAAACTTTCGTTTTCAAATAAGAAGCTTATGAAATTTCACAAATGAGTCTGCTTCGGTGGAAAAAAAAAAAACAAGATTACATTAGCCTTTATCTTGTTCCAAATCCACTTAAGCATATGCTTCTAGTGATTGATGTTTGTCAAAACTTGTTTAAAAGGCACATCTTTTTACGATTGTGATCGATAAATTGAGTATTTTTCCTCAGGCTGAAAGTGCAATAGCTGCTCTCAACTGCAGTGGCGTCCTTGTTGGTTCTTTACCGATAAGGTCCAAGAACAAACCAAACACTTAAAAACATTCTCACTAATTTGGTTATGAATCTGAACATTATGGTATTTTGATGGGTTGGATTTGCAGGGTGAGTCCGTCAAAGACACCTGTTCGTTCCCGTGCTGTCCCGCGACATCCGATGCATTGACAAGTAGTTGCTACAAGTTTATATATATCTCTCTCTCTGCTCTCGCAGACACGTAAAGATGTTTGTCTGAAACTCGCAAGTCTTTTGTTTTCCCGTATGTAATGCTTGGAAGCTTGATGAATGCTTCTGTTGCCTTTTACTTTGGGATCTTTTGGGTAAATCTCGGAGGGTGTTTTTTTTTTTTTTTTTTTTTCTATTTGGGTTTTTAGTTACGTTTAGAGAAGAGAAGTTTACACAGAGCAGAAAAGAAAAACACTGAGAGTGAGAGGCTTTTGAAGATTGTCTCTGTTTATGGGCGTTTTTGTTATTTATACTTTTACCCATGAAGTTATTAGAAAGTTGCTTTTGTTTGTAAATGTTTCTACTTTCTTACATTTACACCCTCTCGTCGTCCTTGCTTATGTTTAACTAGAATAGACCCGCATATATGCGGATTTTGAATAAAATATTTTAAAATAGTAAAAAATTCCGAGTGAAGAAAATAAATATAAAAAAAAATTAATTATCCTATTTTTATCATAATTAAAATGTAGATTAGAATCTGCGTATACGCCAATTTATAATAATAAAAATTAAAACCCGTTAAATACTTTTTTAAGAAAATAGAAAGAAAAATCTGATCACTATTAAAAAAATATATGAAAAACACAAAATCGAAATCGAAGAGTTATTTATTTATTTTAATTCTCATTTATTTTATTTAAAATATTCAAAACACAGAATCTGTTGCGGATCCTAAGCAACATTAATCATATTTCTCATATAGTTCACACACTTTATCAACTATCTTTTCTGTTTTGCTCCGTTAAAAATTTGGGTATGCAATTCGAATTCTTCGAGTATCTTAAAGTTCCCCTCCCCCATTAGCTCTCTTCAAGCAAATAAAGTTACTCTTTCTCTTCACATTCACCTCCCTTATATGATCTCTCTCCTCTCTAGAGAAATTATGCTTCTCAAGACTCGCATCAAAAGCCTATGTACATGGTTCTTGATATTCTCCTCCTCATTGAACTCACCATAATCTAACGTCATATTATTAGCATTTAGAATTTTTTTTAATTGATATATACCCTAGTTAATCTAATTTATTTTTTGTTTTTAATTTACTTTTGTATTTCTCCCGTATATGATCTATCTGCTCTTTAAAGAAGTTATGCTTCTCAAAACTCGCATCAAAAGCTTCTCTACATGATTCTTGCTATCATCCTCCTCATTGAGCTCATCATCAACTCATATCATTAGCATCTAGAATTCTTTTTTAATTAAAATAATCATTACCTCCTCATTGATCTAAATTGATAAACTTAACACGTGTCAAAATCTTATTGAAATTTATCACGTGTCACGATCATATTAATTAATAACTTTAACGTTTTTTTTTTTTTTTAGCAAAATGTTTTTTTTTTCTTAATTGAAATATGTCTTTTAAGTTATAATTTTTATTTTATTTATTTTTATTGAAATATCTTATTTACTTTGTTTTAATTTTCCTTTTCGTAATTCAAATATGTCTTTATAATTTTTTAAATTGAAATATTTTACTTGAAATTTTCTTTTTTCAAATAATATTTTACCGAGACACGTGATCTAAATTGATAAACTTGACACGTGTCAAAATCTTATTGATTAAATTGTCACATGTCACGATCATAATAATTAATAACTTTGACGTTTATTTTTAGCAAAATTAAAATATTTTATTTACTTTTGTTTTGATTTTCTTTTTCTTAATTGAAATATGCCTTTTTATTATTATTTTTATTTTATTTGTTTCTTTTTTTAAAATAATAGTATTTTCTTTTTTCTTTTAGGATTAATCTATTTTTTATGTATAATATATTTTAATCAAAACACGTATCAAAATCTAATTGATTGAATTTTTTAACACGTATTGAAATCTTATCGATTAACTTGACTTGCATGGTCTTCTTTTGAAGCAAAATTTTGAATAACAGTCTTGTATTTTTAGTAGAACAAATCAATTTTTGCTTTCATTTTAACCTCGGAAACATCGAGTCAATAGAAATTTGAATTATATAAAAAGATAAAAAAATAGAAATATTGATAAATTTGTTATTAACTTGATTTTAGTAGTAGTTTTGCATTTTTTTTTTTATCAGCAAGCACAGTTTAGTCAAATGTTGAATAGGTCAATGTGGATTTATATCATCAAACAAGTCAACTTGGTCAAATTCGGGTACGGTTAAATATATTGTGCTGTCCAATGCACTTTTCGAGGAGATTTCTTTTCTTTTCAGTTTCTTCATTTTGACATTTTTTGTGCTTTGAAAACAAAATCTCAAAATTCTTTAAAAAACCATTCTGTAACTAAATAATATTGTTTCGAGCAAAAATATTAGATAATTTTGTGAAGTTTATTTTATAGTTTAATATATATAATATTTTAAATTTTGTTATATTTTTTAACATGATTTAAATAAAAATCTATATTTCGTATTTTACTCCAAAATTATCAAAATTATTAAGTCAAACCTGCTGCAACAGTTAAACAAACAACAATTAGTTTAAACTCATTGATTGAAGTTGTGGATGCAGTAGTTTATAGAAGTGGGTGGTCACAGTTTCAAGTGTTATTAAGTGATTTATATGACTGTTGCAACAGTTGAAAACAAGTACGTCCACGGGATTTTAGATCTTTATTACTTTAGCGTATGTAATAGTGATTAGACATAAATTAATTATAAAATAAAATATAATTATAAAAACGAAGAAAAATCATAATGTTATTATAATAATAAATTTACTAGTTTATTGTAATTAAATATAAAATTTATAAATAAATTTCTAAATAGTTATTTATAAATATATAAAAATTTTAATCAAATTTTAATAGAGTGATATATTAGAAAATATGAAATATAGAAACGATAGATAACTATTAAATGTGAAAACCATAAAAAAAATATGTACGATAATATTTACGTTCTTTTTTTAATTTAGATAAAAATCATGATTTTAATAAAGAAATAAATTATTTGGAGAGATTAAGGGTAAGTTTTTTATTTTGTTTTATCGATCAAAAGAAGAATTATTAAGAGAATTTTAGAAAGTGTCAAAGTTGTTCATATATTTTGTAATTATAATATCCAAGTTTTTTTAAAGTTATTATATATTAGAATAGTGATCCGCATATATGCGGATTTTTAATAAAATATTTTGAATCCGTAAAAGTAAATTAAAAGCAAAATAATACTCTTATATGAATTATGTTCTAATGCTTTATCTATTATTTATTTATTCTAAAATTTTGGCGAATTAATTATTCTTCTTTTATCATAATTAAATTTTCACGTATACGCAGATTTATAATAATAATATTTAAAAGTTATTAAAATAATTTTTTAAGAAAATAGAAAACAAAATCTGACTACTACTTAAACAAATATATGAAAAACATAAAAGAAACTTATTTTCCTTTTTAAAACATAAAAGAAACTTATTTTCCTTTTTCTTAATTTTCTTATTTATCTTTTCAATTTTTTTTTTGGTATTAGTAATTAAAAAGAACTTATTTTCCTTTTCTATTTTTAAAACTAATTTCTTGATTTTCCTTTTCGTATTAGTAATTGATCATACAATTTCTTCAATTTAAATTAAAAAGATAAAAAACTTATTTTCCTTTTTCTTAATTTACCTTTTAGATTTTTTATTTTCTTTTTTGTATTAGTAATCGAAAAAACTTTATTTTCCCTTTTACTTTTAAAACTACTTTTTAGATTTATATAAACATTATGTTAAAATCTAATTGGTTGAATTTTTTAACACGTGTTAAAATCTAATCGATTAACTTGACACGTGTCACGATCATATTAAAAACTAACTTTGATGCATTCTAGTTTATATAATAAGATTGATTTTCTTCTTTCAATTGCCCAACCGCAACTTTTTTTTTTACAGCAAAAAAAGGAAAAAAATTACCCAACTACGCTACCACAAACAATTCAAGAAATGAGATTTTGATTTAGAATTTAAATTGGCATAAAATGGTAGAAAATATTTTATGTAGTTGTTATCAAATGTAAACAACCGTCACTAAACACAGCATCCATCGCTAGCACCTACGACTTGTGTAGGTTGGAACTGCAAACAATAATTTAGGTACTTATTTGTAAAACATAAAAACTACAGATACCTTTTCGCAATTTCCCCAAACTAAACACGCTCGTCTTCCTCGTTACAGAGAAAGAAACAAGAAAAACCCTAAATCTCAGAATCTTATTCGTCTCTCTCGAGTGACTTCCACTAAAATCTGTGTCATCGACCACGCCGGAGGGGAAATGCTTGCGAAAGCAGCGAGAGAGCTTTCATCATCAAAGCTTAAACCTTTGTTTAATCTTCCTCTCTCCTCCTTCAAATCTTCCATACGGACTGAAACAAACCCTTCCATTAAACTTCTCACTTCATTTCTCAATCGACATCACTCCAACACTAGATCGAAATCGCCGTTTCTCCACCCTCCGCGTTTCTATTCTTCTTCTTCTTCTAATGTTCTTCCGCTAACCCGAGATGGAAATTACGATGATGCCACTTCCGTCACCATCTCCGTTTGCCCAGGTTGCGGAGTTCATATGCAGAACTCGAGCCCGAAACACCCAGGTTTCTTCATCAGACCATCGATCGAGAAACAGAAGAGCGATTCGATCCTTCGTCGTCTCGTACCCTTCTCTCAAGAGCCCGAATTCATCAATTCGATCAAACAAGGGTTTATCGCTGAACCAGAGAATTGCGACCTAAACCCTAAAGACGATGAAACGGATCAGAAACCTTCCGACGGAAGACCCTTAGTGTGCGCGAGGTGCCATTCGCTCAGACATTACGGGAGAGTGAAGGATCCAACGGTGGAGAATCTTCTCCCGGATTTCGATTTCGATCATACGGTAGGAAGACGACTTGGTTCGGCTTCCGGTGCTCGAACCGTTGTTCTGATGGTCGTCGACGCTTCAGATTTCGACGGATCTTTCCCAAAGAGAGTAGCGAAGCTCGTGTCGAAGACAATCGACGAGAACAACACAGCTTGGAAAGAAGGGAGATCAGGAAACGTGCCTAGGGTCTTTGTTGTAGTGACTAAGATCGATTTGTTACCGAGTTCGTTATCTCCGACGAAGTTTGAGCATTGGGTTAGTCAGAGAGCTCGTGAAGGAGGTTTAAGCAAGATCACGAAGCTTCATTTCGTTAGCCCTGTGAAGAATTGGGGAATCAAGGATCTGGTGGAAGACGTGGCGGCGATGGCCGGAAAGAGAGGGCAGGTTTGGGCTGTTGGGTCACAGAACGCCGGGAAAAGCACTCTGATCAACGCCGTGGGGAAGGTGTTTGGCGGGAAAGTCTCGCATTTGACGGAGGCTCCGGTTCCGGGAACTACATTTGGGATAATCAGGATTGAAGGTGTTTTGCCTTTTGAGGCTAAGCTGTTTGATACTCCAGGATTGTTGAATCCACATCAGATCACGACGAGGCTCACGAGAGAGGAACAGAGACTTGTTCATATTAACAAGGAGCTTAAGCCTAGGACTTACAGGATCAAGGTTTGGTTCAATACCATCATCATTCTTACAATTTGTAACCAAAGTGGATTGTGTTGTGTTATTGACTGATTTTTGATTTGGATTTTCATTGCAGGAAGGTTACACGGTTCATATTGGTGGACTAATGAGACTTGACATTGATGAATCATCTGTAGATTCTGTGTATGTAACAGTTTGGGCGTCTCCTTCTGTTCCACTTCACATGGGGAAGAAGGAGAATGCATACAAAACACTTGAGGAACATTTCGGTTCTCGATTGCAGGTAAAGGCTCTATCTTTTTTTCTTCTCTCATACATCAAAAGTTGTAGAGAATATGAAATATGATGGATTTCTGGATTGAACATAATCTATATCAAAAGAAAACATAATGTTAGGACCAAAGGCTTGATTTGAATGAGTGCCCTCGATACAAATCTTAACCTTTGTTGCATTTTGATTCTTGATGAAGCCGCCGATCGGGGAGAAGCGTGTTGAAGAGATGGGGAAATGGGTGAGAAAGGAATTCCGAGTGAGTGGGAGCAATTGGGACACGAGCTCGGTGGATGTCGCTGTTTCGGGTCTCGGTTGGTTTGCGATAGGACTCAAAGGAGAAGCGATATTAGGCGTATGGACTCACGAAGGGATCGATGTCTTCCTCCGTGACTCATTGCTACCACAACGAGCGCGCACTTTCGAAGACTCTGGTTTCACTGTCTCCAAGATCGTTTCCAACGCTGATAGGGTTTCTAATCAAACTCACAAGGTAAAAGAAACGCAGAAGAAACGGAGACCAAACAAGAAGTCTACTTCAGATTCTGCATCTGACATAGAAAGTTGCCAGGAGGTGTCGTTGTAGTAAAATCTCAGGGAATCACAACCTTTCAGATAGAAGTTCATTTGTTTATTTTCTTGGTTTGTTGAAATTACAAGTTCCGTGAATTTCACCAAGATTGATGTTTCTCACTTGGTCTGAAGAAGAAGAACACATCATAGAACATAAAGGATTTGTATTGAGTTATACAATATGTAAGACATAGATTCTCTGTGAGAACGAGATTTGCTCTGTTTCACACTTTTAAGAGAGAAAAAAAGAAACAGAGGAAATCAAAAGAGTGTTCTCACTCAAGCTCTCTCTCTCTCTATCTATCTCTCTCAGCTGCAAATGGGACATGGAACAAGACCATTCTCGTTGCACTCCGTACATCTCACAACCACGGCGGAGCTACCCCATCCTTTCACCACTTTACAGCTTCCGTTGCACCGGAAACACGGCAAGAAAAACAATCCGCCGCAACCATCACAAGCACCAACTCCATCGCCGCCGCAGCCTCCCGTCTTCTTTCTCGGAATCCCACGAATCAGCTCTCCGAAAAGACCTTCCTCCACTAATCTCAACACTTCCTCTGCTCCACCAATGTACCTTCCCTTCACGAAAACCCGAGGCGGCAATGCAGCCGCCGCGTCGTCGTTTTTGCTAACCCTTTTCGCCATTAGACTCGCGAGCTCTTCTCTGAATCCTCTGTCCATCGACACGTCTCTCTCGCAGATCACTACACCGGAGCTCTCCACCGCCGCTCTCACGGCGTTACAGGCCTCGAATGTCTGACGCACGCCGCGCAGCGANAGTACTCAACTCAATTTGAAAGTACTGGAACGAAAATGTTCTTTCCCAATTTAGTGTAAAAATAAATAAGAAACAAAAATCTAAGAAAACAATAAACAAATGAATATTTTCTCTTTAAATGAAAAGAAACTCGTTTGGTAAGGAAGAAGAGAAATCAATACATGATTGTGTCTGACTTTGATGATGTCGAACTTCTACGATCAGTCAGTCATATTTTGTACTGCTTCTGCAACTATATGATACATTACTGTCACATTAATACAAAATCATCAATACACAAATAATTTAAAAGTACCATCACTGTCAAATTAATACATTCAAATTTTTTAACCCTCAATTATCTTTGTGGGCAAATGTTAGCAAACAAACAAAAAAAATATCTTTGTGGGACTATTTGTAAATTTTAATCATAAATCTAACCAGTATATCATACTTTAAATAGATTTAAATCATTATTAATTTTAACTAGAAATAAATCATTGTAAAATATTTTGGATTTGTAGCATGTAGAGAAAATTTGAAAAACGAAAGTCAACATTTATTGGAATTTATCAAAAGAAAAATACGAAATACTAAAACAGACATGATAAAAATCAATCTTTGTCGCCTAATAGTTTTTGTGTTATTGTTGTCGATATACATCACCATCCGGATTAAATTCATATGAAGAAATCATTTTTTGTCGCCGTACGGTTTCACACTTTCTGTTTTGTTCGACTAAGAATGTGGTCCAAGTGGAATAGTTTCCGGTTAAACATTTGGCGATAAGCTTAATGATAAAAAAACAAAAAAAAATTTGTTGCATCATATAGAATCAAACTCAAATGAAGGTATTCTAGTTGTCGTTTTTTGCCTCAATTTTTTCAGTACAACAACTTGACAATTATCCATTTAACAGTTTTGGTTTTTTTTTTTTTTTTTTTTTTGAACTGAAGTAGCTTTGTTACTGTTTTGAAAAATTATATATAATTTGAAGAAAAAAATCAAAGATTGTTGTAGCAAAACTGCAAAAATAAAGTTAAAGATGGTGATTGATTGATTGATTGACGATCTGAAGGTTCACTATCTATTTTACTTCAAAAGTTTAATATTTTTAGACTTTTATATTTTATATAAATACAACATTACGCCCTGTGAAGTTTGAACTTTGAATATTAAAATAGCTATAAATCATTTATAAATGCCTTGAATTGTATATGTGTTTTTAATATTCTTTCAGTTGATTATTTATCATCAATGGTGATGGAAATTTTTTTTAATAAAAAAGTGTCCTTCAATAATACAAAAGTAAACTGGTTCAAATCGGTTTCTATTAAAAAGTTTGATATATATATATATATATACAGACTGATTTTTGCGTTGTGTGCTAGAAATTAAAGTGGTTTTTTTCTTTAAACTGAAATTAAAGTGTGATATTATGAAGGCTGTAGCCATTTGTTTTTAATTGAAAAAAATTGTGACATTTCCTTGTAGATCTAAAATTTCAAAATGGAAAATGTAAAATAAAAGTAAAATCGAAGAACCCTTTTTTTTTTTAATTGGGACATGGAGCCTACCTACACATTCACGTTTTAGGCGCTAAACTAAGCAGTTTTCAAAATAGATGAAAGGAAAATTTATGGTGTTCCTGTCACTCACTTGTATAGTTCAGTTAGAGTCAATGAGTCGAATCACTTATGATGAAGTCTCTGTTCCGGTTTATTTTTTGCTGCTTAAGGATTTTTCATTGAGAAACTTAAAAGAGTTTCTAAGAGAGATTAAACTACAACATACGTACTTGAAAAATAATGAATAAGAAAAGGAAGAAAAAAAACAAAAAGAAGAAACCATTGTGAACCAATTTTGAAGCAAATTAAACCAGAATTTCAAACCGGAGATACTTGAGGTAATCGATGGTGTCTCATTTTCTTTTAATTGTTTTTGTTATTTGTTTCAGTTGTTAATAAGAAGAGAGTTGGTTTTCTTTATGTTTAGGAACTAAAAAACTATTATATATCTATTTTAACTATCTTTTGGCAGCTAGGTTTGTAATCAGTCTCATGGCTAACTAATATGTCATTGATATTTTCTCCTTTGTGTAAGGTTTGATGAACGCTGTACTTTTACTTAAAAAATCTAATATAACCATCACATGGAAACAAAATAAAAATAGAAAGATAAACCTAAATTGGTAAAAATCGGGTTTTATTAAACTACAGATCAACCCGTGCAACGCTAGAAATTATTTGTTAATTTAATTTTTTTAGTTCATAATTTAATTTTTATATATTTAGATTACTATTATATTTATCTTTTTTTTCTATTTTGTATTGTTTTATATTTACTTTTGTTTGTTATTTTTTTTATTTGAAATGTTATTTTAGTTTATTTAGATCCTAGAATATGTAGATCTACTGTGAAATCTTTTTTGTTTTAATATAAATTATGATGTGCTAATTGTTAAAAAAAAAAATCCTCTTATATGTTATTCGAAAGTATTTTGCGGGATGTTTATAGGGGTATGTCGTCATCATCTTAGGTGAATTCGTCGTCCTAGATTCGTCCTTGGAGGGGGGGGGGAGGATGAGTAGCGTCCGGGTAGTGAGTTGTGTCCGTCGTCTAGGACCTGAGATCATTGGACAAACTCCGAGAGGATGATAACACTAATTTTTGTCTTATTTTTACTATCATAAGTAAATGCTTTAATAAGCATTTCACTAAGGTTTTAATGCATAAACACTAGATTTTGAGTATTTGTATGTTCAAGACTCTTTTCAGGTAAACTTAGCAAAAAAGATGTAAAACGGAGCAAAATGTAGCAAAACGACAATTTGGACAAATTCAGACTGCCAGAAGTTTAACTTCGGATCAAGACCTTCTCACCACGCGGTCCTCTTAAAATTTGGGCACCAAATAGAGGGGAATGTTACATTTCATATCCAAGTAGAACGAGGAAAACTAACGGTTAGATCTGGAGTTATGACACTTTTACTGAAGACATATCATGCAGTCTCGCGGGAGAAGAAAAAGAAGAAATGAAGGTTTGATCACACGTGATCTCGCCGCGCCACCAAGTCTAGACCACGCAGCTAAGGCACGTCCCACCGCACCACCAGACGTCCAAGCCACGACAAAACATCACTTGGCCGCGCCATGAGCCCTCGCTTGCGCGGCCACTTACGTTCCCATCAAGCCCAACTTAATCTCACAACCGTCAAACACGAGGAGAACCCTAAGTTACGCTTAAAAAGCCTTCAATACATATAAATACTCACCTCTAGCCTCTCATTTTCGTGTGCTTGTATTGTGCTTCATTTGTCTTCAATACAATTTTCATTACTTTAGCCACAATTTTTTTTTTATCGTTTTTGTTCTTTGTTCTTCGAGGGAGATAAATCTCTCTTGAACCTTTTTCATTTTATTATCAATAAATCGAGGCATTCATTCATATATAATGTTCATGTTTCAATCTATCATGTGTGAGTAGTTTATTTTTGTTGGGTTTAGTTCAAAGGGTTTTTAGGGGGATTTCATTAACCGTTTTTATGCTTATATTCCTTTAAGCCGCATTCTAAAGATTTATTTCGCCTAAGTTTGTTTTTAATGCATGAATCTAGAGTCATGAACTAGAAACTGATCCAAAAATTGATTAGAGCCGCTAACACGTAGAATGCGATCACTAGAACCAACTTAGATCACCACCCAAACTTGCACTCTCTTCAAGGGAAAGGAGTTAAGATCCACTGAGTTCCCTTCCTGGCCTCATCCACTTTCTCTCACTCATTAATATGGTGTTGAACAAAAAAATACGGTGTTAAGTTTTTTTATTAGTTTAATAACAGTTTTGATTTAAGCGTGTAGGCGGAAATTTACGTTGCTAGCTACAACATCATAGAATATAACGTCTTTGATATAAAGATAGATAACTTCTGTACTCGAAATGAGATTTTCACTTCTGGATTAAAAGTTACATGCCTCCGGGGCCTAATCTTTTCTTATTTCTGCTTGTTTCTCAAATCTTACATTTTCACTTATTACTCACCCCTACTTTTCCTTGTTCTAGTGTGTGCACGTGTTTTTTTTGGTGGAAGTTAGAGCGGCGAAAAAATGACGGGAATGGATGTTACATATAGAGTGTAATACATTGTTTATAATCCAGAAACATTAGCGTTACTACATTTATTTGTTACAGAACTAAAAACAGAGCCATTAACAAAAATGTTGCCGCACATTGAGAAACAACAGCTGGTCGCCATATCTAATAGCAGAATTCTCCAAATATAGCTCTGCACACCCATCGCGACTGATCAAATGTGCGTCCTTGGTGCGAGGACGAGATGGTCTTTCTTATGCATAGCGAGTCCCGTCATGACATCCATCTTTATATCCTCTGGTTTATCCCCTTTTGGTAGGCTCCAGTCGTATCGGTAGAGAATGTTAGCGAAAGGTATCTCTACCATTGCAACTCCAAGATGCATTGCGGGGCACATTCTCCGGCCCGACCCGAACGGTAGGAGCTCAAAATCTTGTCCCTTGAAGTCTACTCCTTTGTGCTCGTTCATGAACCTCTCAGGAATGAACTCATTAGGGTTGTCTCCCCAGGCCGATGTGTCACGAGAAACCGCCCACGTGTTCACCTGAATGATGGTCTTCGCTGGAATATCATAGCCACCGATCTTTGTGTCAGCGATGGTTTCTCTATGTAGAAGAATGGGGATAACTGGTTCGAGACGGAGAGACTCTTTGATGACAGCCTTAAGATAAGGGAGATTAGGTATGTCTTCTTCGGAGACATATCCTTTGTCGCCTACCACATTCCTCACTTCCTCTTGAGCTTTCTTCATTGCTTCAGGGTTCTTTATAAGGTAAGTCATGGCCCATACCACCACCGCAGCTGCCGTATCAGTTCCGGGCACAACAATATCCTGAAGAAATTACAACAGAATATTTAAAAATATATATTTTATAAGCCAAAATCGAACCTAATTCAAACCAATTACAACGGCTGAACAATCTAAAAATAGATATACTAGGAAGTAATACGAGTTTAACGTAAGAATTAAACAAATTGCAATTAGGACTAGTGAATGAGCGAGTTACTTACTAATATCATGGCACAACAATATCCTGAAGAAATTACAACAGATTATTTTAAAATTATATTTTAAAGCCAAGATCAACCTAATTCAAACAAACAACGGCTGAACAATCTAAAAATAGAAATGAATTAATACGTGAGAATAAAGCAAATTGCAGTTAGGGTTACTGAATGAGTGTGTTACGTACCAATATCATGGCCTTGACATTTTCGTGAGTGAATTTGATGGAGAAAGGTTGGTCTTTATAGATCTGCATCAAAAGATCAATGAAACTCTCTGTCTCGGGCTTAGGACGGTTAGGGTCAAGAGTCTCGTCGAGAAGTTCTTGAAGGTAAGTGTCGAGCTCCTTGAAAGCTCTCTTGAGACGCGCACTGAGGCCAGTGATGTTGTCAAGGAATCCAAAATAAGGGAAAAGGTCGGAGAAAAACAGAGTGCCCAAAAGCGCTTGAGTCTCGTACAAGATGTTTATGAATCTCTTCATCTCGGTCCCGTACTCGTTGTATCGCTTCCCAAAGGCTTGTCTACAGACGACGCAGTTGGTAAAGGACAAGAGAAGCTCACTTAGGTCAACGGTCCCTGATTGGTCGGCGGCTTTGTAGATCTTGTCCATCATCCGCTGGCACTCTTCTTCTCTGACGGGTCGGAAACTCGCGACCCGGTTCGGGCTGAAGAGGTTTACCATACACATCTTCCTCATCTCACGGTAGTACGGTGTGTACTGCCCGAAACCAAGCTCACGGCCTTGATACGACATCGTTTGTTGCCCCTTGAGGAGAGGACGTGCGGTGAAATTGAGGTCTTGGGTCTTGAGGAGCTCCTTGGATAACTCAGCCGAGGAGATCACCACCAGGCGACGGCCACCGATTTTCATTGTGAAAATCGGACCGTAGAGCTTGGAGAGTCGGAAAAGAAAGTGTTGTGGGTTGAATTTCTCCATCTGGTGGAGGTTTCCGATGATAGGAAGACCTTTTGGCCCCGGAGGCAGCCTGAGAGATTTCTTGTTTATACGGAGGAGGAAGAAGAAGACCGTAGCCGCTACCAGCGCGGAAATAATCATGAAGATATCCATTTTCTGCTACATATTTTTTTTTACCAATGCTGCTGTGTTTATATAGCTAAGTCGTCGCCATCATTTTCAAAAATAATGTTTGATTTTTTTTTTTTTTTTGTTGGTTGGTTGGTTTTGTTTTGTTTTGACCAAATTTGCGTTGTTTTTAAAACGTGATTTTGGCAGGTGAACTGGCTTTTTTCGTCGGTCAATTCTTGTTTTTTTCGTCTTTTTCGCGTTAATCAAAACCCAAAATGGGTAAACCAGGGGATACATCATCTTACATCTCTCTTTTATGAGGCCCAAACTAAAACAAAATATAGCCCAATAAGACTCATACTAACACGTAAAGCTACCACGCGTAAGGTTCAGAGATGAAGGAGCTGCAGGCTCCGTCTTCTATTTGCCGGCAAAATTTACCTTGTCAAGAAGCTGCAATTAACCACTGCTCCTTCCTTTTGCATATGAACGACGGAGAAAATGAGAAATCAACAGCTTCTCATCGGAGGATGAACGCCCCGCCCAACTCAATTCATGTCCTTTTTTTTGTTTTTTGACAAAGGGTATTCATATTAAAATGCATAAAAAGTAATACAAAGATACGACCAAAGGTCATATAGTTTGAAAGAGTTTGAGAAAGATTCTAACCAGTAAGAGCAACCGTACAGTTAAGTAGGAGCTAAAAAGTAGGAGTAGTACAAGAGAATTAAGCCTCTCTAACTATCCTAATGCGATGCATCGCGGCCAATTCATGTCCTTTCGACAAAAAAAATTTTTGACGGTCCTTTTCTGTTATTTTAAAAAATTTTGATCTATTTTTTTGATAAGTTTTGATTTTTGTAGAAAATAATTGGGTTAGGTTTAGGCTATTTCTAATTTTTAAAAATAAAATGGATTCTTTTTTAAAAACAGAACAACCAAAATTGAGCTTTTTTAGAAAGATTTTTTTTAAAAATGGACTAGGCCCTTGACGGTCGCATATCTGCCCACTCCACTTGGACCGGGCGAGGATGAATGCCGGAAGTAAGGTGACATAATTTTTGTTACCGCCTAAAGAGAAACTTCACTTCTAACAAAATGATATTGTCCATTGGCGAAGCAAAGAAACTCAATTACTCTATTTAAGATAAAGAAATCGAGCTTGTCCGACGAGAAAGAGATTTCACATCAACCACCAGGATTTGAAAATAAAACATGCAAAAGGGAAACATACCAAAGAAAAAGATCATCACAATATTCCTATGATCATTCTCGATCTCTACACACTCCAATCATATATATTCTCTTAGTTATTATTGTATGATCTTATAATTAATGTTTGATTCTTATATTTCTACTATATATATAGATACTAGGTGTATTGTAGTCGAGGAGAATAACAAAGCGACGGCGATGGCGATGAAGTCTTAGGTCACGATGAGCGTGGGAAAGACCCAAATTATATGGGCAACTCCGGCAACTAATCTGCCCATCAAGCGGTTTGATGGGGAGATCTCCGGAAAAATTATCCTTGCGGGGAATTTAATTTTGGTTATTTGGAAATGCGTTGGAGATCTTTGGGGAATCGATGGAGTTACGGAATTCTGTTGGGGATACGGAAAGAAGCTAATCGGGTGTCATATCGACGGAGATTTGCAGATCCGACTATGGAAGGTATTTCGATTTCGAAATCATTTTTGGTTTTTGGTATTCAAATCGGAGGTCAGTGATACAGGAGATCAATCATATATCAAGATCATTACGGCGATTTGGGTCATTATGACTCTTACGATTACTATTGGTCACACAATCGATTCACTTATGGATAATACTGACCGGAATGATTTGCTGAATTTATCAACATGCTTTGGGGATTTGCGCTTCACAGAAATAATATATGTGATGAGGTTTCTTATAGATGTTATTGGATTGATTATGGTAAAGAGAAATCAGATTATGATATGGAGATACGTCTGGCAAAAATTGCGATTGATTATGGTGGTGATTTATACAGGGATAAAAGGAATCATAGGGAGGGGCAAAGTTCATCATCCTCTTCAAAGCTCTTTATCGCTATATTGGCCAGAAAAGTTTACGATTTTCTCAGCGAGAATGTCACAAAGTTTGGCTCTGAAAATGGGAGAATCCGGGAAGAAGAACGAAGTTACAGTCCACAGTTTGAAGATTCAAATACCGAGATTTGATAACACTCAACTGATTGAGGGTTATTCCAAGACCCCAATCAGAAGGTGCATGAATCCAGCCAAGCAGGACATGAAGTTCTTGCTTAGCATGCTCCCTCGCATCTGGAAAGTTGAAGAACGAGTGGCAGGAGCAGATCTGGGATTGGGGAGATTCCAGTTCGATTTCGACAGTGAAGAAGACATCACTGAAGTTCTTAAGATGGAGCCTTTCCACTTCGACTTCTGGATGCTCTCGGTGGTGAGATGGGAACCGGTGTTGGATGAGACATATCCCTCGGCAATCACCTTTTGGGTTCGAGTGATGGGTATTCCATTACATTTCTGGGCCGAGCCTACGTTCCTTGGTATTGGAGCGACTCTGGGAGAAGCAAAGGAGGTCGACCTAGACAATGGCAAAGTGAAGGTGGTTATTGATGGCTATAAACCATTGGTGTTTAAGACAACCGTGGAGTTTCATAGTGGTGAAGAAACGGGGTCCATCTGAGTTACGACATACTTTTTGGAGTTTGCAGACGGTGTGGCAGCCTTTGTCATGACGAAACTCTATGTTCCCAAGGTCTGAAACAAGACAGCGAGCTGCTACCAAGCAAGGACCAAAGACACCCAGGCAAGGAGGTCGAAATGTTTGAGTTACCGAGGGGCTTTGGTGTGTGAGGAATCGTTGCAGAAGGGAGGCGATATGGAAAATAATCACCACCAAAAGCAGTGGCAAGTTCACCAAAAGAGTAAGGGGAAGAAGCAAGAGACGCGTGAAGATGGTGACAGAAGGAAACATGACTCATGGTATGGTCAACGTCAGCAAAATATAAAGGGTACAAAGAGGGGTTGTAGCATCCGCGACCAGAAATCCTAAGTACGGTCGTGCGGGTCATGGGATGGCCGTTGTATATATGTCCTGGTATAGTGGAGGTTCGTCCGTTTCTGTAAATATGTGTGATGTACAGTGGTACGTCTGTGGTACGTCCGTGGTACCGTGTTGTGGTACGTCTGTGGTACGTCCGTGATACGTCTGTGGTACGTCCGTGGTACGTCTGTGGTATGTCTGTGGTACCAAACCGTGGTACATCCGTGAGGTTAAGTACCGTACTGTGGCTGGACCGAATAAATATTGTGGAAATTTGTCTAAGTGTCGAGGGACGAAGGTTTTAGGCCGTGGGCCGTGGTTTTTCTCGAGAGAATGTGGTTTTTCTCGAGAGGAAAATGATTTATCCCGTGTTTGGCCGAGTGGTTTAAGTCTGGCCGAGAGAAAAAGGAAAGTTGGCCGGTTTGGCCGAGAGAAACTTGATTTGGACCGAGAGAAAAGTAAACCGCATGGGATAAATCGTGGTTGGCCGGTTTATTTTTAGGGTTTCGCGTTTATAAGGGAGTTTTGGGGATTTCTCACGGGGGGCCGCATCTGTTCTCGAGAGAAAAGGGAAAAATCCCGAGAGAAAAGTGAGCCGCTGGAGAGATCGTGAGTTCCGTGCCGATTCTGGGAATTCGGTTCGAGAGAAACGACTCAGAAGGGTCGATTTACCGAGGGAAGGATCAAGTTTGTCCGAGGAATTCTGCTTGGATCGAGAGTTATCCGGGAGAAAGAAGATTCGGCCGAGAGAAAGTCGAGTTCATCCGAGAGAATCGAGAGCCGTCGTGAGATCGCGTGTTCGGTTCTGTTTCTGGGAATTCTAATCGAGAGAATCGACTTGGAGTGGTCGATTTACCGAGAGAAGGACCAAGTTTGTCCGATGAATTCGGTCTGGATCGAGAGTTATCCGAGAAAAGAAGTTTCGGCCGAGAGACAGCCGAGTTCGTCCGAGCGATTCCGGTTGCATCCGAGAGATCGTGTGTTCGGTCTTGATTCTGAGATTTCTGCCCGAGTTATTCGATTTGAAATAGGTGATTTACCGAGAGTAGGCTCGATTGTTGCCGAGGAATTCTGCCTGGTTCGAGAGTTACCGACGGTTTAAGGAGTTAACCGAGAGAGAGGAGTTTATCCGAGAAATCACCGAGAGATTTATGTGTGTCGCGTGAGATCGTATGTTCCATCGAGTTTCCGCGAGTTTGGATCGAGAGATTCGATCAGGAATGGCATTTGCCGAGGAAGGGCCAAGTTTGTCCGAGAGTTTTCGACTGGTTCGTAAGTTATCCGAGAGATAGCCAAGAGGAGCTGACTATAGTCGGGAGGGATCTGACCATAGCCGAGAGATAGTCGAGCAGTTCGGCTATATCTGAGAGAAAGCTGACTGGATCAGGTTTCTACCGAGAGATCATGACCGTGGTCATGAGGAACGTGGATATGGTCTGGGAGATCATGGACTAGGCTGTCTGGCGATCGTGTGGATCGTGTCTGGCGATCGTGTGGATCGTGTCTGGCGATCGTGTGGATCGTGTCTGGCGATCGTGTGGATCGTGTCTGGCGATCGTGTGGATCGTGTCTGGCGATCGTGTGGATCGTGTCTGGCGATCGTGTGGATCGTGTCTGGCGATCGTGTGGATCGTGTCTGGCGATCGTGTGGATCGTGTCTGGCGATCGTGTGGATCGTGTCTGGCGATCGTGTGGATCGTGTCTGGCGATCGTGTGGATCGTGTCTGGCGATCGTGTGGATCGTGTCTGGCGATCGTGTGGATCGTGTCTGGCGATCGTGTGGATCGTGTCTGGCGATCGTGTGGATCGTGTCTGGCGATCGTGTGGATCGTGTCTGGCGATCGTGTGGATCGTGTCTGGCGATCGTGTGGATCGTGTCTGGCGATCGTGTGGATCGTGTCTGGCGATCGTGTGGATCGTGTCTGGCGATCGTGTGGATCGTGTCTGGCGATCGTGTGGATCGTGTCTGGCGATCGTGTGGATCGTGTCTGGCGATCGTGTGGATCGTGTCTGGCGATCGTGTGGATCGTGTCTGGCGATCGTGTGGATCGTGTCTGGCGATCGTGTGGATCGTGTCTGGCGATCGTGTGGATCGTGTCTGGCGATCGTGTGGATCGTGTCTGGCGATCGTGTGGATCGTGTCTGGCGATCGTGTGGATCGTGTCTGGCGATCGTGTGGATCGTGTCTGGCGATCGTGTGGATCGTGTCTGGCGATCGTGTGGATCGTGTCTGGCGATCGTGTGGATCGTGTCTGGCGATCGTGTGGATCGTGTCTGGCGATCGTGTGGATCGTGTCTGGCGATCGTGTGGATCGTGTCTGGCGATCGTGTGGATCGTGTCTGGCGATCGTGTGGATCGTGTCTGGCGATCGTGTGGATCGTGTCTGGCGATCGTGTGGATCGTGTCTGGCGATCGTGTGGATCGTGTCTGGCGATCGTGTGGATCGTGTCTGGCGATCGTGTGGATCGTGTCTGGCGATCGTGTGGATCGTGTCTGGCGATCGTGTGGATCGTGTCTGGCGATCGTGTGGATCGTGTCTGGCGATCGTGTGGATCGTGTCTGGCGATCGTGTGGATCGTGTCTGGCGATCGTGTGGATCGTGTCTGGCGATCGTGTGGATCGTGTCTGGCGATCGTGTGGATCGTGTCTGGCGATCGTGTGGATCGTGTCTGGCGATCGTGTGGATCGTGTCTGGCGATCGTGTGGATCGTGTCTGGCGATCGTGTGGATCGTGTCTGGCGATCGTGTGGATCGTGTCTGGCGATCGTGTGGATCGTGTCTGGCGATCGTGTGGATCGTGTCTGGCGATCGTGTGGATCGTGTCTGGCGATCGTGTGGATCGTGTCTGGCGATCGTGTGGATCGTGTCTGGCGATCGTGTGGATCGTGTCTGGCGATCGTGTGGATCGTGTCTGGCGATCGTGTGGATCGTGTCTGGCGATCGTGTGGATCGTGTCTGGCGATCGTGTGGATCGTGTCTGGCGATCGTGTGGATCGTGTCTGGCGATCGTGTGGATCGTGTCTGGCGATCGTGTGGATCGTGTCTGGCGATCGTGTGGATCGTGTCTGGCGATCGTGTGGATCGTGTCTGGCGATCGTGTGGATCGTGTCTGGCGATCGTGTGGATCGTGTCTGGCGATCGTGTGGATCGTGTCTGGCGATCGTGTGGATCGTGTCTGGCGATCGTGTGGATCGTGTCTGGCGATCGTGTGGATCGTGTCTGGCGATCGTGTGGATCGTGTCTGGCGATCGTGTGGATCGTGTCTGGCGATCGTGTGGATCGTGTCTGGCGATCGTGTGGATCGTGTCTGGCGATCGTGTGGATCGTGTCTGGCGATCGTGTGGATCGTGTCTGGCGATCGTGTGGATCGTGTCTGGCGATCGTGTGGATCGTGTCTGGCGATCGTGTGGATCGTGTCTGGCGATCGTGTGGATCGTGTCTGGCGATCGTGTGGATCGTGTCTGGCGATCGTGTGGATCGTGTCTGGCGATCGTGTGGATCGTGTCTGGCGATCGTGTGGATCGTGTCTGGCGATCGTGTGGATCGTGTCTGGCGATCGTGTGGATCGTGTCTGGCGATCGTGTGGATCGTGTCTGGCGATCGTGTGGATCGTGTCTGGCGATCGTGTGGATCGTGTCTGGCGATCGTGTGGATCGTGTCTGGCGATCGTGTGGATCGTGTCTGGCGATCGTGTGGATCGTGTCTGGCGATCGTGTGGATCGTGTCTGGCGATCGTGTGGATCGTGTCTGGCGATCGTGTGGATCGTGTCTGGCGATCGTGTGGATCGTGTCTGGCGATCGTGTGGATCGTGTCTGGCGATCGTGTGGATCGTGTCTGGCGATCGTGTGGATCGTGTCTGGCGATCGTGTGGATCGTGTCTGGCGATCGTGTGGATCGTGTCTGGCGATCGTGTGGATCGTGTCTGGCGATCGTGTGGATCGTGTCTGGCGATCGTGTGGATCGTGTCTGGCGATCGTGTGGATCGTGTCTGGCGATCGTGTGGATCGTGTCTGGCGATCGTGTGGATCGTGTCTGGCGATCGTGTGGATCGTGTCTGGCGATCGTGTGGATCGTGTCTGGCGATCGTGTGGATCGTGTCTGGCGATCGTGTGGATCGTGTCTGGCGATCGTGTGGATCGTGTCTGGCGATCGTGTGGATCGTGTCTGGCGATCGTGTGGATCGTGTCTGGCGATCGTGTGGATCGTGTCTGGCGATCGTGTGGATCGTGTCTGGCGATCGTGTGGATCGTGTCTGGCGATCGTGTGGATCGTGTCTGGCGATCGTGTGGATCGTGTCTGGCGATCGTGTGGATCGTGTCTGGCGATCGTGTGGATCGTGTCTGGCGATCGTGTGGATCGTGTCTGGCGATCGTGTGGATCGTGTCTGGCGATCGTGTGGATCGTGTCTGGCGATCGTGTGGATCGTGTCTGGCGATCGTGTGGATCGTGTCTGGCGATCGTGTGGATCGTGTCTGGCGATCGTGTGGATCGTGTCTGGCGATCGTGTGGATCGTGTCTGGCGATCGTGTGGATCGTGTCTGGCGATCGTGTGGATCGTGTCTGGCGATCGTGTGGATCGTGTCTGGCGATCGTGTGGATCGTGTCTGGCGATCGTGTGGATCGTGTCTGGCGATCGTGTGGATCGTGTCTGGCGATCGTGTGGATCGTGTCTGGCGATCGTGTGGATCGTGTCTGGCGATCAGTGTGGATCGTGTCTGGACGTGCAAGGGATCAGGGATCCGGGCCGTCTCTCTTCTGTACTTGGTCATGTGGGGATGGTTGGTTGAGTGACTAAGTGGGGGGGGGGGGGGAGATGTGTTCGTGGGTTAGGAAATCAGTTAGAAAGGCAAAAATTTACTGTGGTTCGGCCGCGAGTTAGGAAATCCGGGTCGGGGCGCTACAGGGGTCATCTCTTTACCAAATTCTTGGGCTATAGAGTCCCTTTAGAGATGAGAAAGGTAGAGAAAAAATACCAAAGGAGGCCATATGCTGCTGGTCACCGACAGGAACGTGATCACGCGATCCAGAGGCGTGTTCAGGGGCGTGAGGAACAAGATAGGAGCGGTTTGGAGAAGGAAGAGGGTGCAAGTAAGGTAAAAAAAGGTCTCGATTTTGACACAGAGGTCGCTGGGATGGATGAATTAGGAAACAAGAAAATGGATTGTACGGTGGAGGAGAGAGCTATTGATACTCTCAATGGAGGTCAAACATTGGATCATCTGGATGTGGCAAACCAATTTCTGCTACAATCCGATGAAAACAATGAGGGAATGGAGCTTGATGATGATGACCTACTGGAATCGGGTTCTTCGCAGATTGAGGAGAAGGGCGGTAATGAGGTGGAGCTTGCAATCCCGGATCAAATGGTGACACATGTAGGGTCTGGAGTCAAACAAGTTGGCGACCCAGAGGTGGTACAGGAAGGTCTGGTCATGAAGGATGACGTGAATGATGATGGAGTCGACGACAAAAAACCACCTCGGGTCCCTAAAAAAATTGAAAAGAGACAGGTGGTGCGGAAGAACTTGTTCAATGCACTCTCGGGAGGTGGTGCAGGTACTAGTAAGAAGCGTCTAGTCCAAGCCCTCATCTCACCACGGAAGAAAGCAGGGGTTCGTATGGACAATCAGAAAAAGAACATCATCAACACAGAAAATGCCACGGGGGATCCAAAACCGGAGAAAATTTTGGGTACGTCCAAGGATATTAATATATGAGGATCTTAAGTTGGAATTGTCAAGGTCTAGGGAGTCGATACACAATAAATTACCTTCGGGAGGTTTAGAGGAAATTTAAACCAAAGTTTATTTTTCTTTTCGAAACTAAGAATTGCTTTTCTTTTGTTCAACAATTTCAGTTGCATTTTGGTTATAATAAGTTGTACACGGTTGAGCCGTGCGGATCAAGTGGCGGTCTTGCCTTATTTTATAATGATTCTTTTGAAGTTAAAGTCTTATACGCTACCAATCGAATTAGGCCTGGGCAAAAAACCCGGACCCGAAAACCAGAACCGTAACCGACCCGAAATAACCCGAACCTGAAAACCCGGATCGGGTTCGGTTATGAGTCTTTTTACCCAACGGGTTCTGAATTTCAGAACCGTGGGTATCGGTTCGGTTCCGGTTCTTACCCGGAACCGATCGGTTACCCGAATATATATATATTTTTTTCTTAGTTACTTTGTGATCGAGTGAGGGTTTTGTGGGAAGATTTCCCGACGAACCAGAAGGATCCAGAAGTCGATCTACATATGGTTTCGAAGATCTCGCAGTCAGCTATTCAGATCTTCTTTCTGTTACTGATTCCAAGGTATATTCGAACCGGAAATCAGTTTGCAAGTTGACGAAAATTCACTTTTCCGAAAATTCCAGTTTTTTTTTCCGGGTATCTGGTTACATTTCGGATATACGGATACTTTTTTTTACTATTTCGGGTCTAATCAGGTAAAAATACCCGAACCGAACCGAAATTATAGGAGAACCGATTTTTCGGGTTTTAAACGGTTGTGAGATTTGAGAACCGAACCGACCCGAAACCGGTAGGAATCGAACCGAAACCGAATCGAAATCTTTTCGGTACCTATATGGGTATAAGTTTTCTATACCCGAAAGACCCAGAACCGAACGGTTCCTAACCGAAACCGAACCGAATACCCGAATGCCCAGGCCTAAATCGAATCATTGATATTCAGGCAACATATGAAGAAAAAATAATTTTGTTATCTTTTATCTATGGGAAACCAGTACAAAAGTTTAGGAATAATTTATGGGAACGAATCACACGGATGGGATTACAAAAAACGGAACCATGGTTTTTGATTGGAGATTTTAATGAATTAACCGGAAACTATGAAAAGCAAGGTGGGAAGGTCCGTCCAGCGAATAGCTTTCTCGATTTTAACAATATGATTAATAATTGTGGGTTATTGGAATTCCCAAGCAAAGGAAATAAATTATCTTGGCGAGGCAGACGAAATGGTCAAATGGTTAGGTGTAGATTAGACAGGGCTTTAGCCACATAAGATTGGCACGAAATGTTCCCACATTCTCTTGTTGAATATTTACGGATGATTGGATTGGATCATCGACCTATAGTGGCAACCATTGAAACATGAGTTTCAAAACGAAGGCATCAATTTAGGTTTGACAAAAGATGGATTGGACAAGAAGGTATCATGGAATCGATCACAAATGGATGGAACCAAACAAATGGAAATGGAATAACATCGCTTGTCAAAAGAATAAGTAACTGTCGGCATGAAATTTCCAAATGGAGGAAGGCAACTCGTCCGTATGGGAAAGACAAAATAGCGGAACTTCAAAATACATTAGAAGAAATACAATGTGATGACTCAAGGACACAAGAAGAAATAAATGAGGCTACCCAAAATCTAAAAGAGGCCTACATTGATGAAGAGCAATTTTGGCAACAAAAAAGTCGGAATCTATGGCATAAATGTGGGGATCTAAATACCAAATTCTATCATGCTACAACAAAGCAGCGTAGGACTATACACCGGTTGGTGGGGATGTATAACTCGGACGGAATTTGGGTGGATGGGGATAATAAAATGGAGAAGGTAGCAGTTGATTATTTTTAAGATTTATTTACTACTTCTATGCCAACATAGTTTGAGGCGGCGCTGGGGGAGATTACAGGAATGATAACGGAAATAGATAATGACGCACTAACGGTAATGGCAACGGAGGAGGTACGCAACGCGCTATTTATGATGCACCCGGAAAAAGTTCCGGGACCGGATGGGATGACGGCTCTATTCTTTCAACGTTCTTGGCATATAATCAAAACAGAGGTGGTACAAATGGTGAATAACTTTTTAACAACGGGACTTTTTGACAAGAGGCTTAATATTACCAATATATGTCTCATCCCGAAAGTAGAGAGGCCTACTAAGATGACAGAGTTATGGCCGATAAGCTTGTGCAATGTTGCCTACAAACTTATTTCAAAGGTCTTGTGTCAACGACTAAGACTAGTACTCCCCCGACAACGACTAAGAAACAAAAAATGCCTTTGTGCAAAGAAGACTTATTTCGGATAATATACTCATAGCTCAGGAAATGTTCCATGCTCTGCGTACTAATCAGTCATGTAAAGGGGGACTACATGGCGGTAAAAACCGACATGAGTAAAGCTTATGATCGCGTCGAATGGCAATTTATTGAACGCTTATTAAGGAAAATGGGTTTTTTGGAAAAATGGATTACGTGGATGATGGGATGCATAACAACGGTCCAATATAAGGTGTTAATTAATGGCCAACCGAGGGGTAACATTATCCCTAAACGTGATCTCCGACAGGGGGACCCCTTATCTCCGTATCTTTTTATTCTAAGTACGAAAGTACTTATAGTAAATATGAGGAAAGCAGAGAGGACAAAAAAAATAACGGGGTTATAAATCGCAAGAGCAGCTCCTACAATATCTCATTTACTCTTTGCAGACAATAGTCTATTCTTCTGCAAAGCAACCAAGGAGGAAGATCAGACACTAATTAATATATTGAAACAGTATGAAGCAGTTTCAGGACAACGAATAAATTTTGTGAAATCATCGATACAATTTGGGCATACAGTGGACATTGTTGTTAAAAATGAGATTCATGATACTTTGAGAATCATGAATGTAAGAGGGATGGGTACATACCTGGGGATTCCGGAGAGCATGGGCTAGACAAAAACAAAAAAATTTAATTTTCTAATCGACCTTCAACAAAAAGGGTGAACGGATGGACATCGCGACTTTTATCCAAAGGGGGGGGGGAGGAGGTGTTAATAAAATCTGTTGCAACGGCAATGTCAACTTATGCAATGTCGTGTTTCCGGCTGCCAAAAACGATCACAGCAAGCTTACTAGTACAGTGGCACAATTTTGGTGGAGTACTAATGGCCAAACAAGAGGTATGCATTGGAAGGCATGGAAAAATTTATGTAAGCACAAATCGGAGGGGGGACTTGGGTTTCGTGCAATTGAGGATTTTAATACGGCTTTGCTGGCTAAGCAGCTCTGGCAATTAATCGATTATCCGGAATCCCTATTTGCAAATGTGTTTAAAGGACGGTACTATAGAAATGGAGGGCCTATGGACCCTATTCGCTCGTATTCTCCCTCTTACGGATGGAGAAGCATAACTTCGGCTAGATCTCTGGTTAAAAAAGGGCTCATCAAAAGACTTGGTTCAGGCATGTCTATATCAGTATGGAATGATCCCTGGATTCCGACATCTCCCGTGAGATCAGCAAGATGCAAGGGATATAATATATATCCCGAGCTGACCGTCAATCAATTGAGTCACCCCATATCATCAACGTGGAATTTACCACTAATCCAACAACTCATTGTCACAGAGGATATACCTTTAATCATAGGTATTCCGACTACTAGGGAGTTAAGACAAGACGATGCAAACTGGCATTATACGAAGACGGGAAGATATACGGTAAAATCGGGTTACATAATCGAACAGGAATACCCATCCAATGGCGATTTACGAAGATTTTATGGACCGGATGTGAGCAGTCTACAAGGTCACGCCTGGAAGACGGGAAGATATACGGTAAAATCGGGTTACATAATGGATCGCCTGCGCAACAGGGGTATCAATTGTGATCCACAGTGTGGACGATGTGGTGCGGAGAGGGAAACGATAAATCATACACTATTTGAATGCCCCCCCCCCCCCCCCCCCCCCCCC
>JAHZTW010000004.1:67052059-67077200 GCA_020283515.1 Alliaria petiolata | reverse complement strand
TTGAATGCCCCCCCCCCCGGCCCTTCAAATTTGGGCTTTATCGGCGATACCAACACCACCGTATATTTTTCCAACGGAAGCTCTATATACCAACATGGCACATTTGTTCTGGCAATTACTGGACCATGAAGAAATGAAAGGATATCCATGGATATTATGGTATATCTGGAAGGCACGGAATGATAAGATATTTCCTAATATAGAACAGGACACACGCGACATTTTAAAAATGGCCCAGGCAGAGGCAAGCGCATGGGATGCCGCACAAGTGGAGGATGTTCAGATGGACATACAACATCAACCAGGTGTACCCGGATCACAAGGACAGACGGGTTTGACATGGAAGGAGACAACAGTAAATGCGGGGCTAGGCTGGTTTTGCCAAGGTTTCGGTAATAAGGATATATTAATGGGGACAAAAAATGTAAGGCGAAGCATTTCTCCATTACATACAGAATTCGAAGCTCTAATATGGGCAATGCATTGCATGCTTGATGCAAGAAGATTTGCTGTGGCTTTCGTCACGGACTGCTCCGAGCTGGTGAAGATGGTGTCTAATCCAGAGGAATGGCCGGCCTTCGCATTACATCTGGAGGAATATGAGCGAAGCAGGCAGGAATTCACATTCTAATCAATCTCGCATATTCCACGATCTCAAAACACAAAGGCGGACAAGTTGGCACGAAGTGCTCGCGATTACCTTTATCATTTAGATTATGTAAACTCAACTCCACCAGTTTGGATATCTGAACTGTTCTAAGAGATGAGGCTGTTGACAAAAATAAATAAAAATACTAGGTATTTTATCCGCGTTTTGTTAATAATTTAGTTTAATCTTTTTTACTAGTAACTTTTAAATGATCAAATGCTTAATAGATTTACAGAAATTTAATTTTTATAAAAATATATTAAACATACAATGTATAATTTTCTCCTATTTGTATTTGTTTATAAAATTGCAAATTTTGTTAAATAAAATAATAATAAGTAAATTGATTTTTACTTGTTTAAAAAACTAATTTTTTTTTAACACGTTGAGTTATATGTCATGTGTGTAGAAATAATAATAGAAGAAGAATAATTTGACATTTTATAAACCTGAACAAAATATTTCTTTGATATATATGCCCATATCCTATCTTTCAACATATTTTCCTATTTTTGTTAAAAACCATCTAACTCTGACAACATATAGAGGACATATAGTTTAATTGCTAATATGCATACTGAGATTCGTACAAATGTATCTGAGATAATCAAAGAAGAAGATCAAAATATCGCAAACAAAAAGCTGCCTATAGCTTTGTTGGAAAGTTTCAATGATCATGCAAGGTAGCTTGCTTCTCCGTCAGGTTTTTCATATGTTTTATCTTATATTTTTGTTACTTTTTTATCTTTCAGATCAGTTTAATTTGCACCTTGCTATTAGATAATATTTTTTCAATTTTTTAGGTTGGTGTGGAGTGTTTGAACCATTTATCATTGTATTAATTTATGCGTGTTTTCTCAATGTTATGATTTGAATAGCATGTCTAGGTTTGACAATTTATGTTTGATTCATAACACTGTCATATTTTATTATTTGAATAGAATTTTATGAGGTATTACTCATGTGTTGTTTATATGTGACTTCAAATATCGGTAGTAGCTATGTACTATATGAAATCAGACTTTAATACTTGTTGTGTTTTAAGTGGAAAGTTATTTGTGTAGTGTTTTCAAATATTACTTATATATTTTTGATTGAATATAAACTCCTAATACCCTATTGTGGATGTTTTTACTATACCATTTAATTATATATTTGCTTATATGACATGAAAAATTAATTTGTCTGCATAATATTCAATTTTTTTGTATTAAGTAATGACTCAAGTGTACGGTTTTATATATTTTATTTTGTATATTTTGTGTCTGATAAACTTTTTTTTTTATCTTTTTGAAATGTCTATCTGATAGTTTAATATTCGAATTATGAATTTACCGTAAGTTAATAATGAATTCATTAATTTTTATGTTAGCCTCATAACATAATAGCCTATTACTATAAAGACTTGAATTGTAGTTAAAAAATTGTGTTAAAACATAATATAAGTGTTGATTAAATTTTCATTTGGTGATGAGTAAATAGATTTGCTAGTACCTTTTAATCGATAATAAACAGTTCAAAATCCATCTGTAAACCGTTTTATTGTTATTTTGTGTCTCTTAATAACTTTTTTGTAAGTTCGTTGAAATCCAAAAACGTAAATGACTGAATAGGAAAAAAAAACAGAAGCAACTATTGTTTTATTAAGTTCTCTTTATTTTTTCAAAAATATATTTGGGTTGTATTCCTTTATAACCTATAACAACTTTTTATTGTTATTTATAATCGATGCCAATACTTTAGAAATAATAAATTTTCTAAAATAAATTTTAAACCATCGACTTACCGACTAGTTCCATTGAACCCTCGATTGACCATCAACCGTTCTCTTACCCTGCACCAAATTCTGTTTTTTCATTATTGATTTGATTGATGCGTCTCATTTGGATGTTCATATCCGGAGAGTCTGATTTCTTTTTTTTGTTTTGTTTTGTTGTGCAATATAATGACTTCCAATATAAAAATGACCAAATTTCCGGATGTCATGGCCCAACAAGCATCGAGAAGTTTACTCAGATAACATAAAAATTATGTGATATGATCAGAAACATACAAAACGTTTTTTTATTACTATCATATTTTGCCTATATTTTTCATACTCAGTGTGCCCTTGTTACATGTTATAGGAAAAAACGTAAATATAAAAAATGCCATTACTTTTTAATTCCACATCAGAAAAAACGCGCCGCCACGTCAGAAATCGATGACATGTATTAATGAACTCAGCCGTAAAGCGCTACAGTGGCAATCACGGCTGAGTTACGGTATGTTGCGGCTGATTTAAGAAATATGTCTGAGTTATGAGAAAACGGCTGACTTACGAGATAACTCAGACATAAGTTACGGCTGAGTTTACGAAATATGTCTGAGTTATGAGAAAACGGCTGACTTACGAGATAACTCAGACATACGTTACGGCTGAGTTATAACCCGATGGTTGAGTTGTCAAAATTTGGCTGAGTTATTGTCTCGACACGGCTTAATTAACTTTCTCCGGCTGGCTGAGTTATTGCTTCGTTACGGCTGATTTTCGTGTAAGTGTCATAACTTAGCCGTAACGAGCTGGGTTAACGAAAAACTCGACCTAATTACAGCTGATTTAGTAGCGAAAGATTAATTACTACAATAGCATGTTTTGACGGCTGACTTATGAAACGATACGGTTGAGCTAAAGATTTTCATTTGAGTTACGGCTGAATTTGGCAGCCGTTTTTTTCGTTTTTTAATTACTGTAATAGTATTCATGTTACGACTGACTTAAAGTTTTGTTTGATGGCTGGTTTAAGACAGTTGATTTACGTGATCGCTTGGTGGCTTACTTGCCACTTCATCAATTAAAAAATGACGTCGGATGCATATTTCCATGTCATCATCAACAGAGAAATACGAAACGTCGTCTTCCTCTTCATCTTCCTCGCCGTGTTCATCGTTTTTATCGCCGTCGATGTCTGTTCTTCACATAAACAGATCTGTTCGCCATCGTCTTCCTCGTTCTTCTTCATTTTCTTTCATCTTTCTCCGATATATGATGGATCCGGTTTCGGTAATTGTAGTTTCTGGTAATTGGGTAAAGAAACACAAATATGTATTTAACATCGACGATAGAGGGTGTAGAGTTGTGCAGATAGATGCGGAAACAACGCACGACAAGCTTGTAAAGTTGGTTCTCGATGACTACGGATTGAAGGAGTTGAGCCATCAGGTAAAGCTGAGCTACATGTTCTCGAACAAGGCTATGAAAAATATGTCGCATGATACTCCACCAGTTTATGTCTCCAATGATCGACAGTTGCAATGTTTTCTTAGCCTATGGAAAATCGATCGGCTACGTCTCAGTGTGGAGTTTACGGAAAAAGAGTCTACCGAAATTAGTCGGAATGATGGATCGAGACGAAGGATGAAACAGCCTTCTGACTCAAAAGCTGAATCTAGATACGAAGATTATGGTGGGGGATTTGATGGTTTCTGTTATGATTATAGTAAAAACAGAGACGAAGAAGACGTTGAAGATGTCGAAGAAGCAGATGACGAAGAAGAAGATGATGAATTTTCAAGCCGATTTGATGTTTTCGACGACTCCGATGGTGCGTCATCTGATGATGACAACTTCACTGTATACGGCGAGCCACAGAAAGACGAAGATTCACCGACTCTGCTTCCTAAGAAGAGACCTCAGAACATTGAAACGACCGGATCGATTGGGAACTCGGAGGCTTTAAGGTTGGAGATGTCTTCGCTAAACCTTGCTGTAGGACAACGATACGGGAGCAAAGACGAGTTGGAGAAACGACTGAAACTTCTTTCGGTAAGGGATGGATTTGATTTTGATGTACCAGTATCAAATCCGAGTACAGTGATTATGACTTGCTGGGTGGATGGATGTCGCTGGAGAGTTCGTGCATCTAAAAAAGGGGATGAGCCGCATTTCTATGTTCGTATATACGATTCGGAACACACATGTTCTGTGACGGAACGTTCTAATCGATCACGACAAGAAACACCTGATATTTTGGGAGCTTTTTACAGGGACTTTCTTGGTGACGTTGGTCCGACCGTTAAACCTCGCAATGTCGGAATAATTATCAATAAGCATTTTAGTATAAATGTAATAGATTGTTTGCGGCTGACTTATGATTGTTTTATGGCTGACTTATTGATATATTATGGGTGAAAATTCATTACGTTACGGCTGGGTTATTCTCATGTCGGATGAGTTATTAATACACTCCGGCTGAGTTATAGGTTATTGACGGCTGATTTATCATGACGTTATGGCTTGGTTATTCTCATTTCGGCTGATTTATTAATACATTATGGCTGGCTTATGGATTGTTTACGGCTGACTTATAGGTTGTTTACGGCTGAGTTATAGATATATTATGGCTGAGTTATTCTCATTTTGGCTGATTTATTAATATGTTGGTGTCGACAGATGAATTATTAGAAGTCATATAGAACGCTAAAGTTTGCAAGGCAGATCGATCTGGGGACTCCTGAGAGTAGTTTTAAAGAATTACCTTCTTACCTATACATGATAAGACAGGCAAATCCGGGTATAGTCACGCGTCTTCAAATTGATGAGTGTGGAAGATTCAAGTATGTGTTCATTGCTTTTGATGCGAGTGTTGCTGGGTTTCCTTTCATGCGCAAAGTTGTTGTTGTCGACGGTACGTTTCTCCATGGTAGTTACAAAGTGACGCTTCTAACAGCCCTAGCTCAGGATGGTAATTTTCAGATTTTCCCAATAGCGTTCGGTGTTGTTGACACTGAAATTGATGCTTCTTGGCGTTGGTTTTTTACGCAACTGAAAGTTGTTATTCCTGACGATAAGGATCTTGCGATAATCTCGGACATACATAAGTCAATAGGGAAAGCAATTGGTAATGTGTATCCGTTGGCTTCTCGTGGAATTTGCACTTACCATTTGTATAAGAACATTTTGGTGAAATTCAAAGGAAAACATTTGTTCCCCTTGGTGAAAAAAGCGGCAAGGTGTTTTAGGCTGGCTGATTTTACTGAGGCGTTCAATGAGATTGAAGCGCTTCATCCTGAACTACATGGATACCTCGAAAGAGCTGGTGTCCGAATGTGGGCGCGTGTTCATTTCCCGGGTGAAAGGTACAATTTAATGACTACCAATATTGCGGAATCAATGAACAAAGCACTGTCAAATGCTAGAAGTCTTCCCATAGTTCGACTGTTAGAATCGATACGGACTATGATGACCAGATGGTTTGCCGAACGGAGAGAGGATGCGAAGTCGCAGCTAACAACGCTCTCACGAGGTGTTGAAAAACTGTTACAGGTAACTCAGCTGTAATCGTTTACATAAGTCAGTCGTCAAATGCTCATAAACCAGACATTATTTTGATAAATCAGCCTTAACATTTTTTTTTTTTTTGTAAATAGGCCCGTGTCACCGCAGCAAGACTTATGGATGTACAAACGATTGATGCTTTACGTGTAGAGGTAACATATGGAACATATTTGCATGTTGTAAATGTGGATGCAAAAAGATGCACATGCCGTCGTTTCGACCACGAAAAAATACCATGCGTCCATGCAATCGCAGCTGCAGAGCATATGGGTGTGTCTCGTATATCCCTGTGCAGTCCTTACTATAAGAGCGGCTATTTGGTTAACGCATATGCCGATTCAATCATGCCTTCAGATACAGCGCTACCTGTTCCTGAAATTGTAACTATCCAACCGTGCTTGCCTCCGATTGTTGTAAACCAGCCAGGAAGGCCCAAGAAAATTAGGATTAAATCATCTTTGGAAGTTGCCTTTGGAAATAAACGCCCTAGGAAGCAACACGCATGTTCTCGATGTAAACAATTTGGGCATAATGCGAAAACTTGTCCGACGTAGTATTGTTGGCATGTATTTTCTTTTCCCTATATGGTAATATCGAACATGACTGTTGGTTTATGTGTTTTATGTTTATATGAAGTATCATAACTCAGCCGTAACATATCATAACTCAGCCGTAAGGTATCATAACTCAGCCGCAACATATCATAACTCAGCCGTAAATTATCATAACTCAGCCGTAAAGTATCATAACTCAGCCGTAAGGTATCATAACTCAGCCGTAAGGTATCATAACTCAGCCATAAAGTATCATAACTCAGCCGTAAAGTATCATAACTCAGCCATAAAGTATCATAACTCAGCCTTGAAGTATCATAACTCAGCCGTGAAATATCAATTTGGCGCGAAACCATAAGTTAACCTACGCAACCTTTCGGCTTCCATGAAGTATTATAACTCAGCCGTTAAGTATTATAACTCATCCTTGAAGTATCATAACTCAGCCTTCAAATGTGAATTTGGCGCGAAACCATAAGTTAACCTACGCAACCTTTCGGCTTCCATGAAGTATTATAACTCAGCCGTGAAATGTAAAGTTGCCTCGAAACCCTAAACTAGTCTAGGAAACCTTTCGTCATCCTATCTATTTTTTCTCTTTATATCAAATTCTCTTAAATCTTATATTCCATCTCAATTTTCCGACATGGACGTTGTTCCTCACATCACAGGACAGTTTCTCAGAGATGTTGAAACGATCCTTAACGATGCTGATCGGGAGAATCTTCCCGTTCTAGACCCTGGTGCGGGTGTCTGGGTTGACAAAACCACTGTTACGTGGTTCAAGTTCAATCACTTTCTCTTTGTTGCGATCGGATAGATCCTTCAACACAACTGGCACCACGAGTGGCCGACGTACCGCTTGATTCCCGACCATTATAAGACACGATGGTTTACCCTTCTCGCGGTAAGCACCAATCTTTGATATAAAGCACAATAAAACAAAAACCCTAATATGATTCTATACTCTATAACTTAATTTCTTTTCTTAATTTGTAGCGTAAATACACGTGAGATCCAAAACATACTTCAACGGTTTGGACGCAGTTTAATTTGTGTGCTATAACGTTATTCCGAGACCAGATGCATGAGTTGAAGAGGATATGGGCGCGTGGTGGCGATAAGCCCGAGTGGATTAATAGGATAGTGTGGAATAATTTGGTCGCTATGTTTGAGAAATTTGGCCCAGATGATGTCGGTTTCAGTACATGAATTCCATTGTTAATCTTGTTTTCTCTATGAAATTCTATGTATTGGTGTTTTATATCGTCTTTTCTATGAACTTCTATGTAATGGTGTTTTATCTATCTTGACTATAAATCAGCCGTAACTTGACTATAAATCAGCCGTAACTTGACTATAAATCAGCCGTAACTTGAATAATGCACGGCTGAGTTACGAAACGAACCCTACCCAAAATATGAAAAAAACCCGAATCTTAACAAAAACAAGATTTATCTGAATGACATTTGGAGAGACAATAAAAGAAGAAAGCACAAAAGAGGAGATTCTTGTCCGTTGGATTTAGTTTTATCAATGGCTAATAATAAAATAAAGCATGATCCTTGTTTCTAAGAATTAACCAATGAGAAGCAAGTTATTTGTTGTCTACAATAAATAAATATTAACTATAAACTTTGAAAAGTTTGAAATTAGTTACATGTGTTGTAATTTGTATATCATTTGATGTTTATTCAAAGTTTATAAGTTAATTAATCGTTTTTGATTAAAAATTAAAGGTTTATGGTTTAGAATTTGTATTTGGGGATTTATATTTTTGGTGTCTATATTTCCACTATAAATTTGTGATCATTTTGTGAGTAATTTGCTACAAAAATATTTGTGGTTATCTGCCATATTAGTGCTTTTTCCAAGATATCCCATATTCGTGGTTTGGTTGAGTTTTTAGAACGACATGGCTGACTTAACGTAGATTCATTCGTGGTTTGGTTGAGTTTTTATAACGACATGGCTGACTTAACGCAGATTCATTCGTGGTTTGGCTGAGTTATTATAACGACATGGCTGACTTAACGCAGATTCATTCGTGGTTTGGCTGAGTTAGTATAAGTATACTTCCGTTAATTATTATAACTCAGCCGTCAAATGTAAACTTTAATTCTTAATCATAAACCAACCGTAACTTCACTATTAATCATAAACCACAAACGATTATGTTCAGAATCCTTAAATCAGACACAAACAACATTTTAAAATGCTTAAAATCCTTAAAACAGAACGTTATCATTGAAACTGTGCAAGCATATCAGGTGCCTCATCGAAGATCTCTGCTGCCATCTTCTCCCGTATAGCCTGGATATTTTGATCGCAGATGCCATCGAAAGTTAAACCAAGCGCTAGACATTCGACAAATTTACACGAGTACACGCCACAGTCCCCAATTTGAACGTTTTGAGGGACTCTGGAGACACTCCTCCTTCTGAAGGTAAACTGCTCGAAGCTAGGCTCACGGATTGTGGCAGGAACTAGATCGTTCATCATTGCTGGAATCATCCGCGTAAACGGCCTATAACTTTCCAGAACTCTATATTCACTTTCTGGGGTTACTTGTCCCACGATGCTATCATAGCAATCAATATGTCCCTTGCGCAGGTCCACGTGCAGCGCCACCCAGTGATCGCCTCCGGTTTGTGGAATAATATACAAGTGATCCACATCTTCTATCCACTTCATCTTTGTCGGTTGATCCACTGGAAGCAAACCGTTAACCAGGTCCTCATATGGGGTGTCTTTGAATTTAAACCTCTTCGGTTTTATCTTGAACTGTTGATACTCTGTAACCCATAGAGAGACGAACCACGAGTCTATAAACGCAATGCGTATGTTGTGGAATGGGCAGGGATCTCGGACATATATGCTGTAATAAGTGAGACATGATATAGCATTAATCAGCCGTAAACAACCATAACTCAGCCATAAAGAACAATAACTCAAACATAATATTGTATCATAACTCAGCTGTAAACAACCATAACTCAGACATAGTATCATAACTCAGCAGTAAAGAACAATAACTCAGACATAATATTGTATCATAACTCAGCCGTAAACAACCATAACTCAGACATAAAATAATACTGACCGAATCGAACAGCCATCCATATTTGATATCTGGCCAATCCTTTCTTTCGGTGACGATAATCCTATAGAAATCAACTTCGTATGTTGCCCTGCCCAACGGGATATTCCTAACAGATAAACACAAGTTAATATACACAAATAGTGTTAACAAGCTGTAATTAAAAAGTTAATAAGGTGTAAAGGGTCATACTCGAATGGCTTTAGGTAATCCTTAAGCTTCTGCAGTTTGGCCGGATCAACCGGTGCGAGAGGATCGTATATTCCAGGTGAAGGTACACAATTCTTCCTCATGCACGTCAGTCCGTTGTCTCCAATATAAGGAAAAACTCTTGATGGATGATCTTGTTGTGGATTCAATGCACTGACCGTCCTTAAAGCTTTAATTCTATCCATCCTAATCTTTTCCTCATCATCATCATCAGACTCAGGCAACATGCAATTGTTCTCAGCGACAAACTGGTCTGTGACATCCCATACTTCACTCTCACCTACCTTCGGGACGTTATTGGCAGCTTCTTTCGTGACTTCATCTGCTTTTTCTGTACGAAGTGGTTTTATTTTCAGCTTCGTCACCGTTACAGGCTTTCTACCTCTTTTATTTGGCTGCCTATCTTCGGCTGCTGTCTTCTGTACAACTTCTTCTTTGGTCATCGTTTTATCCTTTCTACCTCTACCCTTTGGCTTATTATCTTTGCCCGACATCTGTACATGTGCTTCTTTGGACGCTTGGTTATTTTTATTTATGGGGCGTAGTCTATTAGCAGCAGAAGACTGCTCAATGAAATCTACATGATCCTTTTTTCCATCAGTGGCCTTACCAAATTCCTTATACAGATTCTTATTGACCCCACCAACACCACTGTCCTTCTTTACGTCGGAAACATTCTTCGGCTGTATAACAGAACGAATAAAATTAGATAACGATAACTCATCCACAACTTTACGACAACTCAGCTATACATTAAACTGCAATGTATTGATATTTCAGCCGTATGTATGCCACTGTTAGCTTACCATAAGACTAGTAACAAAGTGGTTTTGTGGCAGTTTCCGTGGAACTGCAGGTGTCGGTAGTTGTGGCTTCTTCTTCGGCGGGATTAGATCCTTAATTCTGAAATCTGAGATGACATCTTCATCGTTTTGGCCAGTTTGCCCTACCCCCATGGCATTCAGGTGCTCTTTAATCTGTTTGAATTCATCCTCAATAGATCCAAGCATGATTTCAACGCCAGTCATCCTTGGGACAAACCTTGCATCCATCCGCACTTCTACTTTATCTCCAATCACCTTCTCCAGATTTGAAGACATTTCTCCAATGGTTCTATCAACGGTGTCGAACCTTGAGTTTAATTTAGACACCATATCCACGACTGTTCTAACCGACACATCGTCCTCCTCACTAACAACCTGCAACATACACAAAAACGCATAAACAAGCTAACTAAACGGTATATAAAATATATACTCACTATACCATATCACTTACCTTTGATTCTTTCTTCTTCTTCTTCTTCTTCTTCTTCTTCTTATGTGCATCTCCTTCACCAGATTCAGCACCCTCACTGTTGATCACTTCCACGGTTTTTGAGACCTTATGGACTTTCTGCTTCTTTGCGGGAGATTCAGACTCAACCGCTGCTTTAGCATTTACTTTTTTCTTCTTCTCATTCCTCTTCACATCCCAAAAACCTTTGACAAACTTATCCTCATGTATGTCCTGGATCAAGTGATCAAGTGCTGGGTCTTCTGCTTGATCTGGCCACGTATGAAATAGCTCTCTTACATCATCCTTCATAACCATTTTACTCACACGCACCTATAACATAAGAGATTATGAAACCCATCAGTAAGTTTTAACTCAATCATCAATATAACATAACTCAGCCATTACTAAACCATAACTCAGCCATCACTAAACTATAACTCAGACATCACTAAACTATAACTCAGCCATCACTAAACTATAACTCAGCCATCACTAAATTATAACTTAGCCATCACTAAACTATAACTCAGCCATCACTAAACTATAACTCAGCCATCACTAAACTATAACTCAGCCAAATTGTAACTCAACCATCACTAAACTATAACTCAGCCATTATTAAAACATAACTCAGCCATTATTAAAACATAACTAAGCCATTAACTATCATAACACAGCCAGAACCTTACCTCACCATACGTTCTGATCTCTTCAGCAATGGTCGATTCCATTGTTGAACGTGTACGGTTTCCACCCCATCGAAACAACGGTATCTCATTATTATTGACTATGTTCCCAAATCGGTCTCCAAAGCATTTGACTGAATCATACGCCCAAGCCTGTAACACGTAAACCATACCACTAATGGTGTACGACTTTCCTATAGGACTCAACATCTTTATAGAATCAACAAGAGCTTCAAATGCTGACCGACCCCATGGATAAGTCTTCATGGCTTCATCATCAAAAACACTTTTTGCACTTTCGAATGGTATTCTAGAATTATGATGCAATCCATAAATACCAATGGCTTGAAGAAACAACAGCCCCAACCATTTACGCTTTTGAGGAGGCCATGTCCGGCACACTGCTAATCCTGCCCTAAGTTCATCTAACTTTGGTCCTTCCCCACCAGGCACATTCAATTCTCCGAAGAACATTCTGTAGTCAGCTTCAGGTTCAAACATCTCTGTAGGCATTGGTTCTGTGTTTAAACCCGTGATACGACCAAATTCATTCAAGCCAAACCTGATAGGTTGACCACCGACGAGACACCAAATCTCCTTCTTATGTATTCTCAATTGTCTACATAGAAGATAGTGTACAGTCTTACCAAACCACGTGAAATGGCTGTCAGATAGCTTAGCAACTATTCCAATAGGTAACTCCTTCATTTGCACCCACGCATCTCCACCTATTGATTCTTTAATCCCAGGGAGATCTGCCATCTTAAAATTGTGGTTAATGGATCTGTTCTCCAGATTAGACACCCCTTCTGCTTAAAGTCTTGGAGGGTAATGCATGTTCTTCAGAAATAACGTTGGCCATCTGATAACAGAGTATAAATCATAACTCAGCCACACCATAAACAAACAAACTCAGCCACAAATGCATTGATAAACCATACATCAGCCGTAATGTAAATCATAACTCAGCCGCAACATAAAACAAACTCAGCCACCAATGCATTGATAAACCATAAATCAGCCGTAAAGCAAACCGTAACTCAGTCGCAACATAAACAAAAAAACTCAGCCACAAATGCATTGATAAACCATAAATCACCCGTAAAGCAATCAGTAACTCAGTCGGAACATAAAACAAACTCAGACACCAATTCGAATAGATCTAACAAATCAACCAACCACAACGACGGCGAAAATCAGCCGTAATAAGCATCGATAAAAACCCTTAATATCACCGTGATAGTTTTCGGAAAACGGTTTAAATCACGGAAATCACTTGCTGAGTTAGCGGTTAAACTCAAAAAAAAGATTCGAACTTACCGGAGCAAGTTTGTTGAAAAAAGGAGAGATTTTTAGCAATGAAAAAACGAAGACTCCCCGCTCGAGTTCGTGAAAAGGAGACGAAATGCGACGGAGAAAAGAGAAGCCGCCGGAAGAGACGCTACGACGGCGAAATTAGGGTTCGACTTCGGAATCGCCGAGAGAGAGAGAGAGAGCGAGAGAGAGAGAGAGAGCGGTTTTTTTTTCCGTTCCAGCAAAAAGAGAACGATTCAGTTTCCCTCGCTTTTGATCATTAATGACATAACTGTTGTGGATTAATGACGTGGATTAAACTAATTTTTCGTTAATCATTTTTTTAATTAAAAGAATAACTCAGCCAAACCGCGAATAAATCTGCGTTAAGTCAGCCATGTCTTTAAAATAACTCAGCCACCACGAATATGGCATAACTCGGCCAAACCACGAATATGGCATAACTCGGCCAAACCACGAATATGGCAGATGTGAATATTTATTCATGTAATTAAACCACTTTAATAAGTTGTAATTAACATTTTTATTCACTTTACCGAATAATGATCATGAAATTAGCTCATGTTTGTACCATTTAAAACTTATCCAACAAAACGACTAAATCCCAAACCCTATACCCATACATAGTGAAGCTATACTTAGATTTCATTCCTAGACAAACTTACATTAAGGATTGCAAGTTATATAATGATTTGCATTTAAGTTTTGTTTTGGATCTAATCACCACAACATCTTAATCAAACACAAATAGTCATGAATCATATAAGGGATGTCCTTACAAACCAAACACAAAGGGCCAACAGAACATCTACTTATGCATCTACTTATGCATTGCCGATACAGAACAACTTCAAGATCTTTGCTTTCCATCCAAATTCAAATCGTTGTTGTATATCACCATCTCCTGCACATTTCTCCACCTCATGCTTCTCCAATTCTCTACGAAGCTCCACAATTGTTGTACTTAGTTGATCGATCACATTTTTCTTCTCCCGGATTTCATCTCGAGCTTGAATCAATGCTCTTTTTGGCCATCCTTTCACCTCTTCTTCATCAAACCACCTAAAGTATTTGCAGTGAGCTGTCCCACCCTCCTAACGACACACAAATAAGATTTTTAAACAATCAAATATGATCCAGACAATCACTCGTTCTTCTCCATACCTTGTACAATTCACAGCCGAAGAACCTTCGACCCGGGTTTTTATCTGTCCAGGATGTGAAAATTTTTGCAGGCAATCGACAATCACACAATTTAAGACCGCCGAAAGTTCTGCTCCTATTGTTACTAGAGGAGCCCGAATTTAAATCCATCTAGTCGAAAAACAAAATAAAACCATTAATCAGCAGAAACAAATTATTTATATGCATATGTGATTGGATCCTCAATTCTGGATTTGGAGCAGAAGAAACTTGGGAAACCGTAACTCAGCCGCAACATAAAACAAACTCAGCCACATATGCATTGATAAACCATAAATCAGCCGTGAAGTAAATCATAACTCAGCCGAAACATAAAACAAACTCAGCCACATGCATTGTTATACCATAAATCAGCCGTAAAGCAAACCATAACTCAGTCGCAACATAAACAAAACTCAACCACATATGCATTGATAAACCATAAATCAGCCGTGAATTAAATCATAACTCAGCCGCAACATAAAACAAACTCAGCCACATGCATTGTTATACCATAAATCAGCCGTAAAGCAAACCGTAACTCAGTCGCAACATAAAGAAAACTCAGTCACATTTGCATTGATAAACCAGACACCAAATCGAATAGATCTAACAAATCAGCCACCATATGTAAATCAACGACGGCGAAAATCAGCTGTAATAAGCATCGATAAAAATCCTTAATATCACCGCGATAGTTTTCGAAAAACGGTGTAAATCACGGGAATCACATGCACTTAAACGGTTAAACTCAAAAAAAAAATTCGAACTTACCGGAGCAAGTTTGTTCGTGAAAAATGAGAGATTTTTAGCCGAGAAAACGAAGAGTCCACTCCCACTCGAGTTCGTGAAAAAAGAGACGAAATGCGACGGAGATAAGAGAAGCGGCCGGAAGAGACGAGACGACGGCGGAATTAGGGTTCGACTTCGGAATCGCCGAGAGAGAGAGAGAGGTTTTTTCCCGAAACTGACGTGGATTTAGTTTTTTTCAAGTTAATGAGGTGGATTAGATTTTTTTTTTTGTCGAAATGAGGTGGATTAGATGTTAATGAGGTGAATTAAACTAATTTTTGGTTAATTATATTTAAATTAAAAAAAAATCATTTTTAAATTAAAAATATTGCAGATTAATGAAGGGTGTTAATTGTAATTATACAAAGGCACAAAATATTTAAGTAATTTTTAAAAAATGTATAATACTCTAGTAATAAACCAACTTTTGTGTAATATCTAAGTAATTCTTTCTCTCTTTCTTTTTTGTTGTTGTGCAATATAATGACTTCCAATATAAAAACGACCAAATTTCCGGATGTCATGGCCAACAAGCATAGTTTTATGTTATTATGTTTCATTCGTAACTGTCGTGGGTTTTATCTTTTTATGACTTGCATAGTCTTGTCTTCTTTAATCAACATCAACATATATTAGCCGTTTGTTCCATCTTCTAAAACTAGTCGTGAGCCAAATAAAGCCTATGCTCAATCAAACCATATATGGACTATTAGTGGTATAAACCCCTCCCATAAGTAATTATACACAGTACTATAGTTTTAGTTTCTTAAATTAGAAAGTAAAATAGTTTTGGAAAGGGATATATAGTTATGAGGAAAACAACAACAATTATTGTGATAGGTGCAGAGGGTAGGGCAATGCACTATTGGCTCAGGCCTTATTCAGGAGGTCCCAATATGTGGTCAATGTTTAATGACTTTATTGCCCTGAGATTATTGGTGTACCCTAATCGTACTAATTAAAAAAATTGTCAGTAATAATTGAACAAATAATATCAATATAGCTAAAAATATTAATAAACTCAATTACTTTATATTTATTGTTCACTTTATGAAACTTATAGTTATAGATAACTAACTCACATGGGGCTCATCTTGCACTCTAGCGCCTATTCTCTAGTTAACATTATGCATGCTAAATCCCACTCCCACCTACTAATTCCTCTTAACATACGCGACAAAAATTATTCCTCATTAGGAGAATAATCTTTGAGATTGATTGATATTATCCATATTAATTGTTCTAACTCCACGTAAACTTTAAATCCATGTTCTTCTTGGTTCTATTATGGACTACACACAGTTGCTCCGCCACGTTCAAGGTAGAAGGTCAGATGACCCCAGTCGAATTCATTTGTTTAATTCATTTGTTTAGTAATTATTAAATTCTGTTAAATTATGTGGTGTAAATCACATTGTTGACTCCATTAATTTATTTATGTAACATTTGACCCCACTAACCAAAACTCAAATCTATGAAATGTGTCATTTTTTATCAGTTTTTATTTTATTTTTACCATTATTCTACAATGTAGAGTTATAACCTTTTTATTTTGTTTTATAATCTATTTTATTTTATTTTTTTCAAAATTTCAAATTTGTCACTGTTTTCACTGTTTTTATATATTTTTATTCGTATAACTTTACTTTAATAGTTTTATAATTACATTATACTAATCTATCTATATAACTTAAAACTAAAATGTTTTAAATATTAATTATACATCTATTAAAAAAATAATCTTTTTTGAAAAAACTATATTTTTGGAATAGAATGAAAATATTTTTTTGCTTTACCGTATGAATAATTTGTGTAGTCATAATTTTTTTCAAAATAATGTAATAATATAGTAAAAAAATTAATATATATAAAATATTATTTAATATTTAATTATATAATGACTCCGATCAAAAATATTTTTAGATCTGCTACTGACTACACATATATATCTACAACACAGTTACTTATACCAATATAGACCGTATGATTTAGATCATTGCTAGATGCTTAGTTTTCAATATGAGTTTTTTTTTTGGGTAAAATTTTCAATATTAGTTATCATAAAATGAGAAAGAAATTTGATGGATACATGCATCTTTAAGCAACCAAAATCAAATATTCAATGTAAAAAAAGGGGTTACTTACAAAAGAATTAGAATCTTATCGGTAAATTAAATATTCAACTTTTACGAGCTTTATCAAAACCATTACCATTTACCAAATAGTATGTGCCTAAACGTTAAATTCCCAAACTAATTTTTTACACAAGGCGGTTTTGACTAGTCCAAGCAAACTCACTCATGAGAACTTTTCTCGATGCTATTTTAAAATTAAAAAAATTAAAGAATCTCAGTTTCAAAGTTGTATTTTGGCTAAAACCATTATTTTGTAGTCTTCGAGGTCTTGTCGTCCTTTATTTGCACGCCTTGTTTTTATTATCGTCGCATTCGCATGATCTCATCTAGCTCTGTAAATTTCGATCCCATCCGTACTCGTTTCGAATTTCTCGTCCCGTTCCCGTTTCCGTTTAAAAGAATTCTCGTTCGAATCTATTTATATTTTTCAAACGGGTACGGGAAGGGTACGGAAAGGGAACGGGAATACCCGAACTTTCCGAATTTTTTCGAATTTTCCCAAATTTTCCCGAAATTTCCCGTATTTTCCTAAATTTTCTTGAAATTTCCCGAATTTTTCCCGAATTATCCAAAATAATTATCCGTTTGAAAAAAAATTTCACGTAAGGAAATTTTCCGAACCCGTCCCGTTCCCCTCTTGTTTTTATAAATTCCCTTTCGGAAATTGTTATTCAATTACCGAATTTTCCGTTCCCGTCCCGTATCCGTAAATTTTCATCCCATTTCCCAAAATTTTCAGGACTAATCTCATCTATCATGCATGTATGCATTAGGATCTTATTTCTCTTAAGAGTTCAATTTTATGAAATCAGTTTTTGATTATGTCCGTCAGAGTTCTATATAAATAAGCATAAATCACAACTACTCTTCAAACGCAACACTAAACCGATATTCGAAGTTGGTGAGGAATGATTCGTGTCGCGCTATTTTTTTGCTTCAGAGAATCCCACAAATGTCAAATATTGGTTAATTGATAGTAATCAATTAATAATGTGAATTTAAACAGTTTGATTTCACATAGTATAAAAAATAAAAAGGACTGTTTTCCAATATAATACTCCCTCTGTTTTTAATTAAGTGTCGTTTTAGGATATTTCACACAGATTAAGAAAACATTAAATTTTTCTGTTTTGTCCTTCATTAAAACATTATTTTGTTTGATATGAATAATTAATAAGCTGAAAAAGTAGGGATAAAACAGGAAAATTTATCATAAATCTGCATTGAAATCCGAGAACGACAATTATTTGTAAACAAAAAAAACAAGTCTAAAACGACACTTAAATCAAAACGGAGGGAGTAATAGACTATGATTTCTGATCACTATTATAAGATTTCTAATCCAGCATAACAGTTCTTGAAGACTACATTCTCTAGCCAAATTGTATACTAGTATCAGAATTCTTTTACTAATTTCCTTTGCATTTTACAATTTACGAGATATGTAGTTTTACTGGAATCTATATTGTGTAACACGTGACGCCAATGAAAGAGAGCTGAACTACAAATTTACAAAAGAAGAAAAAAAAACAATAAAATCATCTGGGAACTTTGGATTCTTGGTGCAACCAGGCATTAAAGTCTGTGGCTATCTTCTTGAAAATATTTACAATGTCATCTTGGACTTGGACCGTCAAATCTTCATTTACTACTATACAATTAATGGTTTGTATTCAATAATCCCATGTAACATCTGTGCAAGCGTACTTGCCTTTAAACATATATCAAAACAACTAAAAGCTGCAAGCCTGCAACATTTCTTTTGATGCCCACTCGTTTGTTATATAATCATCATCACAAATATTTTAGTCTATTCTTAATTTAGTTATTTTTGTTCTATCATAAGCATTATTGATTTATCAACAGCTGTTAATATTTTCTACTTTTTGTTCAGGTTCTTAGAGCAAGAACATTAGTGGTTTTTAAAGAAGTTCTTAATATATATTAAACAAATAAAAATTAATATAATAATAAATGGGTTTTTAAAAACTTAAAAAAGTTTTTTATTTAAATTTTTTTGAATGTATTTCTTAAGTTGTTAAGAATCTCCTCTATTATTATACTAATTTTTATTTGTTTAATATATATTAAGAATTTTTGTAAGAACCACTATTGTTCTTGCTTTTAGGTAAGAAAATGAAACTATTTTAAATATAAAAAAACCATGCACAAGAGAGAGAGAAATCCCTTAAATTCTTGATTTAACTAAACTTTTGATATAATAATATCCACTTGTACTAATTTCATAATTATGACAAAATAAATAAATAAAAATTTATTATGGTCTCTGTCGTGTATATATATATATGTATATATTTATATTTATGCAATCTTCCTCAGTCTCGTGGTGTAGTAGTTAGTTACATGAGCATCAACTTCACTAACAGTAGCTGAGTTCGATCTTTCTTTCTCTCTGGTTCGTTAATTTAAGATGGCTAAGAAGAACGGAACGTCGTGGTTCACGGCCGTGAAGAAGATTCTCTGGTCACAGTCTAAGGATTCCGACAAGAAGACTCACCAGAAAGAAACTGATTTTAATAAGGTCTCTTAATTCAACTCTATGTTACTAATATTAACACTTAACCTCGTGTTCTAAATAATGTTTTAAGAGTAACGGGTCTTGAGATTTAACCCGAATGTCTCCATCTTTTGGGTTAATTGCAGAAAAAGGAAAAAAAAGGATGGATTTTTCGAAAAACCAAACTCGAAACCACTAACTCTGTTACCGACACGATACCTACGGCGGAGACAGAGGAGGAGGACAAACCGGCGGTGACTGTCCCCGCCGTGGATGAAGCTGTCGCCGAGATCGTTAAGCTAACGGCAACTCCAGGTTTTATAAGACGTCATTGGGCTGCCATTATTATTCAGACAGCTTTCAGAGGCTACCTCGTAAGTCATGTTTATTTTAATTTATTTAATTTGTCAAAATCTTGTGTTATTAGTGTCGAAAATTTTGAATCTATTTTACAAAGGCGAGGAGAGCTTTACGAGCATTGAAAGGGATAGTGAAGTTACAAGCATTAGTGAGAGGTAATAACGTTAGAAACCAAGCTAAACTCACTTTAAGATGCATCAAGGCTTTGGTTCGAGTTCAAGATCAAGTGCTTAATCATCATCATCAACAACAACAACGTTCAAGAGTCTTATCATCACCAACATCGAATAGTTATAATATCGAAGCAAGACGTAACTCAATGTTCGCTGAATCTAACGGTTTTTGGGACACTAAAACATATCTTCAAGACATCCGTAGCCGTAGATCTCTGGTTAGTGAATTGATTAGTAAATTGTTTTGTTCTAAAACTCGATTTTGTGAACTGAGACAATTATTTTGATGGTTTTTGCAGTCTAGGGACATGAGTAGATGCACCAATGAATTTGTTGTTAACCAAGAAGAAACACAATCGATTTTGGAGAAGAGACTCGAGATTGCTATCAAACGAGAGAAAGCTCACGCACTTGCTCTCTCTAATCAGGTATTTAATATATCAATTACTGAATTTTTTAAAAGAATTTTTGAGAATTTTTTTAGAGAAAAATCTTTCAAAATTTAATGAAATTGATCAACTTTTTTTTTATATAAATCTTAGACTTTAAAACTTAGATTTACTCTAATTTGTTCACTAAGAAATTAAATATTTGTTCTTTTTTTAAAATATATAATTTTAATCAACTTTTTTTTTTATAGATTTAGGGTCACGAATTCAAGGTTTAAGGTATATGATTTTATATTGTCACTTTGTAGAATTTAAATTCTAAAGTATACTTTAAAACTTAGATTTACACTAATTTGTTCATTTAGTATTTTTTTTTGTTGAAAATAATCTATTTTCACAATACTGACGTTTTTGTTTTTGTCGTCTCTGTTTTGAAAGATTCGGAGTCGGTCTTACCGGAATCAATCAACCGGCGACGATTCGGATCTTCTAGAGAGAACGCAATGGCTTGATCGATGGATGGCTACAAAACAATGGGACAACACAATCTCCGATTCCACAATCAGAGATCCGATCAAGATGATCGATACAAACGCACATCAGAGAACGTATCCGGCGACTCCACCGTCGTGCAGAGCCACGAGAACCTTCGGAGTGATTAGATCAGCTAGTCCGAGAATACAGTGTTATTCGCCTTCTTCGATGGTTCAGCCGAATTACATGACGGCGACTGAGTCGGCCAGGGCTAAGGCAAGGACTCAGAGCACGCCGCGGCGGAGACCGGTGGGGACGGCGAAGAAGCGGCTGTGTTATGCGGAAAAGGAGGAGAATTTGAGGAGTCCGAGTTTCAAGAGTGCTTATAATGGTTGTCTTTGGGGAGATCACGAATCTGATTACTCTTGTTGTTACGGTGATGGGTTCGCCGGAAAAATCTCGCCTTGTTCTACGACTGATCTCCGGTGGTTAAAGTGAGAGACTTTTTTGTTTTGTTTATTGTGTTGTTTTGTAATGTTAACGATCTATGAGATTTGTTTTTTGTTTTATGATTCCTTGTGCCAAACAAAAACTACAAATGCTTGCTTAGTTAAGAACTTAACATGGATTCAAACGTTTTAAGGCGTTTAGTTTCTTGATTCCTTGTACTAAAAGCTGAATTAGATAACAAAACTACAAATTCTTAGTTAAGAACTTAAGATTAATTAAAACGTTTTGCTCCTATTAACACAACACACTTTCAATCTTTTTGTGCTTATGTTTCTGTCAAAGAGTTTTAGACCTTTAAGATAAAAACCAGATTAAAAATTACAAGAACACTTGGTAGGATAATCAATTTTATACTAAAAAGGTTATACAAGTTGCCAACAAATCATACATCAAACGCTTGATACAAGTGAAAAAAAATCAATAAATTTGAAAAAACTACAGAATCGTTACCAAACTTAGGAGAAGAAGAAGAAAAACCCTTTTAACATCTAAACCCTAAGCCAATCGTGGAAGAGTCTTCTCTGTCACGGCATCATGATCATCATCATCCATCATCCTAGTACGGAACTCTCCGGCACAAGGGACACGAGTTGTGACGCTTGAGCCACTCAAAGATACAATCTTGATGAAACATGTGTGAACATTCAGGCATCTTAATGATGATGTTGTTTCCATGACTCGGTTCTTCAGACAAGCTCTCCATACAAATCGAACACGGTGTCGCTTCTTTCAAATCAACTGATGATGATTCCACTCTCTGTTCGTCCACAAGTCTTTGCAACACATCATCAGAAGCAGCTCTTGAAGGAACCGAAACAGGAACAGGCGGTGGTAACATATACCGAACCTCTCGGCTCCATTTGGCCTCGACCGACATTAGAAATTTCACGCGGAGGAAAGCGCAATCATGAGCGATCTTTTGACCCAAATCCTGGCAAAACCGAGTTTCTGAGATGTGGCGGTTTAGGAGCTGAGAGATGGCACTTGGCGTGAAGCTGTCTGTTTTCAATTCGATGCGAGAAACATTTGGATTCCGGTACGATCCTAGATCTGTTACCATCCCGTTTTGATCTTGACCTAGCGCCTTGATCTCTTCATGTATACGGATCCTGATGGTGCTTTGAAACCCTAGCTCTGGTGGTAGTTTCGTCACCTCCGTAATGACTTTACTTTCATCCTTGACATCTTTGTATCGACGATATTAATGGCAGAATTAAAACCCTAATTTCGGTTTTTGCAGAGGAGAATCAAAGAGAAAGAGATCGATGATGAATATTGAGTTAAGAGAGAGAACAGAGCGAAACTGATTCCTTTTGGGTGGAGGCTGAGTGATTTATATAGACTGTGAGAGATCGACTATGGTCTCGTTGTGGCTAAGATACGCGCACCTGAACGCGTTTTTATTTTTTCTGAAACTCAGATTAGTTATTTCCTTTTTCTTAATCTGCAAGATTCATGTTTTCCTTTTCTTAAACTCGACCGTTAGTATTGGTTGTATAGTACACCGGAATTTAACCAAGATTTGGTACTGTCTCGGTTTGTTCCGGTTTAATTAGATTCAAGACCTGTTTTTTTTTTTTTTTTATCGTTCCTCCAAATCGGATCTTCGGTGTGAAAGCAAGAGACTATTTTTTTTTTTTCTTTCTGTTTTAGTTGTTCTTGGTTCGTGAAGCTCATTCTCCAATCTCCATAAACATTCTTTTTTCATGTAAACCGGATTATTTTTGATTAACAGAGAGACACCAAAGAAAGCATAAACTAAACCAGTCAAGTAGATATCATCATCACAATCTTCATAAAGAGGCTTGTGTTGTTGTGTTAAGATTTGGCTAAAGAAGAAACGTGTTCCAAAGTGTAATGCCCAAGTCTACCAGTTCTATAAAGATTCAATATCTTAGAAGCAACTCTGAGTTCAGCAAACTCACTTGCTTCTTCTGTAACCCTAAGAACCCTTCTTAACGCAGCGAATTGCGTCTCTATAAGCTCTCCCATGCTGATATCGTCCTCTAAGTCTCCGTCAAATGCTGAAACTGTCTCGTACAGAACCCTCCGAACGTCGTAAACTATAAAATCCTGCAAATGGGAAAAAGAAAAAAAGAAGAAGACTGATACAACTAATGAAGAAGATAACTGAGTAGGCACATAGTGTTTATTGTCTTGTTCTGGTACCTGTGTATGATCTGTTGGGTACTGCCTCTTACGTTGTCCAGAACTTTCATTGGATAAACTTTCTGTTAAGTCCTGACATTTGCAAAGTTTCTCCCATTTCTTGTATTCATGGCTCGAGTTTAGTATAGTCAGAAAGAATCTTGCTAGTTCTATCTCCCCGACTATATCATCCGGGATAGCTCCTACATTGGGAAGGATAAATACACTCTACGCTATCTAGAAATGAGAATAAGAAAAAAGGTCTTTTAAGCTAATATATAATTCACATTGCTGAATCAAACCTGTTAAAGCCAGTTTTGAGCAGATCTCAGCATCGAGCAGAGTAGGAGGAAAGATTCCTGGCGTGTCCAGCACATAGACGTTGGGATGGCTACCGATCTGAAACAAATAAATTCTCTAAACACACTCAGACAAATAAGCTAATACAAGCAAGTGTAATGACCATAATAAGCATACAGAGAAAGTATATTGTTCAAGTGCTGAGAAATTGAGATGAAGTAGGAGTAATGAATTCCCTGAAATTCATTCTAAGGTTGTTGAATTGTGACAAGATCTCAAGTAAGGGAACAAACCTTCAAGCTCATAATGTCTTTAGTATCTCCAGGCTGCGGACTAACTGTTGTATGCTTTAGCTTACCTTTCTCTGCAAAATGAACATGTTAACATTGATCATGAAGAGCTGAAACTCGGGCAAAGAAGCAGCAACGATCATTTTTGAGAGATACGATCTTACCTGCAGCACTAATCCTCCCGATTTGATGAAGAGAATTTGCGAGAGCGGACTTTCCTACGTTAGGTATCCCAAGGAGCATCATAGTTGTGGTATGACCAGAATGGCCAGACTTGTGCAATTCCCTAACTTGACTCTGCAAGAAGTTGAGAAACTGGCAGAAAAAAAGAAAGGAAAAAAAGTCTTCTTTAAGTTTCTTGCTTGACAAAAAAAGGTCTAAAGATGATGAAATCAAGAGAAATAGCAGAAATGTGTTACTTGCTTCACACATTGTTTGTTATGTGAGTTTACTGCATACGACAGATAGTTTCTTCCTTCAAAGTAACCCATCCATTTCTCTAACTCCAAAGGATCCGCAAGTTCCATCTTGTTCAACACAACAATCCGTTTCGACGGTAAAGGCGGAAACTTTCTCAACAACTCATACTCAGAAGACAATGGAATCTACACACAAAGAGAGAGGAAGAAACAAAAAAAACCTTAGCTTCGTTCTTTGAGGCAATTAATCGAACACTTGGAAGACAAAAGAGAAAGAAGAAAACGAACACGAGCGTCTCTGATCTCGAGTACGAAATCGACCAACGGTATGCGTTCCGAGATT